>VXAB01003874.1:15682-76358 GCA_013399175.1 Odontophorus gujanensis | reverse complement strand
GCGCCGAGGTGGGCGGGAAGCTCGGCCCTGCGGGCCGCCCTCACGTGGTGCGCGTGTGCACACGTGATTTATAGGTACTGTCTCTGCTATTGATGCCTTGCCCTGGGGCGTGCTGCCCGGGGCGGTGATGGAGTCACCATCTCTGGTGGTGGAGAACCGCGTAGATGTGGCAGTAATGGGGTGTGGTTAGCGGGCATGGTGCAGGTGGGTTGGACTAGGTGTTCTGACTTTGCCGATCCTAATGATTCTGTGATTTCTGTTCAGCAGGTTCGTACTCTAGTGCAAATAGCAGCCTTCCCAAAAGGCATGGTGAAGGAGTCTTTCTGTTTTAGTCTTCCCCTGCTTTGACAAGTGGCTAATAAGTGAAATGCAGAAGCACAGATGTGAGAAAAAGTACGGCACAGCTTCTGTTGAATCTTTTAGTTCCTCTTTAGTGACTTGTTTTGAGAACAAGTTTGTTTTTTACCTGGTGTAGGGAGCTGCTTTGGGAGGGGGCTTGGACTCGATGATCTCTAGAGGTCCCTTCCAACCCCTATGATTCTGTGATTCTGTGAACTAATATGTGATTTATTCTTGCTGTTGGCGTTTTGTGGTTAAGAACTCAGAGGAGGGCAGTGTGGAGCTTCATTCCACAGTTGCTGTGGGTCCCTTCCACCTCGAGATATCCTATGTATCTTTGAAATGCGGTGATCTTTTCCACTCACATTTTCAGATGTAATTTACTCATAAGTGTTCAGATGTCTTCAGATAAAGTTGATTTCTTCAGTCCGAAACTATGTATTTTTTTTTTCATTAAAGTAAACAGAGTGCACTGCCCATACAGAGTCTGTTATACTTTTTTGCTATCAACTGAAACAACTATAAGACAGGCAGACTGAAAGCACAGCTCTACCGAAATGCGACATTAAGTGGTACTAAACCAGTTGGTTTGGCAGTACATGGTTAATATGGATCTAAGAGATGAGGTCCAAGTGTAGGCTTTGGAAGCAGGAAACAGAACTGCTCCTCTCTCACATTAATGAGTACAAGATTTATCGTGCTTGTGTGTATATACGGTACGTGATTCCTGGTTCCATCTGTCCTGGGAACATGTTCGGTATGGAGTGCTGTTGCATAACTTGGACAGTGCACTAAGGAGAGGTTGATGTCAGATTTCTAATGGTTGACATGTAAATACAAAGCCACTGTAGACTTCTTGCGCTTCTGTCTTATGGTTAATAATAGCAGCAGAAGTTTTCTGTTTGAGTAGTCATGTGGTCAGTGCTGTCCCTTCAGGGAAACCTGGACCATACCATTCTTATGCTCCTCAGCTTGCACTCGTACTGAAAACTCAAATACTCTGAAGCATTTGGACTTGTTACTTCTGCTGGTGATGAGGAGATAATTTTCAAACATAAGTAGTGTTTGAAGCAGAAGAACCTCACCTACTGTGTAATGCAGCAGACTGGGTTTGTTTATTGTGAACAAACAAATTATGCTTTTAATTATACTATTTCAATGTTGCTGGGTTTCATTGTTATTTTAATACAGTAAACACTTGTGGAGCCACTACATGCAAAATGTATAAACTGTGCGTGTGTTTATTTTGTGTAACAAACTTTTGCCATATTTGGGAGTTAAACTGTAGATACTTGTCTCTGAGTGCCTTTCCTTGAAGTTATTTTTTTACAAGGCTTGTTTCAAAAATAATATGCCTGTTCGGGTAACTGGCAGGTGCAGTTGAAATTTGTTTGAAATTACTTTGATGTAAGTGGATGGGTACCTTGATATCTTTTTTAGCCATGTGTTTTATTCTTAAGCATTTGAAAAATCGTAGGAAGTTATGTTTTACTGGAAGCATATTTCTCTGAATGAAAATGCATTTCAAATGTTTGCCTTTTCAGTGAGAGAACAGCTTTGCTGTGAAAAAAAGGCAAGAATGAGGAAATATATTCTGCAGTTATGAATGGTTAGTGGTGTCTGTGCATCTTGGCTAATGGGAGTACGTGAGAAGTCTCTAAGCACCAGTACTGCAGATTGTTCCCGTCTCTCCTTTGCTCTGAACAGAGTCGACCCAGTCTTTGTGGTGTTCCATTGTAGTGCTGTAATAACGTGTTTGTAAATACAAATAATGGGAAAACTTAAAATTTAAGTTTTTCCATGCTTTTTGATCCCTCATGTTTTTTTCTGAAAAGCAGTCCTGTGACCTAGTTCTTGTACTGCCTTCTCCTTCGTCTTCCCTTCTTGGGCTACGCAGCCCTCTGGTGCTTGTCAGCACAAATACCTTCATAAGTAGATTCAACTTGCTGACCCTGCACAGTGCTCCACACTTGTGCAGGACTGACCTGTGGCCAAATGGGCCACGTGGGTTGCCTCACAATAGAGGCATCCCACCACCAAAGCAGGACTTCTGGGAATGGATGCTGCAGGCAGAGCTATGCCTCTCTGCTTTGGTGGCTGCAGGCTACTAGGTTCACATGTGACACGATACATCCACATGCTGGGAGCTGTAACTGCTGCACAGCCAAAGCACGGGCTTATCAGAGCAGAAATGAGAGTATGAGACACTGAAAGGTTTCCTGTTGAACTGCATTTCTTGAGTAAAGCGTTGCTGTTAATAAGGAGATGTGTTTGTTGGAAAATGCTTGCTGTGCATTCTTGCTTCATTACACAGCCAGTATTTTTATCTTCTATTTTTTTAAGGCGTTCTCTTGTAAAGAAATGCACTTCTGTGAAGGTCAGGAGTATAGGAAGAATTACACTCACCTTCTGTGAGGTGGTTGTGTTGTGTGGATTAAATCTGGAATATTCAAACTCAATGAAGTCTCTCCTATGAAGGCAGGCTGAGGGAGCTGTGAGAATGGGAGTCCTCACTGTGGCCTTGCAGTACTTAAGGGGAACTTATAAGCAGGAGGGAAAATCAACTTTTTACATGGGTGGATAGTGATAGGACAAGGGGGAACAGTTTTAAGCTGAAAGAGGGGAGATTTAGGTTAATATGTCAGGGAAATTTTTCTCTGGGAATCAGAGAATGGTCTGAGTTTGAAGGGCCCCTTAAAGGTTGCTCAGTCCAACTCCCCTGCAATGAACAGGGACACTGAAAGCTAGGTCAGGGTGCTCAGAGCCCTGTCCAGCCTCACCTTGAGTGTCTCCAGGGACAGGACATTCACCACCTCTCTGGACAACCCATGCCTTACCAGAGAAGCTATGCTGCCCCATCCCTGGAGGTGCTAAAGGCCAGGTTGGATGGGGCCCTGAGCAGCCCGAGCTGGTGGGAGGTAGCCCTGCCCACAGCAGGGGCTGGGGCTGGGTGGGCTTTCAGATTCCTTCCAATCCAAGGCATTCTGTGATTGATTCTGTGACATTCCTACAATTGTTAGAAATTGATGATTGTTCTGATGCTTTCAACTGTTCACCCCATTTCTTTTCTGAAATTCAGACATCGACAACAACTAGAAGTAAAATGCTGAATTCTTTGGTACTGACTGCAGGAAAAATGAAAAATAAAAAGAAGTGCTATGGACACTCATAAAGCTGTTTAGAACATGACTATCATATTGTTAGAATTTATACTGGCAAATTTGACAAAAGTGGGAGAAAACAGAAGATCTTTTGTGAGATGAAAGCTTTTATAGCTACTTTATGTATACTCAATGCTCCTTTAACATTAGGCTTTTCTAAATATCATCTGAATAATTTAGATGTTATGGTACGGGTGCCTGACAGCATTAGATGTTGCACTGCTGACTTCCCCCCTCTCTCCTGACTTTCATCTGAATTTATTATGTATCATCTACTGGGCCATATGTGTGGTCTGTGTGGGTGGGATGTATTCAAACCTGTTTGTATTGTGATTGAACTTACAAATATGCTTGTCTTCCCCTAACGTTTCTAGGTAATTCGACTGGGGGCCACCCCAGTAAGCCTGAGCTTGCTCTCTGTCCAGGTTTATGCTTCCTCTTCAGAGGAGGAGACATCCAAAAAAGAGTTGCTGAAAATTGATGAGGTAAGTATGGTTAGAGCAGCTAGCATTCTATCTGTACAGAAATACCTGCAGTATTATGAAAGATGTTATACTTTGGTGTGTGACACCCATTTAAGTACTTCTTTTTACACTTTGTATTCCTACCTTTAAACTTGCTTCTCTGTTTTCAGCAGCAGAGGCATTGATGTGGCTGTGCTTCTTTTACCTAGGGCTGCACCTGATGCTCTCTGCTTGGCAGCATAGACTTGTCTGCGTGCAAGACTTTTTTGTGCTGAAGTCTTCTCTTCTTCATTGAGCAGTAACCTTTTCACATTTGTAGATTTACTGTGGACACGTGTAAAATCCCCACGGCTGGTTTTTTTTCTTTTTTAAATCTGAGTAGCACCATATATTTTTAATGACGAATAAATAGTGTTGGAAAATTGTAATAAAATTCTATTAGCATTTTCCAATACAACAGCAAAATCAAAAGGTTTTATTTCTAAAAACACAGTAATTTATTCTCTTTTTTTCAGGCAAATTTTTTTCTTGGCAATGTTTTATCCCTAACGTTGTAGCCTACAGGCTAAACTGCCTCTGCCTGGAATTATACCAGTTTTCCCTGCCTCACAGCATTCAGGCATAGCTAGCAACTAATATGATAAGTAATGATAATAACTACCTGTTGCTTTATTTCTTCTCTAATGTGTTGCAAATGTTTTGCCTGTTTTGTAAGGAGAGATGTAGAACACCCTGTGAAGGTGTAGTGTAATTACTCACTGGCATAGTTGCATAGGCTTGGAACAGCCTCCAACATCGAGAAGATGTATTTTCGTAGTTCATAACCAAATATGGCTTTATGGTTACCTTAAAATTGTAAGTACTTCAACCCAAGCTCAAGTGTTGTGTGAGCAGTAAAACAAAAGGAAACCAATTTTTGCGTGTACATCGGTCTTCTGGGTGTGTCTGTATCAGGAGTTCCCACAGGTGGTTTGAGAGGAGCAGTGGCTGAAGCAGCCTGCTGACTTTAGGCTGGTGAGGTAACCATAACCTGGGCCTCTTCATGCCCTGTGCCACCACGGGTGTGACTCAGTGATGAGGCAGCAGGCTGAAGTTACACGTGTACTGAGTCACTGGCTTGAGAATCAGCAGCAGAGCAGAATGTGCAGCACTGAGTTTCTGGCTGCTGTTCTGAGTATTCACAGGCTACATTCATGTCAAACTGGGCAGCTGTCCCGCTCATAAAGTGTGTGGGAATTTCATTCTCACGGAGACTTCTGTTCTAGAGTTGAGCACATCCATTAGAGTGTGTGTCAAGGTCAAGGTTATAATGGTTTTGAGTATGATAGCAGGAGGCGACCACATTTCCTCAGGAAATGAAACTGAAGATATTTGTCTTTTAAAATATTATGGGAAATCCAACTGCACAAGTTGTCAGATTGTATCTTAGTCAGGTTAGCAGAGTTTTTTTTTTTTATAATTATGAAAGAGATGGCATTGTTTCCTGACTTCAAATGATGCTAACTATGCTTCTCAGCATCAGCTGACAACAAACTGCAAAAGCAAATGTAGTATAACATAATCTCTAAACAACTGTGCAGTGTATAAACCACTAGGAACAGTTTTTATTTTGGTCTGAACTTTACTGCTGGGCAGTATAGGCTTTGGTCTTTTAATGGAGTGCTACAGCCTTGAATGTGTGAAGGTGATTCTAATAAATATGTTGTGATGCGAGACTCTAAACATTGTGTTTCTGTATTTGCTGTGTGAGGATGCTCACTGCTCTTCAAGTGAGTATTACAGTTTCTGTTTGCTCGGCTGCATGGTGCTGTTAACTCTAACAGCTGCTGATGTGATTAATGGCTGCAACATTGGGATGTAGCACCATTTTCCTGCTCAGTAATAGCCAAATTTGTATTGGATGTTACCCGTGTTAGAAACAACTTAAACCCTTTAATGATGGCTTGTGCAAATGTAGACAATGATCAACTGTGATTTCAGAGTATGTTCACTGGGAACCAGAAGTCCTGATTAAGACCAGAAACATTTTTCACAATTATGTTTTGTATTCTTATTGACTAGTTTAATATTAATTTATAACCTGTGACTGGGATCATATAGCAACTATGGATGAATTGCATAGCAATTAGAAGTCATCTTCATCACAGTGTATAATTAAACTTTGTTCATAATGGTTGTCTCAAAGCTGTACCTGAATTTTTATTGTGTATTGTTCATATAGTAAGCACCATGTTAGATGTTCTCTGGTTAGACTGTTCGTACCCTGAAAACTTATTTACAGTTACACCTCTGTTTTTAACCTCTTGTTTGCTAATATTCACAGCTGTCACTCTACTCCTCTCCAGCTCGTGAGACTAAATATGTGGAGAGGCCACAAACCCAATTGGAGGAGGGGGTTTCACAGTTACGGCATGCTATGGAGCCATACACAACCTGGTGTCAGGTATAATGTTTTTGTGTTGCATCTGGGAGTACTTTGGTGGTAAGGGTCGAGGTTGGGGTTTGGTTTTAGGCACAGAATTAATAGATAGCAGCAAAGCATTGTTAGTAAGAAAATAATACCTAGGCAAGCATTTTTCCAAAATACTGCATCACTTCATATGAAAATATAGACACTATACAAGGTAGCTCGTTTTTACCTTTTTTCACACAAAAGCTATTTTTTCTTTCTGTTGATTTACTGAATTAAATCCCTTCTTTTTCACATTTTCTGTCGCTCCAAAAGATTAACTAACTAAAGCTTAGAATTACTGTCTGTAATGTTCTTTATGCAGTTAACTTTCATAAAGTAGTCATCCGGGAACCAAGTTACTTGAGAGGTTGATGATAAACTTCATAAACTGAGAATCAATTGCAGCTGTTGAAAGTGCTGATGTCTCCACAAACAAATCTTCTCCTAAGCTACATGTTCTTATTCACAACAGGAAAAACTTATTGTTTTGGAGTTGTTTTTTTTAACGTTTGCCTTCTAATGTTGTCAAAAGTTTTTTTTTTTTGTAAAGCAAACTTTCTGTGCAGAGTGCATTACAAAGGTTTTTGAGGTGCCCTCAGTGATAAAACTAGATACTGGAAGCTGATATTTTTGACCAAAAATCTGTTCAGGTACACTAATAATGTAAAGTCATGTTTGCTCCTTTATAGCAGGCCTTTAGACTTGCTAATAAAACCTGAATGTTTTGTTTAGTATAATTAATTACCAGTCTGTTCTCTTATAGAAGCCTGAAAGTTTTTGGTATCAGAAGGTGTGGTAAATCTGGATTTGGTACTGTCCTGTGACTTGAGAGGACAACAGAATAATTAAATTTACATTTTTTGTGCTCAAGGAGAATGACATAAAATTTCAAGCAGTGTGTTTTGTGGGCAGCTGTACTGCACTGTCCTTATTGTAGCAGTGACACATTACACCCTTGTAAAAGCAAAAAGAAATAAAGAATCTTAAAAAATTGGTATTTACTGAGCTGGAGTGTTAAGTGCAAGAACACGGCTCCCCAGAAGAGCAGTAATCCCCTAGCTGCTACTCAGTGGCAAACCTGGCCTCTGGGCCTTACCCTTGCTCATATATTTTGCTTAGGTATCATGTTTATAATAAATAGTCACTGGAGCACAGGTGATAGCCAAGATCTTTGTAATCAAGGTCTAGGTTATTGATCCTAAGAGTACTGAGCTNCTAATAATGTAAAGTCTTGTTTGCTCCTTTATAGCAGGCCTTTAGACTTGCTAATAAAACCTGAATGTTTTGTTTAGTATAATTAATTACCAGTCTGTTCTCTTATAGAAGCCTGAAAGTTTTTGGTATCAGAAGGTGTGGTAAATCTGGATTTGGTACTGTCCTGTGACTTGAGAGGACAACAGAATAATTAAATTTACATTTTTTGTGCTCAAGGAGAATGACATAAAATTTCAAGCAGTGTGTTTTGTGGGCAGCTGTACTGCACTGTCCTTATTGTAGCAGTGACACATTACACCCTTGTAAAAGCAAAAAGAAATAAAGAATCTTAAAAAATTGGTATTTACTGAGCTGGAGTGTTAAGTGCAAGAACACGGCTCTCCAGAAGAGCAGTAATCCCCTAGCTGCTACTCAGTGGCAAACCTGGCCTCTGGGCCTTACCCTTGCTCATATATTTTGCTTAGGTATCATGTTTATAATAAATAGTCACTGGAGCACAGGTGATAGCCAAGATCTTTGTAATCAAGGTCTAGGTTATTGATCCTAAGAGTACTGAGCTGTAGGATGGCTTACTTGTGCTGTCCTGACCCAGGGAGCGTTGAATCTTTTGAAGCAAAGGCATCCTCATCATCTGGTTGCCTCTTGGCAGCTGTGTTTCTCTGCTTTGCAAACTGACAGTTGTGAATCCTCTTGTTAGGCTGTAAACTGTTTTTCCTGCTCAGACAAAATGTTCAGATTGGGGTATCCTTCCTGCCTAGAAGTTCTGTGTTGTGATACTAACCATTTTGCAGAAATGTTCAGCATTTCTCAATCTAGTGATGTGTTTGTAAAGTGCCATCATCAGCAGAAGTACTAACTTCAGTTTTGAAGAGGATGAGTGATTTTCTGTAATTTAGTTAGAGTTCTGGCCTCTACTTCCCTGTTGGGTTGCCTGAGATGAAATTTGAGATAAGTTGAGTTGTCTATTTGGACTGATTGCTCATAAGCTCTCATCACTGCTTCATGTCTCACTGGCCGGGTGTCTTCTTATTTGCCTTTTTTTTTTTTTTTGTCTGGATAGTGGTCATGTACATAAAATGTGCTGTTCTGTTTACACATAACAAACCATTTCCTGGCAGTGGTTTACTGACTCATTCTGTGAAGAGAGCATGTAGCCTATATGGGGCTGGGATCATCCTGCTTGCTTAACCGTGGTGAGAGAGAATTTGAGTTTTTACCCCAGATTTGCTAAAGAAAATCATATTTTACTTGTCTCACAGTTGTCTTTAAAAACTCAACCCAAAATACCAAGGATATTTGTTATATTCGTAATTTTACTTTTCTAAAATTACTTGCTGAACCCTACTGGAATCTCAATTCAAAACACAGATGTAGAAATGAACTGGTTTTGTGTGAGCAGTGACAGATCAGAATTACTTAACCTATGAGGTCCTTAGAGTGGTGGTTGTTTGTTGTTTCCTTCACTGTCTTTTAATAACAACACCCATTTAAGTTTGTTTTGTGTCACATGCTAACACTTTTTTCGTCACAAGTTTTTGTTAGGTCCACTGTTGGCAGTAAGAAAATGGAAGTTCTTCTAAAGATGATATCTGTGTGCAGTATCTCAAACAAATGCTTTCACTTCTCCACAGGTAGAGCCCTAAGTGCTGTTGCAGGACCGTTCTCTTTAGCTTTGGGCATGCGTGTTAATGAACTCGTTCCCTTATTAGTGAACAGTCTTACACTGTCTAACTTGTTAAGGATTATTCTCTTAATGACAGTGAGGCTACTCTTACTCAGATTTGTTTTTTTGTGATTTGATAAAAGATTATGTGAATTCTGCATGTATATCTGCATGTCTGCTATACCTTTTAGATTTGCAGTCCAAGAAAAGTCTTGTTTTGATGCAGTGCCCTTCAATCCACTTAGGAGACTGTACCAACATCTCTTTTTCCAAGTCACTTCAGAAATCCGTTTTTGAAAAGAGCAATGTTATCACCCTGCAAAATGAGCCATGTCTCCCCCTGTAAAGCACTAGGAAAGAGTTTGTTGCAGTGTTGTACTTGCCTCCTTTGTATTTACTAAAGTACTTTTGCAATGACTAAATATTCTGAGAAACCTGAAGTAATCTCTGAGAATAATTTGGATACGTGATCAGGAAATCAGTGAAATATTGAAGTAGACTCCTGTGTTTTGAGGTATTACGTTTAATCTCTATCCAAAGACCACATGGAGGAAAAATATGTATGCTAGCATAACCCTGTAAGTAAATGGGGAAGTGGGAATTAAAACAAGTAGCTTTCTTAAGATGGGTAAAATTGAAACTGTGAAATCGTTCCGTTTTTCCTTGGGTTCTTTGCTGGTTTTGTTTATTAGTATATAAAACAATGCATATTTTTTTCTTTATTTCTATTTTTTTATTGAATAAATAGATCTGGAGGTAGGTTTAACAGACCCAAAACTACAAAAAGCATAATAGATAGTTTAACCAGGAGGCTCTGTTAAGGGACCCAACACTTTTTTTTGTATTTTTGTTTTTTGTATCTGATCAGTGAAAATCTATAGTTAGTGTTTCACTTAAGTGGTATCTATTTACAGTTGTTTTCTTTTCTTTTTCTTTTTAGGATCTTTATGCCAAAGCTATGCCCAAATTAGAAAAAGCTGTTGAGCATGGTAGAGGTAAATCAGTTTAGTTTTCTTAACTAGCAGTTTATAATGTAGGACTGTACTGTAACTTATATCAGAAGGGAATTTTGTTAAAAGTTGTTGTGTATGGTTTTTTTTTATCTGTTAGGGACTACTTTACTGTGCACAGTATATCAATTTAAATTTCCTTTTCTAATCAACTGAAGTCTGAGACCTGCGTCTACCGTAATAAATGTCATTAAGAATGACATATAAGGAAGACCAACAAATTATTCCCAGCCAAATCCAAGCATAATATATTAATATTAGCTTGTCTCAGCCCAGTAACTGAAATTTACCTCATACTAGTTTATTTCCTTGACTCTCCTAAGAATTTTGAATTAATTCAAAGTAACTTCTTATTAATTTCTGTTTTGGAAGCATCCTTTCATATCTAGTCTCATCGAGACTGAGCATGGATGCTGTCTAGGATTTCTCTCAGATACTGCACCTCTTTTTCTTTCCTGAATTCAAGTCTCAGTCTCTTGGTCTCCTTTAATGGCAGGTTTTTCCTCCTTCCATCAGACTCCCATCTTGGAGTGAGCTTTGTTTTTGCTGTGTTCTTCCTTTGATCTGTGATTTGTTTTTTGTACAGTGTTTCAGTGAAACTAATACTTGTTATCACGCAGATGCAATAATCTATTTTGCAAAGGATTTTAAACATTAATTTGAAAAGGTTATAATCAACACACAAAAGAGCAAAGCAAAGCAGATGGCCCAGTAGCAAAGGCAAAATCTTCTATGAAAATTGGTAAATACAATACAATATTCAGTTTCATTCATGTGTCACTAGAGAAGATCTCAAAGGCTTTGAATTTTATGCCAGCAGATCTAAAATGTGCATGTTAGTTAAATGTGTTTTGATAACTGTTTTGTAACAATCACCAGCATGTATTGATGATTTCTTATCACAAAAACACTTTCACATTACATTAATGCACTGTGCTCTGACTTCTTTTCAGAGGGCTGTGAATTTCTGCAGAACCCCCCTGCTGGATTTTATCCAAGGCTCGGTGTGATAGGTTTTGCTGGAATTCTTGGATTGTTTCTTGCCAGAGGTTAGTGGGAACCTTTTGAACTGCTTAATGAAAAATTTGGGATAAAATGTTTGTTTGTGGGATTCTTTCTTGTTACTAATTTTTAACTGTGACACATGAGATCTGACTTAACCACAGAAGCATGTCTCTACAGTGTTCTTACAGTTATGCAGAACCTTCTTGTAAAAGTTGTATGTAACCATTAATTATTGTTTATGAATATTGTATTTGTTACTGGACTGTAGCCTTTGGTCCACTTCAATTCTAGCATAACATAACTAAACTAGGAAAGGAATTTATTTATTTATTAGCCAAAAAGTCTTTTGAATTTTAGTCTTGATGATGTATGTATGTTACTGTAGAAAACTTACTGTAGAAAACTTAGTTTTATTGCATTAGTTGAAGAAACTAACACATGTATACTTTCACAGAAATAAATGCTATTTTAAGAGATACTAATTATGAACAAATATTTTGTATTTGTAGTGGAGTATTCTTGCAGTGAAGTAATACAGGAAGAATACTTTCTGGTAATGGAAGTTGCAGAGTTTAAACACTAGGGAGGACTCACTCTGGATGAAAATACACCTTAGTGTATATATGTTTTGAAGAAACAAAGCATATGCTTGGCTATTCAGAAATGGAAATAATTCTATGAATGTATACGTTTGTATATGTACTCATCAGAATATTTAATAATACTTTCTTTCCTGGTGTGTGTATTCATGAAAATCAAGCTCTCTGCCTTAACCCCTTTGACATTTTCTCTTCAAACTGCTGCTTCTTGAGTTACACAATTATGGAAGATACCAGTTTCCAGTTGACTTCAGCAGAACTATGAAAAATGTGAAAATCATTTTTCATAGTTCTGGGGGGGGAAAAAAAAAAAGTAAAAAACAGTATTAGGACTAAGTCTGAAAGATAAGAAGATCCTAAGTTTGATAAAACTAAAAATCCCTTGTAGTACAAATATCTGAGTTATTTTTAGTTATAACTAGATAAAAATTACCGTTGCTAGAAGCAAGACTAGACTTTGCATATAGAACAAGCTGTTTCATGAAGAACAGCATTACTGAATCCTGACTCCAGTATGTCACTTCTGTGACCCCATTTTCCTTTTTTTTTCCTGCTTTACTACTTGCTTTGTTTTGGTACCTGCTTCCATCTACATTCCTTGATAAACTGTTCTGTGCCCTGTAACTGACTCACTGGCACACGATTGTCTCGCTGACCAGCCAACATACACAGCCTGTGATCAGCTGTGAAAGGGTGAACTTCTTAGGCAGTTATATTATTTAGACTTGTACATAACTGAATAGAGAGCTCAAACTGATTAAAGTGTTCAGAATTTAGCTGGCGTTTGAGCCATGGATGTGTAGCTTAATTGCTAGTGTTTTGTTTTAAAAAACACTCAAATTCTTTGTGAATTGCTGTAGTGAAACAAGAGAACTTATACTTCCGTAACTGTTCTTATTCATAAGTACCTGTGAATCAAGGTAACTTACAAGCTTTGCAGTAGAACTTTTCTTGTTTTGTGAGATGTATTGGAAAAAGTGCTGACCTGACTTCTCTTTGCCTGAGCTTAACTGTATACAATTTGTATAATCTACATGTTATTTATAAGTAAATGTTGAGCAGGGCCATTCAGTTGTCTGTTAACATATATTCTAACAATGTTGTGGTTTTTTTATTGTGAAACAGGATCAAAAATAAAGAAGTTGGTGTATCCTGCAGGTTTCATGAGTATTGGTGCTTCCATGTATTATCCTCAACAAGCAGTTGCTATTGCAAAGGTCAGTGACTATACCATTCTCTGGAGAAGTGTATTTTACTTGGAATAATTGCTTCCTACATTCTAATTAATCTGTTCTCTTAGAAGTCCTGTCCACATACTTGGCACTTAAAAGAATAATAGTTTCATCAAAGAACATGAAATATAGACAAAATAATAGTTCATCAAAGAACATGTGGTCTAGATTGGACGAAGGGCAGGCATTTTATGGGTGCCCCATCCCTGGAGGCATTCAGGGCCAGGCTGACTGGGGCCATGGGCAGCCTGACTGAGTGGGTGGCAGCCCTGCCCTTAGTAGGGTTTGGAACTGGATGGACTTTAAGGACCCTTCCAACTTAAGCCTCTCTGTGATTTCATTTCTTTCAGTGACTTTTTGTTTTTGAAAATCTGATTTAGTCTTCAGTTTGAGGTACATAGCCTCCTTTCTGAATCCTGAAACTCAAGTAATTATAAATTGACATCAATAAGCTCAGTACGTGCTGTTTGCATGCTCAGTTACAAGGAAGCCTGAAATGTCTTGAACAAATGAGAAGAGGATTCAAAAGAAAAAAAAATAAAAGGAGATTCTGTAAAGAAATCACATGAACAGCATTTTGAGATAAGCATCGTTAATTAGGTTTTGCTGGATAGAGTTTGAAGAAAGATACTATGCACGTTCTGAAATGAGGTAAGAATTCTGCTGCTTATTGAATGCCTTCTCTGTTGATACATTTGTTATTTCAGACACTTGCACGTCATTCTAACTTACGTTTACAGTGCATTTCCTGGGGTGGGGAAGAGGGAAGAAATCTGAAGTAACCATTACTGGCAGTCCCTGTTCATCTTATATGCCTTGCTGTCTACACACTCTTTACTGTACTGGCAGATTCCTCAGTTCTACATCACATTCTTTTTTCAGACCCACAAAGTGCCCATACTTCAGTGTACCAGAAATATTTTTTATTTTAGGCTTTGATAAATTGGCTTGTGTATGATGCTGATATATCAGGACTCAAGTATAATGTTCTCAAGAAATATGGCTTGAAAACTGAAAGATCATTGGTTTATGGGGAGTTCAAATACAGAGTTTTTTACTTTGTCAGCATGGTGATATGCTGATCTTGAAAGGAATTTGCTTTTAATGCTTCCTGGATTCAGATGATCTAAATACTGATAGGCCTGTTGGCTTATCCACAGAGAGTGAAAATTATCCAAGTGGCAGGAAAAAGACTAAAATTTAAGAAGCTTAGATATTTCTGTTGTGAAACTTGAAATTCTATTTGTCTTCTGAATGGTGAAGTGGGAAATGATTAAATGTTGATCAAACTGATGTTACTGTTTTTAAAAAAGCTCAGTTCAATCTTAACTGTGGATTTGCTGCTAACAGCTTCACAATATCTTGTTTATTTTATTGCAACTTTGAAGTGCATGGTTGCACTTTGATCAGTTCACGGTTCTTAGTTCAACTTGAATAACAAAAAATCCAGTGAGGGACTCTGAGCCTGGAACTTGATTGGAGTGGATTTAGCTTTGTTGACTTGGTCAGGGCCCTAGATGTAAGAGTTTGAAAACTTCTGTGGGGAGAGTGATATCATAGATACACTGTTTTGGTTCCTCTGACCTCACGTGTGTTTTTCTTAAAGAAATAAAGTTTTAAGCATATCACATCCTACTATCTATCATTTGTATGCTTTAGTCTGAAAGCATTGGAAACACTTACTCCCCTAGTAATTATTTTGAAAAGTTTCGTGGGCATATGAAAAAATTCTGGACTAAAATAGGATGTCTGCAGCATTGAGCTTATGTGCCAGGTTAATAGGGGACTACAGAAAATATTCAGGAACATAAATTTTAATTTTATTATCCGTTCTTTATATATTTTTTTTTCTTCTGCATTTGAGCCTTTCATCACTGATTTTCATTTGCAGAGGTGTTTATTTCCTCTGGTAAACTTTTGGATTTGGCGTTGTTTGTTTGTTTTAAGTACAAAGTACTTCCTACCTTTATTAATCACTTTTCATAGGAGAGCTGGAATTAAGCACAGCAAAATACAGCTACAGTTGAGATATGGTGTTTGGTACTTCTGGAAGAAATCTTTTTACTTTAGTGAAAATGTGTAAATTGAGAACTTAGAAGTCAGCAGCAGAGCGCAGTGTTAGTCATACATAGTTTTCAGACACTGTATCTCTAGAGAGGGAAGAAATGCATGGACTTGGTGTGTGGGTTTGGTTTTTTTCTGTTCTTCAGTAATCATTTGAAGAAATGACAAATTTGCAAGGGATTTATTTCCTCACTGTTAGCATTATTGTCATTTGTGTAGCTTAGAACAACTGGTCAGGCTGTATATGTGGTAAGGGAACAAAATTAATATTAATGTTTATTTTGTTGTAGTGGAACTTTAAGTAGTGTGTAAGAGCTGTATTGCTTTCCAGCTAACCATAATGCATTTCAAAATGTTTTGCATTAACTTTGGTTTATCTTCCAAATGGAAAACTTTCCATTATGCAATTACTTTTATCAGTTTCTTTGTCATTAAAATTATTTTTCCCTGTTACTAGAACTTCTCAAGTTCCATGTAGCAGTATGCAATTCATGCTTGCTTGCTTCTTGAAAGGCAAACTTACTAATACAGAAGTTTATTTCCATGAGAACAAACAAAATTTGTTTGAATCTATGTGTATTGTACTGTGACTACTTCATTAGCAGCGTGCAGCAGAAAAGGCAGCAGATTCTCAGTTTAGTTCCTCAGCATACAGTTTTGGTAAAGAATTGCTGACTATAATCCTACTTGATAATCTTGACATACAACGTACAGAATATTCAGTATTATGTGCTTACAGAGGCTTGTGTGGAATTAAAGGATGGAAGTGTGTTCACATGCACATTTGGCCTTAGGGTGTGCGAGTGGTACTACAGCAGTGCCAAACATGGCTACTTATAGCCCAAGGTCACTTTGCAACAATTTCAGAGGCCCCATGGAAAACCAGTCAGTGTGAGTTTTGAACTTGTTTGTTCACGTTTTAGCGTACAGACTTTCTTCCGGTGTTGCACTGAGCTGAGGTGTATTAGCATGTAACACAAACAAGCTGGAAATTATCTTTCAGAAATCAAGAGCTGCAGATGACTGTAGGGAGAAAACACGCCCTTCTCTGAAAGGAACTTTGTGTCAGTGTTCAAATGAACAGTTTGTTCAGTGTTCGTTTGGTAGAACAAACAGCTTGTACTGTTATTGTTCCTTTTACTTTTCTGGATTGGAACTGCCACTCCCTAGAATAGTGGTGGCAACTGCTGTACCTGTTTCCTCTGAAACTGCTCTGTGAGAAAGAGGGAGGTATAAAGTACAAGATACAGCACGACCTCCAGTGTCCTGTTCATAAGAGAGTGTATCAGATGGTTATCAAGAAGTTCTTGGAAATGTTCCTGTTGCCCTTGTGACTTGCACCTTACAGTCTCTCTAGAACAGTGTTTTTCAACCCTTGTGAACTGTGAGCCTCTGTGTGGCTCCTGCCTCTTGACAGGTGTATACGGTGTTGGAGCATTGGTACAGTGGCAAAATAACCCATGTGGGTTGCTGTACCTTGTGATGTATCTGCTTTACTCCAACAACATGAAGGGACAGTTTCTGGCTTAGTATAACTCATAATTAATCATGTGACTACCTTCATTAGTATATTTTAAAATTGTGCTGTTTAGTGTTTTTAAGCAGGACCAAGAGAGAGTTTATGGATACTTCCTGTTCTTCATTTTGTGTTGATTGCTGTATGTCCTCAATAACATTGCAGCAAAAAAAACAACAACAAAACCCACACCAAAACCCAACCTTGAGTCTGTGTTTTGTAGCAGTTATCTTCCAGTTCTGGTAGGTTTATGTGCTTTCCAGATCAGCCAGAGGTTTTCACAACTAGTTTGTTGGTGTATCTGGAAGTGTACACTCCTGGATACTGCACAAGATGATGAATGTTTACACTTGTGTTGCTTGCATTGACGAATTCTGGAGATTTAACACCTTCATCCCCAGAACTGTTTGTGTTGTGTTTTTTTTCTTCTGATGACCTTTATAAACTTAAAATATAGAGAAAACTGTGCATCGCACTAACTTGTTTAAAATCAAATCATGACTGTAATCATCAAAGGTGATGCCTGTTAGTATTTGAAGCATCCTAGATCTTGAATTTAGTTGTGGCTCAGAAATGCAGTTGTTGATTTGCATTTGGGTTTCTAATTTGTTTTGTTTTAATTCTTGATACGTTCAATTTTAAGTTAGCTTCTTCAGTAAGTTGTATTAAGATTTGTGGCTTACTGCTGTGATCATCTGGTTTTCCCTATATATTTATATGTCTGGATTTAGGAATGAGGGGTTTGTTACTGAGGTGTTGATGCCGAGCTCCTTCAATGGTGAATGTGATCTTAATGTAACAGCAGAAGATCACTAATGCTGCATAAAGCCTCTGGCTTTTGAGTGCAGTGATTATTTATTTATTTATTTATTACAACCTCATGCATTTATGGACATAAACTGGTCTGACAATGTATTCCAAATCCTTGTGTTACTGATTTGAGTGGAATTTTAATTGTTACCTGAAAAAGACCTCTATGATCCTCACTACAAAGTATTTATCCTTGTATGCAGTTTGTAAATGGGCAAGTTTCTATTTGCACTTCCTAAAATCTAATGCAGCACTAAAAAAAAAAACCACAAAAAAACACCATAATACAAGGCTAGAGGTCTCAGTACAGTTTGGAAACTTGTTATGGAAGCTGCAGTACAAAGGTGGCACTGTGATCTCTGCCCAGGAGCACATCTGTTATGGTAATGGTGCGCAATTGGTACAGTTACTTTGTTCAGACAAAAGGAGGTGGTTCTCTGTGTGACATGTGCCTGGTGGTAGAACTCCTCAGCACGTGATGTTCTGGACACTAAAAAGTTGCATGTGACTCAGGAGGAACAGGATGAGTTCATAGGAGGTATGGTCAGTGGGTATTGTTACACATACAGAAATTGCCTCTGGCTCAGGGTAACTGAGCAGCACGTTGTTGGAGGTTGGAAGAAACTCGAGAAGAATCACTTGCACTTGCCCTGTTCTTGTAGTGGAGGTTATCCAGGGTTGCTGTTGGAGAGAGTGATACCTTCTCATTTCTTGATTTCACATAATCTTTAGTTTATCTAGTTGGGCAAATTGTCTGTTTCTGCTTCTGTTTTTATAAGAAAAAGGTATTAATCTGGAAGTGAGCCTGGAGTTGTAAAAACCTAAAGCTCTTAGAAGTTAGGATGCTATGGATCTGTATATGTTATTTATGATGATTATGGTTCCATATCACCTAAGGAGCAGGAAGTAATTCTCTTATTAGACTTAGGAGTTTGTCTTGTTACAGAATTAGCTGTTGGTGTAATATAGCAAGCATGGTCTTTCCTTAGCTGTCTTCTGTTTTGAGGCTTAACAGCTAGTTATTTGTTACAGACATCTATCAGCTAATCAGGTCTTTCTTCTAAATTGCAAATTAAAAAAAAAACAAGGGAACACTCCTACTAGTCTATCAAAACAGTGAAAATGAAAAATTGCAAAATAGACAGTAAGAAGTATTTTTTTCTCTTTTAAGTGAACATGGACAAATTAAGAAATAATTTGCATATATTAAAAATATTGAACAAAGAGTACTAAAATGTTAAAACCCAGAATTGTTTTCATGCATCACCACTCCACTGCATTTTAAACAGATATATTTCATGAAGTCTTCTAATAGCTTTTTCTAGCAAGTTGGCTTTTCTGATTTCCCATGTATTTCACCAAGATGCTCATTAAGGCTTTATTCTCTGAGCTTGAACAGGAAGATCTTAAAGGTTTTGAATTCTGGATTTTTTTCCTCTTGAACAAGGAGCAAATAAATATTTCTCAGACTATTGAGCTCATGCTTTCAAACATCTTTTGTTTCAAAGGTTGCTGGTACGCAGCTGTATGACTGGAGTCTTCAAGGATATATTGCTGTAGAATCTCTTTGGAAGGATAATCCTAAAAAGAAGAAATCTGGGAAAAAAGGTGATAAGGTAAGAAGGCTGAATGAGAAACTTGATTTCTGGATTAGGAGAAAATCTACCAGTGTGTCTTCAGACAAATAATTTTACCTATTCTGACTCAGCTTACATTTCTGAAAACAAAGATTTCACATTATTTTTCTAAGCTGTGGAAAAATAGTAGGTTTATTTCAATTTCAGAAAACGGTTGGAAGTTAGCTTTTTGTTGTTGTCCTGTATTTGTCCTTGTTTAGTTTTATTAGAACTACATGTTGTGACTGGATAGTAATGTCTGATAGAGCAGCATGCAGTGGCATCGTTGTGCTAGGGCAACTATTCATAAATACTGCACACAAAAAAAAACCACAAAATTTGAAATAAGATGCTGTTTACTTCTTCAGATGCCTTTTGCGTTCTACAAAAATGCAAGATTCAAAATTAGTGCAGTGTGATTGGTAATTGGTATGAGCTGAAGGTTAGAATTGAGTTGTGAGGAAAGGGGAACTTGTTTTATTGAATAATTACATTATGTAACATCTAGGTTATAATTTTTAGGCTGCCTAAAGCTTCTGGAGTTAATTATCTTAATGATGTTTGCTTATCTGCTGCACATTTCTATTAGCCCTCAGGGGCAGGCTGTCCTTGAAGTTGTACCTCTGACACAGATAAACAAACTAGATAATATGTGGACAGCTAAGTGAATTGCAGTGTAAGAGACTGAACAATTGTGCAATTTGGTAAAATGTGTGTGAGAGACAGCCTGTAAGATTTTCAGGGAATTTTTTTAACTGCTAGTTTAAATCTACTGCTAGGCTCAGTAATTTTTATTCCTAATTTCTAAACAGCTGTACTTCTGTTGATACAAACTTCCGCCTTAGCAGCAGATTGTTTCCTGTCTCTTATTTTAGTTATTTAATGCAGCAAGGCAGAACTAAAATTTGATTTGAAAGCAACTTAGAACCAGCAGAAAGCCTTGGTGGTTCAATGTGGACCTAATAGGAACTGGTAACAGTACATACTAGTAAGTATGTTAACAGTTTGTACTAGATTGATGATGATGTATGGCTTTAATGGTGGTATTCTGGAGCCAGAAACCAGAGCTACTCTCTGACCACAACAAGGTATTTGCAACCCAGAGGTCTAAGAAATAAGTGGGATGGCCACCAAGAGAAACAGATTGCAGAGGGGCAGCTGCACTGGAGGGGGTATCATGTGTTGGAGTGAGTTTCCCGTGTGAGACTAGTTCCAAACAAAATGGGCTGGAGAAGTGTTCACGTGTCTTATTGGTTGTTGAGTCTTAGGAGAGCAGTCATCAGCTGACTTTCCTTGTGGACACTCACCTTGCATTGGCCCCTAGGCTCTTCAGTTAATGTACTTGTGTAACTCTTCAAATAAGCAAAGGTTAGTTAATCTTATTGCGCCTCTCCTCAAACCTAGTCTACCAAAAAACGTCTCCAAAAAATAGGCAACTTTAAAATATTTCAGAAAGACCAACTGGCAGCGTCAGTAAGGATTAGCTGAGCTTTTTATTTTATTGTGTCCTTGGATTTCAAAAGGAAACACGTGGTTGTTAGTGTAAGACAAAAACTTTTGAAGCTTTCATCTTATTATAAGGTTTATTCCTGCACTTGCTACCTCAGCAGAAAAACAAAGAATTTGCAGAATTTGAGAGACCATTAAGTAAACACACTTCTTCCACTTCTCCTTGCAGAATCTTTATATCATGCTCCTTGGTTTCCAAAATGTTACTTACACAAAAGATTGAAGTATTATTGAACAGTTTCCTTCTAGATTTCATCTAACTGTTCAGGTATTGTTGGTGTTAACTGTTGCTAGTTAACCTGCTTTTCTGTTCTCTGAAGTTATAGAGGGTGTTGTCTCTTTGACTTCTAGAGGAGCTGGACAGCAGCTGTGAAGTCACTAGAACATGGGCTGAAAATTATTCCTGATGGCAAAAGCCTGCTGGGCAATTTCCTTTGGTCCAAGTTGGTGAAACAGAATCAAGTACATAATTGAGAATATAAGGTTTTGTGGGTTTGTTTGTTTGTTTTGTTTGCTTGTTAATGATAGCATAGTGTTCTATGATGATGTGGTCAGTCATGCCTAATAATGAAAACCTGTTTGTTTTTTTGGTATATATAAACACCACTGCTCCACTCAAATGAGAGTGGAAGTGCATCCTAGAAAAACTTCTTCTGTCCATCTCTAATGCTCTGTGGTTATACTGATGCAAAAAGGTGCTTTTTGTTTGTACAGTTGATGAGATCCAGCAAATCAGTATCAACTATTACATCAAAAGGACTGCTACAGAAATGTCAAGAAAAAGAAATAAATACTTCTTACTATCCTGTACCAAAGTTGATAAAGCATTCTAGGATAGATTGTAGGACTACGTTGTTTTTCTACCATAGTTTGGCAATGTGGTGAAAGAATCAGGTTGCTTTTGTATATTCTTTTTCTATTGGTGTAGCAGGCAGCTAGGCTTCCTAACTTGTAAAGACGAATGCAGATGTTATTCTTGAGTTCTTATCATGGCAGTTGTAACTCATTTCTTGAAACCATGCCGAAGAAAATGATGTTACTTTTTTGTTTTTGTGGCATTTGCTCTGGGGTTTCTTGGTTGCTACACAAAGGATCCTTGCAAATAATCCAGCTGTCTGTGGGTGGCTCTTCTTGGTTGTGTTAATTTGTTACACTGTTCATAATTGGTTTGATAGTTATAGGTACCACAGCTGTGCATAACTTCATATTTGTGCAGCAGTAGGTCATTAGAATAGATGTGGTATGTTGATTTCCTAAAGGTTTTATGAGGTAGTAAGCTATGCCAAATTGAGGTCATATCAACTAGGTTCTGCCAAGAAAGAAGAATTGCAAGACCTTTAAATGCAATGTTTTGAAATGCTTGCGGGAGCCCTACCGTACACCAAGTCAGTCTGTAGTTTTGATTTGCATTATAGCATTCTGGTGTCCTGATGCTGGCTTTTTGAAGAAAGTGGCTGTCAGATTAGAAGGGTTCAACTAAAACTACACATTCTATGTATTATAAGCAACAATCCATGTTTTTTATTCTAAGAAGAGTGAAGCATTTTCTTAGAAAATGACATGAGGATTGGTTATTTAGCTTCTGTGTACATTACCTTGATATAAAGTGGGCAACTTCCTTATGTCTTCCCCTAGAGATGTCAGTGCAAGAAGTGTAAGCAGCTAATTGGTAGGCCAGGTGTGTTTTAAGGGTTGTATCTACTGAAAGTTTTTTGCTTAACTTGATTTCTCACTCACAGGAAGTGATTTCACAAAAATTGGTGAAGTCACAGTTAACATTAGTATTACCAAGTTGTAGGTCTTCAGGAAAGGTGATGGTGAAGAGAAAAGTGCGTCCTTCAAACCTTGTTTACCTTAGTTTGCAGTTTATAGAGAATCACATCTGTGATTTTTATGCAGGTTTTTAGGAATGATGAATACTGTTTGGAGCTCTTTTGAGTAGCCTTAGGCAACAACAAACGTTCATTAATGGAGTTTTGCAATTATGAGGGCTCATACTCTGCACTGGCTCCCATTAGTCTTTGTTAAGTAACTGGCCCCTCTGCCCAATAAAATTCATGCAAGATCTCCTTCCTCTACACTTTTCTTCTTGCTTTGCCATTCAGTGCTGGCTGAACTGCTAAACCTGTGAATTGCAGCTTCTTTTTTTTCTTATTTAACCCCCTGTGAGATCTCTGTTTAATTTTCAATGAGTTTGTCAGCTGTAATGCCTGCTCTTAGGTCAGAGGGCTAAACCAACTATAATTGCTGGAGGATTTTTGTGCAGCAGCTTTAAGGACTGTAACTTTACACTCAGAAGATGGTAATTTCTTTACAGAAAACTACTTAAACATCTGTGTTTCAGAGCCCCAGTTTAATACAGCTGATCTGTAAGTTTCTTGTTTGTCACTCGGCTAATCTGATGATTGTTGTCATGAAATGCACCCTTTTTTGTCCTTCTTTTGTCTCTGGTTTCACTATTTCTGTCCTGCAGGAGCATTTCCTATAAAAATTATCTAAGGTTTGTCTTTGGTAGCTTCTTAAGAGACAGTTACCTGAACTAAATGGTAAACATTGACTTCTGACAGAAAATACTGCCTGCACTTTTTATTGTTTGGTTGTAAGAACAATAACAGTGTAGAACTTGAAAAAGTTGTAATTTCTTGTGGGATGGATTCTTCATTTGGGTTGTGATGAATTTAAGTGTTAGAGAGGTGAAAAAGGGATAATCTACCCTACAAAAGGTTGTGCTTTTTAGAGTGACTTAAAACACAGTAATGTTTTTCAAGTGCTCCGTATTTCCCAGAGACCAAATTTCAATTTCAACTAGAAGTAAGCAACTGAGAATTTGTTCTTATTGATTGTCTGGAAGATATGTTCATCCTAAGCAATACTTGGCAAACAAAGAGACAGAAGAAAGGGCAAATTATTGAACTGTGAGTCTGAATGCATCAGTCGTTGGCTGAAACTTTATAAAGTATTGTATGCAGTCCCCTTATTTTCTTTTTTTTCTTTTTTAATCTTGTGGAATCTTAGTGTATTGAGTACAGGAGTGCAGAAGGGCGATTTCAACTGCCTGGTGACTGTGACAAAATGTCAGTTACATAAGAATACAAAATATTTCCGCTCCTGCTGTGAGATAGAAATCTGATGCGTGAACTCCTCTGTTCACCCAGATGTGTTATGAAGTGGTTGTGTTGAGCCAGAAAATAGGAAGATTTTTGACTATATGCCTGCTTCTTATTAAATAAAGGCATTGTACCATGGAGGAGGCTGTCTTTTGGGTCACTGACCTAAACGTGTTTGCTTCTGATCTGTTTTGGGTGTGACTTGAGGACCATGGTACTTGGTAAAATTAGGCGTGTTTGTATCCTGTGCCAGCTCAAAGGACTTCTTTTTCTGGCTACCTGCTTTACTGCTTTATCAGGCTCACACACTACTGATGCAGTGAGCTATGGCGGATGGAGTTATAAGGATTTATTAATTGCTAATTGGGCAAATATGTTTGTATATGAGGAATGACAGTTTAGTAGTGGGTTGAGTTCAATTAAATAACTCTGATAGATCTGGTGAAGACAAGTCCTTTGATGAGACCTACTGATCTCACCAGCATAAAGGAACTGAACTAAATCCCGCTTTCCCTACACTTGTTCTTCTTTGTTGTATTGGCTTTTGTTTTTTTTTTTCCTTCCAGGACAAAAATAAATAAAGAAATAAAATAAACAACCAAACATTAAAAAAAAAACAAACCCAAACCACCCTACCTGAGTATTATTTTCATTTTCACAAATCAGAACAAGCAAGTGGAAGAACACAGAACCCTCTGTGAACAACTTATTTTTAGTTCATTAGTTCAGGATTGAGTAATCCCTGAGATGAGGCATCATGAGTCACTTTGTATGCTGTGAGTTGTAAAATGTCAGAATGTATGAGTTCCTAGACATGAGAATTATGAACTATGTCATTGCTTTGAAATGGGCGTGTTCTGTGGATGTGATTTCATTTACTATGAAATATGCAGGATAGTGATCAAAACAGTGTTTTTCCTTTTTAAAGGAAGACTTACCTTTTAAAAGTCTTGCTAGTCACATTTCAAGTAGGAACTGTAAGAATTATATTCATAATTGAATCTTGGTGTATTGGATCCTTATCTCCAGCACAACATATGAAGTGTCACATGGACTTCACGCCTTCACCATAGTGTTTAACTTGAACTGGAGCATAAATTTTAATGATTCTGTAAAATTGTTATGTTTTCTAGTCTCTCCTGGCTTATTTTTGTTTTTATTTTCCATCACATTTGTTTAAGACATATTGGTAAAAATCTTCAGAATAAAAACAAAGCACAATTTAATTTTAGTTTTTAAAATGTGAAAATTTTTGAGGTTGAGGTGTGGCCTCCAATCATTTCATCCATCCCCACGTTCAAAGCAGAACCACCTTTGAAGATAGATGTGATCCAGCCTTGTCCAGTCAAGTGCTGAATATCTCCAAAGATGTAGATTCAGCAACTGAGAAGAACCTGGCTTTTCCAAATATGTAAATGGCCATTAAGTGGCTGTGCATAGAAATGGGACTTCCCCTTTGTCTGGTCTTCTCCAGTCTGAAGAGACCTAGGTCCCTCAGCCTGTTCTGCAGTGTTGTGTTCTTCATTACTATGTCTGTGTGTGTCCCTTTAAGTTTTTTTCTTTTTTATTGACATCTATTTAAAACTATAATCAAGTGACTGTTTATTATAGCATACTTGGCAAATAGATAGACCAGATGCTGTAACAAGCCTCTCTTCATTCTTTGATTTCCATCGTTTATTTCAGAGGAAGTGTGAGAACACTCTTTCAAAGGATACGTGCTAAAAGAGGCCTATTGTAGAAGTCCACACACAATTCAAGGAATGCAAAATAGCAACTACTCTGTGGGAATCCATCCTCTGTTATTAGTGCAGGCAAAAATGAGTCAATTAAAGCATCTTCTGTTGAGCTACTTGTTCTTTCAAATCCATTAATTGCTGAGCTAACTACAGGAAGACTAAAATCTAGAAATGGTTTGGGAGAGTATCATAATGAACTAGCCTCATCAATGGCTTGGTTCTTGCAAGAAGTTTTTGTTCCAGCTTTTGACAAGGGCTCCTGTTCTAGCAAAAATATTAATAATGGCTTGCCTCAGTTGAAGTGTTGTGCCTCTTCTTCTCTCCTTAAGGGTGAAGTGGAGGGTGACAAGCCCCTGGAAATCCATGCTGCTTCAAATGAGGAGCGCTCGCTGAAGTAGAACACCAGATCACTTGACATCAAACAGGTAAAGGATGAAAATCGCTAATGGTATATGACAGGCAGCAAATCAACACGAACATTTGGAAATTTGACTTGTGTGTAGTTGTCTTCTTCATATTGATGTAAAGGGGAAGAGAGGTAATCATTTCAATTCTATGTTTATAATCCTAACATTTGTCCATAATATGCATGCTCCTTAAATGCTACCCAGTAGCTGTGTCCTCCATGGCTTTTGAGTTTAATAATGCCTTCTTCTTGATTGATTGTTTTCTTCTCCCCTTTGCCAATTCTGCCTCCAGTACCAGAAAACTGCTTGCCTTCTTTGTCATACCTGTGCAGGTATGAAGGAGGGGAGAGGATCCTATTCTCTGCTCCTACATTTTCTCTGAAGTTTTGCCCGCTTCAAGGTTCAACCTCACCTTACAGCCTGTAACAATCCATGGCGTGCCTGACCTTTCATGTTGGTGCACTTCACTAATGAGACTTGCTTCTTCAGTTGGGAACCACAGTGAAGGAAATGGAAGCAGTGTTTCCTGGTGCGCTCAGCTGGAAACTGGAGTTGAGACTCCAGTTCTGTTTTAGGCTGCTTTCTAAACTGGAACAAGTCCTGTGATTGTTTCAGTTTCTGGGACAAAAAAAAAAAAGAAAAGAAGAAAAAAAGAAAAAGAAAACAAAGCAAAAGACAAATACAAAACTCCTAACTTTTAAAGATAACCCTAGTTCGTAGAACAGAAATAGCTGGGTGTTTAAGGCCTATTATTGCCAATGATTACGTAATTGGACATCATTTAGGACAGAATATCAGATTATCTTCTCACATAGAAGATATTAAGGATGTCTTTTTCTGAACATACTTTTTAGTTGCCAATCTTTGTCCTCTATTCCTTCCACAGTATATTAAGGAGTTATTTTTCATCAGGAAGTGATTCTACCATTGCTGGGGCTCCTCGCTATTTTTTTTATTCAGTGTTCTTTTTTCTAGTATTTTTTTTCCTAGCTGCCAACTGTGTAAATAGAGCACCAGTTTTTATTCCATGCATCATCACCAGTCACAAATATTATGCAGAGTGCACACATCTGCTGAATAACAGCGTTCTGCTTTTACACAGCCAACTTTAACAGCAAAACTAATTTGTAATGTTGTGCTTCCATTAATACATTTGATTGCTGTAGCTAGTTCTCAAAAGGCCAAAGATATTTGGAGTGGCCGATATTACTGAGTTTTACCTTCAGACATTAGAATGAGTTTTCTGTCAGACTGTGAAGTCTCTAAATGTGTTTTCTAGTGTTTTATAAAACAGCCACATAAAAATACAAAAAAAATAAAAAATCTTTTTTTTATGTCAGTTACTCAGGAAATCAAAGAGGAAGGAAAGCTGCTCTGAAATTCACTGAGTGTTGTGCTGCTTGTTAGTTAGGACAGTGTTATTAAGTGATAAAAAGCCTGGAAAACTTATATTTTGTTTGTTTATTTGGGGTGCTGTACGAATATCAAGATTCAACACAAACAGAAATCAATAAATAGATTTTATTTTCTTTTAGTATTTCTTACCATAAGATGATACTTTCTGTCAGGTCTTTACTCACTTCTCGAGATATTAGTACTAAAGCTATACTAAAATTATCAAAAATAAGTATACTCATGCTGTGTAAGTAAAGCAAGTTTTGAGGCATGTTTTTTTTTTTAAGAGCTGCTGCCTCAGATGTTCTGTTGTCTTCCTTGCTAGAATTAAGATGTTGCTGGAGTGTTTAAAGTATCTAGGTGATGCTGGTTTTGAAATCTGCTTGCTCTGCTACATGTTGTTTCTGGAGGAGATGCATAAATACAGCTACTAGAGTTCTGACCTAGAGCATCCAAATGGCAAAAGTTCAGTTCAGTCTCAATCTTCAGCTGTTCTGTGGGGGTGGCCGTTGGTTACTTCTGCTTGAAATCAAATCTGGTTATTTAACTCCATATTCAAGTCCAGCTGTTTTATTGCATTTGGGTGATCCCAGAAGTTGGAGAACACAGCTGTCATCTTTGAAAAGTTGTTTGTTTATTCCGAATGAGATCAGTCCTGAAAGTCTCACTGTATTTTAAACTCTTGGCAATACTCCTAGTTGAGTTGGTTATAAAGTAACTGCTGTCTCATTTTCCTTATAAGGATTTGTCACAGCATGGGTCTTTGAATTTTGACTGATTAGCCAGGGACAAAATTGCTGTGTCTTGGAAGCTCTAACATATTTCTCCATGCCAAAAAAAACCCAGCAGCATTGCATGTCCTTTAGTGCGTGTTTGTAGTTAACAGTTATATGCAAACTACAGCTCAGACCACATTCATCCCATCGTGGGAGAGACAAGCTTTAACTTTCTCCAGCTGTTGTGCTGGTGAACTTCATGGAGGTGACAAGAGTCTGTGTTTTTTGTGTCATCTGTCATTTTCAACCTGATCAGGTTCTATTTTTATCTGTTTGTTCCAGTTAAATTGCTCTAGGTTTATACCAAAGTAAATCAGATTAGAGAAAGTACACCTGATGGGAATGAAATAGGATTGCATTTTAGAGCTCTGATTTATTATAAAAGATGCCAGTTAATGCTTTGATGCTTTGTTGCTATGAAATATTTTTTTACATTTCCATGGAACACAACTATAGGAAGCGAGGAACTTGGGGTCCGTTCCAACCCAACCCATTCTGTGGTTCAATGATTAGTACTGTCCCATCAGGAATATGAATACTTAAATCCCTACACAAGATGTTACTAGTGAGAATGTACATCAAATAGATTTTGATCAGCTTTCAACATCAATGAAAAAAAGTGTAGTTGCACTTTGACAGTTAAAAGGCCGGCAATATTGTAATTCTGCTTTTTTCTCTCTTCTTCACCCCTGCCCCAATATCATCTGTGCCCTTTTTTTTTTTTTTTTTTGACTTTAGGTGAATAAAAGTATAGATAGAAGCAATGATTTCCTAGGAAAAAGAGGATAACCATCTGAATCCATTTTGATTTTGAATGTGACTAATCTGCCTTCTGCCTCAGGAAAGACTGCCCTTGTGCTGCTTGGGCTTCTGGAATGGCGTTTGTGAAAGGACACTGCGTATTTTGGGTCAGTCTTGAGACCTTGTCCTCAGTTCTGCAGTGGGAGTTAAGTCTGCCACACTTGTCCTGTTGCAGGATCAGCGTTGCAAGTAACAAGGTTCAGAGTTCCTCAGTCTTGTTATTATTTATGTATAAAATAAAATTCCTATTACCTAAAATGGTCATGATTTCCTTTTCTATATTCTTTAAGCTTATGTATCTGACCTTGGTATAATATAGGAAAGGTTCTTGAGATGCTGTTGACGATACTGGTTCATTTAACGGTGAGGAAAAGCTTGAAGTAACACGATGTTTTGGTTGATGTTAACTAATGGAATTATGCATTACAGCAGTTACAATGAATCTTGTGTTTTGTCTGAGTCTCCCTCTCCTTTCTATACAAATCTTCTGCCTCACCAGTGCCAGTGGGAGGGTAAATAATGAAGCATCTGTGAATTTCTGTCTAGTAGACGGGTGGGAATGGAACTGTTAATGTTTGTTCTTGTTTTTGCTTGAATGCACTGCTCAATGGGAATGAGAACATCATGATGGTGAGAACCAGTTATAGAATAACTTGCCTGTTTCCTAATTCCAGGCAAGGGGAGGGGAGAAAAAGCGAAGGGAAGAAAAGTACAAAAAGATTTCAAGTATTTTGAAATTTTCACAATAAAACCCTTTCATCATTTGTTGCCATTTTCAGCAATCTTTCTTTTGGTGATGCTTCAAAAGTTACTGTAACCCAAGTCATTTATGGTGCTTGTAGCAGCTCATAGCATTTGAAGTTCTGTTGAATCTGAAATGTTCCTAAAGTAATCACCAGTGAGTGTGAGGGAAGGATGGAACTGAACAAGTGCCTATAAGATGAATTCTGAAAGAAAAAAAACAAGAAACTACAAGGTGAATTGGATTTAAGATGTTTTTTGTTATTGCTTGCTGCAGTGTTCCAGCTGACTGTATTCCACAGGAGGAGAGCAAATGAACCTTGGCAATGCTAATGGCAGTGTGTGTGGGCATTGTAAAACAGGCAAATTCTTTGATACAGGCGTAAAGCATGGAGTTGCCTCAAGCAGAAAATAGTATCTCACAACGTGTTCGGTGCATGTTTTTGAGTGTTCTAGGCTGGTAAATAATTGTACGTGTTGCGTTTAAAAAAAAAAAAATCACAGGTTAACTAAGTATAGTGACTCAAATGCTTTTCTTTTGGGTGCATCTTTGTTTTGCCTGTTTACACTGCTGCTTAGAAATGTCCCAAAACAACAGGCTGCAGATGCTTTTATCTAGCAGGAAAATGCTGCCTTCAGCCACCTGCATACTCAGATGAGGGGATGGTTCCGAAATGGGAACAAGATGCCCCTGGCTGGAAACCTTGTCTTACATCTTCTAGCAACAGTTTTTTTTTTTTTTTTTTACAAGGACAGAAAAAATAATGTTTCATGCTTTTGAGAATGCAAGAGATCATAAGCATTCAGCTCACTTAGGATGCTTCTAATGAGGAACAGGAGAGCAGTTGGCTGCTGTTTGTATATGCATATGCATACACGGATGCTGGGGCCTCTTTTATCCATGCATGTGTTATCTTTTGCCAGACTTTGCTTGTGAGTGTTACAACACAAGATAAAAGCAGTATATTCCCCACCCAAGTTTCACATCAGCAGTTTGATCAACTTTCCACCCTAAGCCTTTCAACTTGGTAACTGGAGTCTGTGTAAATGAGGAAACTGTCCTCATCTCAGCTCCCTCAGTCACAGTGTCAGCAAATGTGCTGGGGATGGGTTGCAATGCTGCCCCTTAAAAACACAGTCTTTAAGCTTGTGGAGATCATCTGGTTATCTAATGCAGCCCTTGGTCTGGAATGGAAATTCCTATACATAGTTTCTTTCTTGCCTGAGTAAATGTGATAATGCAGCCTCTCATTTTGCCAGAAATACCATCACTAGCTGACTAATCATGCTAGCCCATGGACGTGGAACATCTTGCAGCCTTGAAAGCATGTTTGAGACAGTGGGAGTGGTACTTTAGATCTGGAGAAGTGGCTTGCTATAGCTCTGTTTGTTAACCCTGGCAGAAAAAACTGTATTAGTACATTTTGTGCCTTTTTTAAAAATTCCTTACTGTTATTTCCATACTTTCCTGTAAACTCCAAGCTCCTTGTAAAGCCAGTTTTAGCATAATAATCTATTAACGGAGAGTGTTTTAGTTCTTCAGGCTATTTCCTGCTGGGCCTTCCTCTGTCTTTCTGAACGAAGCACCTCAAAGCAAGATCAGCTGCTGCACCTGGATGGCCTGGCAGCTGCCTGGGCCAACAGCCCTGCGTAGTGTTTTTGGCAGGTACAAAAGCTGCTTGTTTACAAAGAAAAATCTTTGATGGCAGTATCATAACTACAAAACAGAGGAGGAGACGTCTCTTAGGAAAAAAAAAAGATGTCTCATGTAACATCCTGTCCTGCATCTGGGCCATCAGCTGATTCTGGTGTTTCTTGACTGTGTGTTGTTCCTGATGCGTCAGGAGCTGACTTCTTTCTCAGGGTCTCTCTGAAAGCAGTGTTGGTATCATTGATGCGATTGTGTTTTCTCCCATTACATATCAGTGAAGTTCATTGTTGGTCATCTCATTAAAGACCAGTGCCTGGTCTGGATGTTCATCTTGTTATCTTGAAGTTTATGATGGATTTCATCAGAATGCTTCTCTTACTAACATGCTTTCACCTGGTGTTACTGGTAACTGTTGCATTAGGGTTGAAAGCTGGAAAAATCAGAGGTGGGCTTGGGATATCTCACTGGTGGTTATCAGTCTTCCTCTGAAAATGGATTTTAGTGAGGAAAATAGCGCTGCAGTGCCTGCACCAGGCCAAGCTGTCAGGCTTTTTTGACTCCTGCTGATCTTTTGTCTGTCAACACCCAAAGTCAGGCTGGGGTGTGAGCCACATCCAGCTGCAGCAGGTGAGCTGGGTGTGATGCTCTGTTGTGAGGCCCAGATAGTGAGGCATGATCTTGATAGTTGCTGAGGTGTCCCGGGGGCGTGGGCTGACAAAGCTTTGGTGGGTGTTTTGCAGTCGTTCTGTAAAGAGGGAGGCTGCCCCTGTGCAACTTGTTAGTGTGTTCCCAGGAGCTGCACACAAACTTGGGATTCTAATGTTCAGGTCTTTATGCTCACTGTGAAGACAGCAATAGTCAGGAAACTTATACATTTATACCATGAATATAGGACCTGCTTAAGCCTCAGGAGTTTCAACTTGACAGAGGTTAGTGCTAAAGGATGTGCTTTACGTGTAGTCTGAATGCTGAGGTTAGTAAGAGAGCCACAGAAAGTAGCACGGTGGGTTATTTGCTATGTGCACTGTGTGGTAGAGGGCAGTTGCTCTAAAAGAGTCTTGCTGTGGTCCTTTGGCAAGGGAAGGCAGCTTGCTGGTTAACAATGGGGAGCTGATCTGGGTGTTGGACCAGGACTTGCTCAGCATGCCTTTTAACATAGGAGCGAGTGAGCACATGACTGAAGAAAAGCATTAAAGTTTAAGGAGATTCTCATTCTTCCTTCTTTGGAGGTTGCTGCCTGATGGCTGTACAACCAGACTACTTCCCTTTTTCAGAAATTGTTTCAGAACTTTATGATCTGTGTCCTGTTGTAGTAACAAACCCAATGTCTGTCTAGTCAACATGATGTGCTCAGCTCTGGGACTCAGCAGCTGTACTGCTGGAGAAGTCACCAGCTGCGAGGAGCTGACCTGGATCCCTGGCTGGCACCCAGCTGGAGCCTGCCAGGGAAGGAAGCAGGCCTGGCACAAGGGTGCACAGAGGCACTGTCTTGTGACAGCTCATGGCTTCCTGGGGGTGCAGGAGGGTACTTTCACCTTCCTAGAGGTCGGGAGAAAGATGTAGCATTAAGCTGGACAAATCTAAGTGACAGCATGTATGCACCAGTCAAAGCTTGTAAGTGGAAAGCCATGGAGACTGCCCCTGTGATCGTTACAGGCTGCCCAGGGAGATGGAGTTCTTGTAGGTGCTCAGGAAACATGGAGATGTGGCGCTGAGGGGCACGGTTAGCGGGCACAGAGGGGTTGGACTGATGGTTGGACTAGATGATCTTAGTGGTCTTTTCCAACATGAATAATTCAATGGTTTTGTTGTTAGTGTCTGTGTACAGAAATGCATGGAGCTGTGCATCCATCTGTAGTGAAAGGGACTCTTCCCTTCCCCCACCCCCTGCCCTAGATTAAGTCCACAAAGTCTCTGTAAATACAACCGACCTCAGACTCACTTCCTGAGGGAGCCATTTCCTGCACTCGAGCAAGCGCTCATTCATACCATGAATCATAAAGGTAACCTCCGTTCAAAGCACTGTGCCATGCTTTTGCTGCCTACAAAAAATGGGTTTTGTTGCTGAACGCAGGCTGCTGACATCAGCTGTGTGCTTACCCTTGGAACCGTTCCCATAGGGCTTTTTGATCTGTTCAAAAAGAATCGTTTCCAACTGCCCGGACAAAAGTTGGCTGCCGAAGGCAGAGAGGCTGCCCAGGAGCAGTGTGTCTGCTGTCATGCATCAGGCATGACACATTTTTAGAGTGGCATTAGCCCCCACAGGACCTGTCCCTGTGTTCTGAGGCATGCTAGAGGAGAGCTAGTGCAGGAACACCCTCTGCCTCCCCCTGAGCCCTACACCCGTGTCTGTTGGTCTCTGGCTGATGCACAGGGGTGCAACCCTGGTCCCTGCCACATGTTGCAGCCCCTGGGCCAGGAGCAGGATGTGCTTGGAGCACAGCATTGTCTGGGCAGGCTGTGGTCTGGTGGGCCTGCAGCAACTGCTTGATTTCCCTTGTGTTCCTCTGGGTGGCCCTGCCTAGGAACCCAGCTCAGTGCCCTGCACTGAGGGTACCCAACTTTTCCCCTGGGGCTCCCCTGAAGGACAACCAGTGACGAATCCAGGCTGGGCTCTTGGTTCTTGGTGGCACCTCATTCTGGCCCGTGGCCCTTCTCTGACTGCCTTCCCAGCACTGCTCTGGCCTCTGGCCCACCCTGCTGGCCCTTCCCAAACTGGGAGAGCCATGACACCTTGACCTTTCCTGCTTTCCTGGTTGCTCTGCTACAGGTCCTTCAGGCTCCTCAGGTGCAGTTACTGCTGTGGGTTTTATCACTGATTGCATAACTATGTTTCCCAAAGATATTACCTTGAAAGCCAGAGATCAGTAAGTTCACCCTTGTATATTTATTTATGTGGAACATTAAGCTTTTCAGCCATGTTAATTTGTAGCAGTGGCTGCCTGGTGGCCTCACTGACCTGTCACAGGGCTGGGCTCTGTGCCAGCACCATTTGTCCAGTTGTGTGGCTGGGCTCCCTGTAGCCCTGGCTGCATTGCCCTGTGCCAAGGCAGCTGCCAGAGGCTGTCTCCTGCTGCACAGCAGCCTCTCCTCTGCCAAGGGCAGGAGGCAGTGAGAGCATGCAAAGAAACTGTGCTGGCTTTTTTTTTTTCATGTGTGTGTGTGCCTGCATTCCTACTGTCATTTATGGTCTTTCCCCACCAGTAAAGGTGGATTCCAGCCTCTGTCTCTTTTCCTCCCCTAGTCATGGTGTCACAGGATGGCTGAGGTTTGCAGGAACCTTTAGAGGTCACCTGCTCCCGCCCCTGCCCAAGCAGGGACACCCAAAGCAGAGTGCTGGGGCTCCATCCAGGTGGCGTTTGGAGATCTCCAAGTAGGATAAGCCAGCTCTGTGGCAGGGGGAGGTCATGCACTTCCCAGAGCTAAAGCCAGGTGAGAGCTGTGTGGCTTCTGCAGGGAGTGTGGGGCTGAGGCCTCACCAGGCTCCAAGTGCTGCAGTATCTCCCAGGCCTTGCTGTTACTGCCTTGTACTCACGTACCCCTGGAGCTCACTGTGTGCTGGGGCACAGCTTGCTTTGTGGAGATGTGCCCGCTGTTACATCTAACAGAGCTCTCCCTTTCTTAGGGGGAATTGTTCTTTACTGGAAGGAGCAATTTTTCAAACGTACATTGGTACCAAACATGAGAATTAGATCAAGTTTGAACTGTGGAAAGGCAGTGCCCAAATGCATAACTTATGCCCAATTTTCCTTGGATTGTTCCAGGTAATATGTTAACCATTTTGATATACAAACATTTTAACTTTAGGAAAGGGAAGCTAATATGAGACATTACAAACATTCGTCAAGGACTGTTGACTTCTATGTTGTAAGGTGGACAGAGGAGCGGCTCACCTCTCTTGGGATGAGGATTCACCTATAGGTTTATTCATTGGATCTGTTGTCCTAAGGAAAATCTCAGTATCACAGAACTGTAGGGGTTGGGAGGGACCTCTGGAGATCATGTAGTCCAGCCCCCTGCCAAAGCAGCTCCCTAGCCCAGGTTGCACAGGTAGGCATCCAGGCAGGTCTGAAACATCTCCAGAGAAGGAGACTCCACCACCTCTCTGTGCAGCCTGTGCCAGTGCTCCATCACTGCACTGTGAAGAAGTTCCTATGCACATTTGTGCAGAACTTCCTGTGCTTCAGTTTGTGGATATTTCCCCTCATCCTATTGCCACACACTGCTGAGAAGAGTCCAGCCACGTCCCTTTGCCTCCTACTCCTTAGATATTTATAGACGTGGATCTGAGTGTTCTTTTCTCAATGCTGAACAGACCCAGGTCTCTCAGCCTTTCCTCTTGAGAGAGGTGTTCCACGCCCTTTATCATCTTTGTAGCCCTCCACTGGACTCTTTCAAGGAGATCCCTGTCTTTTTTGTACCGGGGAGCCCAGAACTGGACACAGTGCTCCAGATGAGGCCTCACCAGGGCAGAGTAGAGCGGGAGGATCACCTCCCTTGACCTGCTGGCCACACTCTTTTTAATGCACCCCAGGATCCCATTGGCCTTCTTGGCCACCAGGGCACACTGCTGGCTCAAAAATTAAGAACAAAAACAAAAAAAAGACAAGAAAAACGGTCCTTATAGCAAAGATGAAACTAACTTGGCCTCTTCACTGCTGTAGTTGTTTAGTAAGCTTGAGCTGTTTGTTGGTTTCCTGAAAGCAAAACTCAACACCCTGAAGTAATTTATTGTATAATAATTCCAACCTGGTGCTTGTTTTGGATTTATAAATGTTGTGGAATGCTTTGTTGAAAAGAGCACCAGATGTTTCTCATGGTGCACACTTGAAGGTTGCAGCTGCATCTCATAACTTCATAGCAGATGCAGCAAAGGCAAGGATTTCCTGCTGAGTGCTGGGCTGCCAGGACCTTGTTTACGTCAAGGTAAGCCAGTTTGGCTTTGGTTCATCGTGGGACAGGGAGGACAGATAAACCAGGGTTTATCTGGACAGGGTTTGTCTGCACAGGGGGACGTGGCCAAGGTGTGTGGAGGTGAAGCTGGTCCTGCCGGGGTGTGCAGCAGGGATCCTCAGGGTGTCCAACTGCAGGGTGAAAAGTGCTTTGGCTTTGCATGGCATGAAGCAACAGTCAAGTCCAAATGGCAAGGAAAGCAGAGCTGGGGACGTGGTTGTTACACAGCTTCCTTGCACGTGTGGGGCTTCACCTGGGCATAGCTTCCCACATGTCTTCTGTAGTTGGATTTCAGACAGCCTGGTGATGGCAAGGATCATTTTACTGCTTCACTGTGCTGAGAAGGTTGTCGCCTGATGCCTACAAAATCCTGCTTGTTTGCTTATGGAAAAGTTTTCTTTTCAGGGATGCTCTAACCTTGACCTCATTCACTTTCATTTGAACCGGCTGCACTGTGTCATGCGGTGGACTTCAGTCCCTTGGCCTTATTTACAGTCTGACAGCTCTTGGAGATACATCATTATATAAGATGGGTGTGTTTCCCTGCGAGGCTGAGGAGAAGTGTGTGCTGACTGCCATTACCTCTGGAACCTTCAGCCAGTTTGGTCTAAAACTGAATTAAGACCATCTTGCTATGATTCTATGACACAGTACTTCTTTGATGCTAGCCTCTATCTGCCAGGCCTGCCTGGTGTTGCTCAGCCACAAATAACTCCAGCTTGCAAATCCGTCAAGGTGTGACTGAGGAGATCAATAGGAGGTAATAACAATCCAGGGAGGATTGCTATATCGCAAGAATTTATCTCTGAGATGTCTTGTTTTGCAAAGTAAGAGCCTTCTGTTTCTGGCCAGTTTTGTGCCCAGCCCTGCACTTGGTGCCCCACACTGCTGCAGTCCCTTCTGCCCTTTCTTCCCCCTGCATTGTCAGTCTCCACATCTCAGAGATCCCAGTGCATTGGTGTTGGCCCATGCTAGGAAGTTGGTCAGTTGTCCAAACTGATTACACAAAGTGTAAGACTGTGAACCAAAACTGGTTTGTGTTTATTCCTGTCCATTTGTTCGTTGTTGTTGCTGTGCCAGTCACTGGAACGGGGCTGATTGGAAAGTTCATGGAGATCACAGAGAGCCAGACTGGCTCTAATAAACAAAGCTGGAGGAGGGCAGTTCAAAGGTGCCTTTGCAGTGGTAGCAGGATGCCAAGTGATAGCAACCAGCCTTGAAAATCCTCCTTCTGTGCTTTCGCCCTTGTGTTTTGAAAACACCTCAGCACCTTGAGAACACTGCTGGTGTGTGGGCAGTCACCTGCTTCTGCCCACAGTGGGTTGGGGACATCCTGCCCCCCTGCTCTGCACTGGTGACACCTCACCTGGGGTACTGTGTGCAGATGCAGAGTCCTCAGTACAGGAGAGACAGCCTGGAGAGGAGAAGGCTGTGAGGTGACCCGATGGGTGACCTTTCAGTATCTACAAGGGGGCTGTAAGAAGGAAGAGGTCATTAGCAGGGTCTGTTGTGATAGGAAAAGGAGAAATGGTTTCAAGCTGAAAGAGGGGAGATTTAGATTAGATGAAATGAGGAAGGCTTTTCTTACAGTAAGGGGGGGTGGGGCACTGGCACATGCTGCCCAGAGAGATAGATGTCCTATTCCTGGAGGCTCTCAAGGTCAGGCTGGACAGGGCTCTGAGGACCCTGATGGAGCTGTAGGTGTCCCTGTTCACTGCGAGGGAGTTGGGCTCGATGGCCTTTAAAGGCCTCTTCTATGAATCCATGACCAGTGCCCTGTGCCAGGGAGCAAGCAGCAAACCTTCCCTCAGTGCTGCCAGTTCTTCCATCTCTGCCTGGGAGAAGGAAGAGAGCCTTGAGAAATGGAGAGGTATTTTCCTTCTGAACAAACAGCCAGCTCACACCTGCTCCTTGAATGGTAAAAATGTGCAGGCATCCAAGTGCAAATATACAGATGTGGCCGTTGTTCCTGCATGCAGAGAACTTGGATCTGCTGGGCCTTGGGGGCAGGGAGGGCAGGGAGAGGGAGCTGTGCCTGGATGGCAAAGTTGCAGCCTGCTCTGAGATTGCAGAGGGGTTAAACATGAGCTGCCAACACACTAGCTATGTTTTGTTTTGTTTCAGAGCACCTGATGCTTTTATTGAAATTGCATTTGCTTCTTTGGAGTTCCCAAAATCTGTTTGAACAGCCGTGCCCATGCAAGCAAAGTGATGGCACAAGCTTTCTGTGCTGGGGAGGGGGCTGCAGAGTGACCCGTGGGAGCCAGGGGCTGCAGTGGGATGGGGCATGGAGGCACAGAATAGCACCAGGCAAGGGGCAGCTGGTTCCATCCAGCTGAAGTCAGGTGCTTTGTGTTGCAACATTTGAGGCCCCTTCAATGCTTTGTAGTGTTTCCTACTTTAGGGCACTTCGTGCATTTCCTTCCCGTCACTTCAACGGACGGAGGCGAGAGCCAATTTGATGCTAGCATCGAGCCCATTTGCATTACATTTTGCAATCCCTTCTGCACTTGGCTGCACACGCCCCGGTGTTTTCCCAGCACAGCACGGCTCAGCCGGCAGTGTGCCAGGCTGCTGAGTGCCCGGGGCAGCCCGTGGGGTTGTGCAGGCCCTGCTGGCTGCTCGGGTGGAGGTCCCAACCTCTCCTGGGAGCAAGAAGAGGAGCGGAAGGGGAAGGGCTGTTTTTCTTGCACGTTTTATGTTTTAAGTGAAATTGCGTGGATGAAAAAATTCTCCCTCTAGGCTGTCGCTATGGCTACAGTTGTGAGGGAGCCTGCGGGCAGGAAAACATCCAGAAGGAGGGGCAGGGAGCTGTCCCTGTGTCCTTCCCCTCAACCCGAGGCCACCTTTCCATCCTCAGCCGATGGGAAAGGCTTTAACTGAACAGATTTCTCTGGCATCCTCTGCTTAAAGAGCCTTTCCCTAATGTTTCTGCGAGGGCAAGGGTTCCACCTCCCTGCAGGCATTACTGTCTCTGTCATTACACCCCTTTTCTAACTTCCCCTGAGGCAGGAAAACCATAACAAGCAAGTAAGATAAGGCAGGAGGCTGAGATACCTTCAGCCCACGCACAGGTAGCGGTCTGGTTTCGTGCTTCCTGCACTGAAACTCTGCCAGTAACATGAACAAATAAATACCTCAGCACTGCTCTTTTCTTGAGCTACACTGTCGCTGTTAGGGACTCATAGCTGTGGGAGGGTTCCTGCTGCTCTTAGAACCCCTACCACAAGCCACAGCAGAAGGGTTGGTTGTGGTCTTCAGCTGTGGTTATGAAGGTTTAGCACAGCTGCAGCTGGTTGTCTCCATTACCACCACCTACCTTGGGTTTTTTGGTGATCCCTTCAGAGTTTGCTTCATCAGAGCTCTTTTTGAAAAAGCAATGCCAAACTGCACTGGCAGAAGATGAGCAAGATATGAGAAACGCTCTTAACTTGCTTAAAAATGTGTCTAGGTTGTTTACTTTCCTAATTACAAAGCCTAATTAGTAAGCTTGTTGCATTCAGTCATGCAGCTTTGATAGCTTGATTGTGCTACAGGAGCAGGGCTTGACACTGAAGCAGTTCTGTCCTACATACCTAATGAGCTGTTAATTTGAAAATAAAAACATTCTTGAACTACACTACTAGGAATCACGCTCTGGACTGACACATGGAGAGAAAGCACTGGCTTCGAGTAGCTAAACCAAACTGAGATGGCTCACTGCAGCTCACAGAACCACAAGTGGAGCTCCGGCAGCTTCACAGAGGAAGCAGTGTAACAGACAATGAGAGAAGGCTAGAAATCACCCCTGCCCTGGCTCCAGATTCACTTACTGAGGTGTTTTTCACTGTGTGGATTTCTCTCGTTCTTCAGTCTATTAAGCAGAAGCACCTCAGTGCTACTGCCAAATACTCAGCACTGAAGTATTATATGCCAACACTCCGTACTGCAGCTGAAGTCACAATCAGATAAGCAGTTAGACACTCTAGGTCAGCTGAGGTTTTGTTTTTCCCCTGGTTTGTGTACTTCCTCATTCTTCTGAGTCTCTACACATTGCCAATGCACACTACAGCTGAAGGAGGCAACAGCACAAGCTCCTTTCTCCACGGAGCTGACAGCAGCAGACTTTTATGCACCCTCTACAAAGCATAGCTGAAGCACACCCAGCACTGCTTAATGGAAGAAACAGAGCTCCAGCCACTAGGTCCTGCAGGCAGAACAGGAGCACCTCCTCTCCCTTCTGGGGACAGAAGTGTGGTAAGCTGTGCTTCACTTGTGAAAGTACACTTGGGTGACTCAAGTGGTGTAGCCTTCATTTGGTTAACACATGAGAATTAAAGCCAAACTACCACCATAAAGTGAAAACTATTTATTTTTATAAAAGGAAATAAAACAAACCCTACCAGTGTGTACATTGTACACATTTGAATGACACTTACAAGAATGAAGTTTCCATATACAAAGATTACAAGCCCACACTGGTAAAGGATGGATACAAGCACGTATTCGACTCGAGATGCCTTCACTCCAGCTCATGGTACCAATTACTCTTTGACCACAGTTGCATATAGGATTAGCATCCACACTACTTTATTCCACTACAAACACAGAAAGCAAGAAGGAGTTTATTCAGAGAGCAGGTGTATTCATTGTATGAAGATTTTAGTCGCTGGAATTGTCTCTCACTACTCTTCAGTTGCCATCTTCAAGAGATACTCTTTGTCAATCTTGAAGAGCCTCCAGCCCTCTTCAGTGGACAGATCAGAGGCACCCCTTCTCTTGTAGAACCTGATGGAGGGTTCGTTCCACTCCGCAACCAGGAAGTGCATACTGCTGCAGCGGCACTTGACAGCAACCTGCAGGAGTGCAACATTTCATGCAGCAGCCACAGGTTAAGACCAGTAAGAGCTGCTGACACTAAGCAGCAACCAGCTGTGTATTGCTAAAATGAACTTCATGACTTGTTGTATCTCCCAGTTCAGCACTCATTGCTGTATAACAGCATCTAGAGTTTAAGGCTGCCTGCTGCTCTGCTATCCCTTTTAGTAGCTCAGATGCACTAATCCTGTGTAGTGCTCAAGGAGAAATTTGATTGCAGACAACAGAAAAGCAAGAGCAGTAAGACTACTGCTCTGTCACACACCCTCTGTGCTGTTTGTTTGGACTTATCACTCAGGCATACCTGACTCAAGTTCTTCAGAATTTCTGATCCAATGCCAAGTCCTAAGGAAAAAAACAAAAAAAAACCAAAAAAAATACAGTTAAGGAAAAAAAAAGTTTGCATTTAAACCCCCTTCCTCCCATAGGAAGCAACTCATCTACTCCCATAGTGCTTACCTCTGTACTCAGCCATCACATAGAAATCCTCAAGATACAACAGCTTCCCAATCCATGGATCGTAAGTGAAGTAATACATAGCAAAGCCCACAATGCTGTGTCCTGAAACAAAGCATGCAGCTTTAGCTGGTCTGAATTTAAAATGCAACTTAAGCTAGTAAATCTTACATGCATGTTTAAATATACAGATTGTGACATGCAGCCATTTGCCACTAGGTTAGAGTAAGAATTAAGCACAACTGAATAAAAATATAAACTTGTATCAACCTAACAGAAGACTGCCCTCTTCACACCCTGAAATGCTCAAGAGCAATGTTATAGTTAGCAGTGAACAACAGCTTTTTCTCTACCAATACGTACCCTACTGATTCATCATTATTTTCTTTCTGGAATACAAAGCATTACCAAGCAGTTCAGAACCTATGCAGCTGCCCCAGCAATCTACTGAACTCTAAAGAAAACTCATCTGCTGATGTAGATCTCTCAGTAAGTACTGAGAGTGAGGGCATGCTCACAGACAACGGCTACAGCAGCATTTCTGACACCTCAACTTACACGTGCACTGACACTATCGCACTGTTTTGTCTTCAGCACCACCAAGTCAAGCTAAATAAAGCTGCAGCTTCAAGTACAATTCCATTGCTCAACAAGTAAGAGGAACCAACTCTTCCAGCAAATCAAATCTAAGCTTTGAAAACTGTAACATCTACCATAGTACTCTGCACATACTCTAAAAGCAGCGTGCAAAAATTTCTGATCTACTGTGTCTTGGGTAAAGGTTTGGGAATAACACTTGTCCCTGTAGACCTTACCTCATATTATGATCATCTACTTTATTGTGTAACGGATCTTTTAGTTACCTCCCCGCCCATCCATGTACACAGAAGGGCCATGTACATGGCGAAGCTAGAGACTGTAACCTGAAGATTGGGGACAAATTAAAGAAAACATGTGATTCAACAGGATTACATAAGGTTAAGTTAGGGTCAAACAAGAAAAGCCATTTAATTACTTGGCATTAAGTACATTGTTACACCTGATCATCCAGCATCTCCAAGGTTAGCAACTACTTCAGAAGAGCATCGCTCCACGTTACTACATTTAAGCTCAACCTGCTCCTCCTAGCCCAGCTCCTTGCCGGAACCTCACATAAAACAGCTCACAACAAGCACAAGGCATCACTCGCCATGAAAACAAGCGGCACAGAACCTCACCTTCAGACGACCACTGTTCTTTCGGCACTTCTGCAACGAGACAGTGGTAGAAAGGGTGCTCGCCGAAGCCGTCCTCGAGCAGCTCTGGAAAAGCCAAACAAACGGCTGTGCCTCAACAGCAGCGGGCAACCGGCACCGGGCTGCAGCCGGGCGGGCAGCCGCCGCCTGCCTACCTTTCTCAGTGAGCACCACCTGATCCTCCATGTCCTCGTACTTGGCCAGTTCCTGGAAGAGCACAACAAGTCAGCCTCCTCCCCCGGGCCGCTCCCCCCCCCCGCATTGCGCAACGCCCTGTTTGCGCCCAGACGCCTCCTGCCCCTCCCTCCCCTCCCGGGTGCCGTGCCCGCACCTTGATCAGTCGCAGCAGATCGGAGCAGTCCTCGGGACGCGCGGCGCGAATACTGAACGAAGCCATTTTCGACGGCGTTTCCCCCTGCGGCCCCCTCGGCTGACGAGTCCCCGGTGTGTGAACAGGAGGAGCAGCTGCTTCTTCATTCGTGTCCCGGGCGCGGCGGCCACCTGCGGTCAGTCAGGCTGCGAGCATGTCCCGGCGGCGCTCAGCAAGCACGCAAACCCCCTCCAGACGCGGCGGATTTCCGACTCCGACTGTGCTGGCGCGGGCGCTTCAGCCCCCATTTATAGACGACCGCGCTCCGCCTCTCCCCGCACGAGAGCCAATGGGAGCGCCCGCAGCTCTCGCCCCCAGCCAATGGCAGCGCCCCTCCCTGGAATCTTGCCTCGCCCCGCCAGCAACAGCTGCTGCGGGTGTCTCGTGACCCACCCCTCTGTCCCCGCGGCGCCCCCTGGCGGAGGCGGGAGGTGCAGCAGGATGGGCCCCGCCCTTCTCCTTCAGCGGCCCGCGGGGGGTGGCAGGTCTGGGCGCCGTTGTCTGGGGGGTCCGATCACTTGTTTTGCACCGCTGTATGGAATAAAAGCCCCCATAGCTGCCTGAATTGGCGAAACGGTGCATACCAAACTCTGTGTTCCCTTTTTCCTCAGAGCATCCACACTCCCCAACAAGAGCGCACGTACACATCCCCTCCGTCATCACAGGCACGAAGACCTTCCCATCTGCGTGCCCTGGCAGAGGGAGCAAAACCAGACCCCTAGGACAATAAAAATGCCTCATGCACAAGTACCCTCCTGTGACTGTGCCAGCAGAGAGGGCTCACACAGCGCCCAGCCAAACTGCTGTTCCCTGACCGGATCAGGGCTGGATCCTGGCCAGTGTGACATGCATTCCTGAACATCTTCACAACCTTGCACTCTGTTTTTCAGTGCACACAATGACTTAAGAAGTTCGCCCTCATTTAGACATAGGGACCAGTGTGGAACATGATGCTGTAAAAGAATTGTACGGAGGAGTGTTTTTTGGCAGCCAGGTTCAGTCAAGGAAATCATCCGGCGCAGACTGGGACATGCTGAGAGTCCTGGAAGACCCTAACACCCTAAATTCAGTTTACCCTCTATTAGAGCAAATATGGAGATGTCTGAAGAACAGAAGCAGATCCAAAACAGGAAGTGGCAGTCATAGAATCACAGAACTTCAGGGGCTGGAAGGGGCCTCTAAAGATCACTGAGTCCAAGCCCCTGCTAGGGCAGGTTCCCTATAGCAGGTTGCTCAGGAAAGCATCCAGATGGGTCTTGAATATCTGCAAAGAAGGAAAATCCACAGGCTCTCTGAGCAGCCTGTCCCAGGGCTCTGTTACCCTCCGAGTAAGGAAGTTCTTCCTTGTGTTAGCATGGAACTCGCTGTGTTCCAGTTTGTGCCCATTGCCCCTTGTCCTATTGCTAATTGCCACTGAAAAGAATCTGCCGCATCGACTTGACTCCCACACTTCAGATATTTATAAACAGTAATGAGATCCCTTCTCAGCCTTCTCCAGGCTGAACACTTCCATGTCTCTCAGCCTTTCAGTCAATGTCCAGTAAAAGAAATGTTCAGGAGGAGCTATGGATCTGAAAATCCTGAAAATCTGGTCGGGAGACAATCAGTATGAACTACCAAAGAACAGGTCCAGCCTAACGACAATGGATTTCATGAATAGACATCTATTCAACTCCTAGACATAATCTCTCTGGGATCAGAAATGGGGAATACCATCTTTGTCAAAAACAGTACGTGAATTGTCTCAGCTATTTTTTATTGCACAATGAGGAAGTCATACTATCAGAAAACTTACTGTTGTGTAAGGACAGAAAGTGCCTGGTTTGTTTCACTTTCAAGTCAGAAGAGTCATGTGATTTTAGAAGTCTCAGCACAAAACCAACACATTTTCCAGCCTGACTGTTTCTGAGAGTCTTGCTCTAAGTAGCTTAGAAATAAGCTGACATTGTGTTACCCCAGTTCACTGGAGTTAGGTTACAAATTCACAAGGCACAAGAATAAAATATTTAAAGAACTCCTAGCCTCAAATATAGTTTTATGAACCGATTGGAAATACAGAAAAAAAAATCAACCCACCAGCCGCCCTCCCCCCCAAAAAAAAACCCCACCCATGATTAAGATATCTAAATCTCAGAGCATATGGTGCAATTCTTTATGTATATGTTACCGTAGGTATTTTTTTCCAGTGCAATAGCAAACATATTTAACAAAGTGACACTAAAAGAACTCAGTTTTGCAAGTAAATCTGACTCCTGGGCTTTGTACTTTTGAAGGAGCTTCTAAAAATTGCCTCAGGTCCATTTGCCTCTGAGAATGTTTCATGTCATCTCAGCATCACAGAATGAGTCACAGAGTGGCTTGAATTGGAAGGGACCCTAAAGATCATCTAGTTCCAACCCCCTCCCCCTGCTGTGGGCAGGGACACATTCCACTAGACCGGTTTCTCAATGTTGCTGATGTCACTCCTGATGTAACAGAAATCAATATTTAAATTCTCGATGATTTCCAGCCTATTTATTTACACTTCTGATGGGAATGAGTGTCCCGGTATTAATGGCATTAGTTGGTATTAATACAAGCATATGGAGTGCCATGTATCTTATTGAGGCATGTTCTCCCCATGTTCTCTCCAGAGACAGTCATGCTGGTTCCTTCCCCAGGATCCTTTAGTGGTGATGTGTTTGAACATTTTATTCAGGGAGTTGGGAACCTCAGCAGGACACCTGCACTGATAACAGGTTTTTAATTTGCATCTCAGTTTGTCAACACTAGGCTGTGCATGGCGAAAAACATCTATTTATAAATATATGTGGTAAGGAAATATTGCAGTAGTGCAGTGGGGCTGCCCAGGGCCCCATCCAACCTGGCCCTGAGCACCTCCAGGGATGGAGCACCACAGCTTCTCTAGGCAGCTGTGCCAGCGCATTACCGCCCTCTGGGGAAAGGATTTCCTTCTAACATCCGACCTGAATCTCTCTTCTTTTAGTTTAAAGCCATTCCCCTCACTATGAGACCACGCAAAAAGTCAGTCCCCCTCCTGCTTGTAAGCTCCCTTCAAGTACTGGAAGGTCACAGTGAGGTGTCCCTGGAGCCTTCCCTTCTCCAGGTTGAACAAGTCCAGCTCCCTCAACCTGAGTACCAGTGCAAGCACACACCTATTTCAGGTCATTAGATCCCTGTTCCTGTAAGCTGATATGTCTACACAGACACCTGCAGATCCGCGATTTGATGAATTTGAGATGCAGACTGCATCCGCATCCTGTATACAAATAATACAGGCTGTAACGAAGCGCTCTCAACGCTTTCGCCGTCCTCCCTGACGCAGTTTCCCGTAATCGCGCCCGCCTCGCCCCTCCCGCTCACCCGCAGCCCCCCTGCATGGGGGCGGGAGCGCCCCAGCGGAAGGGCTGAGCGAGGCCGCGCCCCTATGGTGCTGGAGGGCCGCGTGCCTGGGGCGGGCGCGGTGCCGCGGTGGAGCCCGTCCTGATCGCGGTGGCGCCGCGGGGAGAGCCATGCTGGCCGCGCGGTAAGGCTGCGGGGGGGACCTCACCCCCCCATACTCATATCGCCCTGCGGCCCGTCTTTCGCGCGGGGAGTGGGGGTGCGTCCCGCGGTCCCTGACGGCGGGGCTGGGCGCCGTCACCGGCGGTCTTACGTAGCGCAGGAATGCGGGAGCGGGCGGCGGGTCGGCTACTTGGCCGGGATGTGGAGCTTAGCCCCGAGGCTTGGGCCTTAAGGAGGGCCGTACTCCGTATACCGGAGCCTGGAGCTGTAACGGGCTTCTCCCCCGGTGTCCGGGGGCTTTTGCTCCCCATTGACGGCGGAGCGGGCTGGCAGCCCTGTGCCTTGCCGGGACGGCTCTGCGCCATCCGGAGGGGTTTGATTCCTCTGTGTGGGCGAAGTGTATGTTTAGCGTCATGACTGATTTTCTAGGTGTGCACAGACCCTGTCTGTGTCAGGATGTCTGTGGTGTTTAGTCTGAACTTGTTGTCTAGAGAATCATACAGTCGTTGAATGGCTTAGGTTGGAGGAGACCTCCAAGCCCAGCCAGCCTCAGCCCCTGCTGTGGGCAGGGCTGCCCCCAGCAGCTCAGGCTGCCCAGGGCCCCATCCAACCTGGCCTTGAGCACCTCCAGGGATGGGGCACCACAGCTTCTCTAGGCAGCTGTGCCAGCACTTCACCATCCTCTCAGTGAAAAATTTCCGCAACATCTAATCTAGATCTCCTCTCTTTTATTTAAAAACTGATCCCCCTTGTCCTACCACTACCTACCTATGTAAAAAATCTGATTTCCCTTCTATTTCTGAACAGTCACGGTTACCTCTGGTGAATCATTCATCCTTCCTGTTTACTGACAGTAGCAGCTGGCTTGAATTGCTATGTGGATTACATCTGGTTCTAAAAATCAGACTAAAAGCAAGGCATGAGGGTTCTGAAGTAATCAGCACCGTTCCGAAGTAGATCTTATATTATTCTCACAGCATTAAAACTAATCACACCGAATTCTTCCATATAGGTTGTACACCATGCGGAAACTTCCTTCTTTTCTAGCTAGGACACTGACGTCTGGGACCAATGGCTCGCCGTTGCTTCCAGACATGGCTGAAGGTAAAGTAATTGCTTCTACTTTGAAAGATCTATAAGTGTTTATCAGGAGCTTACTTTGGTTTGTGTACCAGGCATGCCCTGGACTCTTATAATATAAATGTTTAGGAAGTGTCAGAAAATCTCTGCATGTGTTTGGAGATTTGTGGCGACAAACATGCATTGGTTGCTGAAGTTACAGATTCTTCTGTCTTAGATGAGCATGCAGTTCTATTTGAAGGAATGACTCTAGATGGAAAGTCAACACAATACAGAAAGGTGCCTGTATGGAATGCCAAAAGACAGAGGAACTGAGTGGAAATAATGAGTCGTACAGAACTTACAAGTTGTCAGTACTGCTGATTTTATAAAGTTAGAGAAACCTGTTAATCCAATTAGTGTGATTGCCTTGTGAAAGTGCGCTTTGTCAATAGAGCTTTGTGTGGAAAGATTGTTTTAACACTGCTACTAATAAACCACACTGTTGCTGTTTCAAAAGCATTAAAAATGTTTCCTTGCATTCTTATCCCAGGTACTGAGAAATAGGGAGGAGGACCAGTACTCAAACTATATACAAACTATTCCTTTGTGGACTTCTGCCTGCTTCTGATACTTCTTTTCCTTTACTCTCTGAGTAGAAACCCCAGGTTATCCAGTAAAAGAGAAGATGGGGGTTTTTGGTTGTTAGATAGGTTTTCTTCAATATTTGTTAAAGATCATAATTTGAGAGGTTAAAAGAGAGAAGCAAGGATATACAGGACATTGCACAATTGCAAATACAGCTCTTTTATTTTGATGATACCACTTAGGAAGCCTGCAAAAGTAGCAAGGCTACCCTGTCCTTACCTTCTGTACTTGTTCTAAGGAGTACTAATATTTTTTGACTGTAATTACAGTAAGTATTTCAGATTCTGTTCTAAAACTGTAGCATTTTAAGAACGTTATGCAAACGCATGTTGATAAGTTAACTAGTTTCCTTGAATTTGGTAGGCATGCTTTCACTGAGAACCAATTACTTCCTAGCTTTTTACTTGCTTCCTTCCAACTTTGGGTCCCAGTTGTGAGCTTGCCCTCTTCTAACGTGTTTCTCCTAAAAACACACCATGCAGGTCTTTGGAAGTTTCCTCTGAGTTAACTCTCATCCCGCACCCTTAAAATGCTTCAGATATTCTTTCCAAAGTATTTGCCAACAATAAGTAGTAGCACCAAGTCTGAAAAACTGTAATTAGGCCGCAAGCAGATATTACACTGAGGTAAAGGAATTGGAAAGCTGGAAAGGAAGGACACTCAATTGAAATCACACAGGTATTGGTTATAAGTCTTGGTCATGAGCAAGGACTTATTGCTTACAGTTGCTCACTAAACTTAAGGGCTGTCTAATTAAATGGAGTTGAAGCAGGTAAAATAAAGTAAACCCCTTAATGGAAGTAATTGGCATTGTTTCTTTTAATTGTTAATCTGTTTTCCACTCCACAGAACTCCTACCCATTCATGTGAATAATGGTGTGTTGTGGTAACCTGTATATATTTTAATATTTGCTAGAATACTAAACTTTCTTAGCTACTGTTTTGCCTTACTTCAGCGTTCTTGAAAAGTGATAACCTCTTCTTCTCTGTTGACTTGCTTAAGCTCCCCTTTGCCTTCTTTAAGGTTGTTGATCGTGACAAGTGAGTGGCTCTGGTCATCTTTGTGACCAGATGATTGTGCTAATCCTGTGCTTGTTTCTGATAGCATGCTGGATAACACATTTTTAATTGCCTTGTGGGATACAAAATCTCTTATGTAGCAGCTCCTGTAGTACTTAGCTTTGTGTTAGGTGTTCGAGTGAAGAAGGCTGTCATTCACACACAGTGGATATCTTCATCCTTCTCAGAAGGCCCAGCCAAACTCTGCACCATATTTGGTGGTAAAATGCATCCTGGTGGTGTTCCTCAGCCTGGGGAGGCACCAGCACAAGGGAGCATGGGTGACAGAGGTGGATGCAGTGAGCTTGTCTGGCAGCCCTCGTGTACTTTGCTACTGTTCTGCACAGCTTAAACTCAGGCCCTGCTGCTCTGGCTCTAAGGATCCACTGACCACCGATGAGGAATTAGTGTGAAGTACACAGCGTGACAATAAGGGGTACAATCCATTTGTTGTAATTGTTACGTGTGTCTGACATATTTACCAGTAAAAAGAAGTGTATGAATTTTTATGCTTAATTACTTAATTCTGTGCTATAAAATAATTGACATCTAGAAAAGCAATTAAGTTTCCCCAGGGAAAAAAAGAGAAGAACAATGTACTTCTGAGCCTGTAAATTGGACTAGATTTAGATTGGCAACATCTTAGAAACTCCTTTGCAGTATATCCTCTTATTGCTAAATCAAAAATGATGTGGTTTCAGCTTGGCTAATGTATGCCTGAGATTGAAATCAGAAGTATTGAATGAGACTAACTGTATGTACATATTTGCAGGTTTGGACCCATGATATTTCAGAGCTTTTTACCTGTCTAAAGCTGACAAGGAAGATGAACCTAGTTTAAACCAAGACAGAGAAAGTGCTGTTTATTCCCTTTGCATCCCTGCACAGCCCACGCACTACTGGATATTGGAGGTTTTGTGTTCTAGAAGCTAAAACAATGTTTCTGCTAACATTGTATTAATCAGTGCATGCTATGGCTGCTTCACAGGTAGGGTGTGAGTAACAGGAAAGTAGTACTTATTATGTAAGCAAGCCTGCTGCTTCTTGAGAAAAAGAAGTCAGAACCTTCTGCCTCTTCAAAAAATAAAATAAAATAAACTCTTCAATTTCCAATTTTTTTTTTCAATTAACAATTTGTTGTTGGAATTAGTAGTGGAATGCATTTCAAAACATATTTATCTTAGCTGCCCAAACAAATGAGGCCTAAGTAATATGTTTTTGTCTGTCTTCTTGTTCCCCTCTTCTTCCAGAACTCTCTGTTGCTTGGTGCCACCAAATATAGATGAACACAAATCTCGAACCATGTGTCCAGGTTTGTGGCAATTGCCTTTTGAATTAAGGATCATGAGGGTGCTAGAGCTGCTGCTGCAGGTTGGCCACTGACCATTGTGCTGATGGCAGTTGGCAAATACCTGGGATCTGTATGTATAGCTGTCAGCCTGGCGTAGCTCTGGGCTGACCACAGCTCATGCTGGTGCTTGACTAGAGGGTGAGCAAAACAGAGCTAGGGGGTGTCCAGAGGGGAACTGAGGGTGCTGCAGGTCAGGAACAAGATGAGGGGCTTGGGAGGGGACTGTGTGAAATCTGTAAATCTTTAAATCTGTAGGAAAATGGGCTTAGCTCACAGGACAGCTAGCTGGTCAGTATGAATCTGGAGATCATCTAGTCCAGCCCCACAGCACTTAGTTCATAGTGCGCAAGGTCTGTTGGTGTCTCTTAAAAATAATCATCTCATGAGTCATTAACAGCCCAGTTTCTGTTTCCTTGGGACAGTTTTTTTTTCTTTCTTTGATAACCCCTCCCTGATGTGCCAGCAACTGTTTTGTCATAGTATTTAAACCCTCTTCTGTAAAAAGTATTTGTAAATAAGCAACCAATCCATGCTTCTTAATTTTTTTTTTCTGAATTTGGGAATTTTTTGCTACTCATTTTCAGATATTTCCAAGTAGCATGCACTGACCTGCCTAACAGTGATGGAGCATTGTCATAGATGTGATGAGACCTCAGTGCACTCAATAGTCCTATCTGATGAAAGAGTAGAATAACTGTCTAAGTTGATCATTCTTGAAATTTAGGGAAGACATGGGCAGAGCTACTATCAACACAAATAGTATAGACAGTGTGATAAGCAATTTTACAGAGCTCTCTTCAGTGTCTTAATGCTGTTGTTCTTTAAGGCTGATAGAAATTTAGGCTATGGAGTCCTCCTGGCGACAGCTGGTGTGCTGGCACTGCCTGCCCTTCGTGGGTAGATCTAGTTAATAATATTTTTCACTCTCTGTCTCCAAGGTGCACTATTCTTTCTGTGGTTCTCTTGTGACTTTCTGACAGTGTTATCTTTGTTTGTTGTCTGTGTTTAGGCTAAAATATTTTCACATTAGAATTTTGCGATCTGGTCTTGATCTGCTGTCTCTTTCATTCAGCTGTTAATTAGCACTGCAGGCATTTGATTGTGTTAACAGACACTCAAAATGCACTCAAAATGTTGTCTGTACGACATAAGCTACGGAATCATGTTACTCAACCCATTATTGTGATACACCTACTAACAGCATCAGTGGATTTGGTCAAACTTTCTTTTTTCAGGCTACTGCTTGCATGAATTTGCTTAATTTTCTTATTCTGGGATGAGGATTTTGCTTTTTTAGCACCAAGCAACCTCACATCCATCACGTGCAGAACCAGGCTTGGTTTCCTTTGATTTGTTTGTTTGTTTGTTTTGTTTCAGTGAGAAGCAGATTGAGGGATGTAGTGGGAGCATCTACCAACTGGAGGTACAGTGTATATTAAGTATATTTCACTTTATTTCTTAAACCCTGAGGGAAGCCAGAGTTGTGGTATGAGGAATCAACAATAATAGCTAGGTGAATGGGAAGGAAACAAGATTGTAACTAAGAAGTAATACAAACCAAGTTTTGAATTGTTACTTTGTGAATCACAAACTTCTGGGATTTCTCTGGCAGATCTACCGCATCGAGGGAACAACATACATGGGCTTGATGCTTACAAGATTCTCCTGTTAAGTTGGAGTCTGATGGAAGTTTAAAAGCTTTAGAACTGTTCTAGAAATGTTATGTTGCAATTTTCTCTTATCTGTTGTTGGATTGTCCGCATGGTGGATTTATCTTGCACTGGATTCACAGGCAACTGAGTTGGTTCTGCTTAACACAGGCAGCACCGTGAGTGGCCTGGCAGCATCCATGCAGCCATGAAAGTGTCACCTTGGGGCCTGTGCCCTCCATTTGGGAGTATCTCAGGCATTTCCTCTCTCTGCCGTAACTTAACTGTAGATTAGTTTACATTTAATTTGCATCATCTTAAGTTTTGGCTTTACCCACGTTCTCTTATCCAAGATAGTGGAGGGGTACAAGCCAGAGTTTACTATAACCCTGTAGCTCTCTACAGTTCTGAATAAATCAGTGTAGCCATCAGGGGAAATTCTGTTACAGATTGGTTGGTTCCATATTTATTTTCTTGATCAGTGATTTTCTTACAACTGTATTTGCTGGGCTCATTTCACACTTGGTACACTGGTAAGGAAATGAAGAGAGACTTGCCTCAGTGGAGGCAAGTAACGTGTCCTGGCCCTCAAACTAGGTTTATCTGAACAGTATTATAGGCACACTAAAGTAAATGCCTGGATCTGGGAGGCTGGTTTTTATTTGGTAGGACTAGTAACCAAGCATGATGGGGCTTGAAATTAGTTCACCTGGTAAGGGGTCTAGAAGTTGGTAGAAGTCTTTCCTGCATCCCAAAATGGCTGAAGAGGAACCATGCTATAGGAAAGTATTGTCTAGGGGTCAAGGCCTTACAAGCTGTGGTCAAATCCAATTTTCCATCATTTCTTTTCCCCCTACTACACCCAGTGTGAAGGGAGAGCTGGGTGAAGCCAGAATCACCACAGCAGTGTCTTTCTTAGGTAGCTCCATTTCTTGTGGTGTATAAAACAAAACATAAATGGTTTGCAGGGCGTTGCATGCATCAACTACCATGCAGAAGTAAGGTCATGGAGCTCATGGTTGGGAGTGCTGGAGAATGACAGGGTTACTATGTGGGAAGGTTTGGATGGATGGTGTAGACTTTGAGACTCTGTGATGGGGCATCACAATGTTTGCACGTGTGGAGAGTGAACAGCTAGTGCCTTTGTGGAGTTATACTATGAAATGACCTAAGAGGACCCAACCGAAGGGACAACTTGATAGAGCTGTGAAATGGGAATGCCAGTGGGCATTTTGGTTTACAAAGAAACATCTTGCTTATTTACTGATTCTGTTTTTGTACCTGTGTAACTAAAACAATGGATTTGTTCATAGTTAATGTAGCACAGTAATTCTTATTATGAGTACGACATGTTTCTATGTAAAGCTATTGGATCTAGATTATGGAGGATTTGGCCACTACTGAAGTCAGTAGGAATAACTAATGCATGGTAGTGTGTGTAAGAAGGCCTGTAAAACTGGTCTGGAGTACAGGCTAATGTACAGGTTAATGGGATGACTACATCAACTGTGGTGAGGTCTAATGTAAAAGTTGTAGCCATTTCAGAAATAATGTCATTTTGCAGAATGTTTCAGGCAGTTATTAGCTACTACTTAAACTGAATATTATTGCTGTATGACTGATATTGCAGTGTGTAGAAGTATTACCAGTTGAAAAATATTATTGCCTTGAGCTGGGTATTTCTGTATATTGAAGAGTACGTTTTGAAGCTGAAGCTGAGAAGAGTTCTGCTGCCTACCTCAGAGGAGCCAGGAAGGCACTGGTGAAAACAGAATGTAGTTGAAATTTTGCTGTTTTTTGTGTGCTTGTAAACAACTTTTTTTGATTGCTTCTGATTAATTTCTCTTAAACCTTTCACTTGAAAGGCCTCAAATACAAATATTTTAAAGAAAAGCAAACGTGAAGGTGCATCATCTTGGATGCTGTGCTTTTCTTAGTCAACTGGGATATTCCCTTTCTATGCAGTGGCATACCTTAGAAAACAATTTATTTAGAGGAGGTTTTGTCTTCTTTTTTCTAATCTCTGTGGTTGTCATGTTGCCCAGATGATGTAAAACATATTTCATATTTGTTAAAATAGTAAAAAGAAAAAAGACATTTTTTGCTAAACATTTTCTGTTTTTGATGGTGGAATTTTACTGCTTCCTACCTGTCCTCAAAAATAAAAACCTAAACCAAGAAAGTCATTATCCCTTAGTATGATTAGTACCCAAAATTCATCCGAAGTCAAAACTTAAGACAAACTTTCTTTTTGGTGAAAAGGTTCTTTCTTTTTTTTTAATTCTTTTTTTTTTTTTGTTTTTTAATTGACTGTTAAATGGAATGGCACTCAAACCACAGCAATGCAGTATGCACTACTGAATGAATAGCATGTATCCACTACAAATTTAAAATCAGGTTTCGTTAGTGTTCTATGCCTTCTCGTGCACTGTGAAATGAGTGAATAGTTTGCACAGTCTTGCTTTACACCTGAAACATTGTGTGCTTAACTTTGAGTTATCTAATGCTGTTGTTGATTCTAAGGATGTTGCAAAGTATAAAAGTCAGGCTGCACTTTTAAGGTGCGGGTGTTTTGAAGGAACAGGTAAGAGAATATGATGGGCAAGGTTGTTGCTTCCCAGATACCTGTGCATAGAACCAACTTGGAAGACTGAAAGGAAGCAACAATAAGTTGGCTGTACTCCCTTGTGAGACTTGCAGCCCCTCTGGAGATGGTGGGGCTGGAAAAGTAACTCTGAATTGTTGCTCCCTTTTCTTTAGTATTTCTTTTTATAACTTTTCTGTTTAGTTGTAAGGTAACTGAATAGAAAAAGAAAGGTAAATGCAGAGATTCTCATTTTTTTGTGTGTGCCAGTTAAATGTATGCTGCATGAATTGATGCTGAGAGGGAAGAAATCATCTGTAGGTACAGCAATTCTTATCAGATCAGTTCTCTTAGTTCTTAGTACTAAGCACTATATCTGCTTTACTTCTTGGGAGAGATCCTAAGTTGACAGTCCTCTAAGATTGACAGGGTAGGAAGGGGTGCAGTACAGCAGCTATGGAAGACATGAATAGGCACAAAACATTGCGGGTTAAATTATGTGTGATCTATTTTTTTTTTAAACTAAGTTGTTCTCGAGAAGAATCAGTTTTGTACACAGAATTGGATGTGTTTTGTTCATCATTTTAACGTGCCTGCCACTGATAGGCAGTGCTACTTAAAACTTTCCTTCAGTAGTCTTGCTTTGTGTATTTAATTATGTGCCTTTTCAAGACACTTTTGTTAGAAAGTTTAACTGTTTCTTGTTTTCCTTTTGGTAGTATGCAATCTGCTAGCTAGGGTTTCAGCTGTCTAGTGTACTATTGTTATACTACAGGGAGAGCGTTTCTTTCCTTGCCAGGGATCATGTGCAAGCAATGCAAGAAAGAAAAGCTCTTCATACTTTACTGGCAAAACGACAGGAAGATCTTCCCCCTAGAAGAATGAAAGATAGCTACTTGGAAGTTCTTCTGCCTCTAGGAAGTCAACCCGAAATACGAGAGAAGTATCTGAATGTGCACAACAGTGTAAGGTAACAAGTCAAGTATATTACATCTACAATAAAATGTTAACTTTAATGCATTATGGGTACAATTATTTAACTATCAAAAAATGTATCTTACAGGTTTGGAAGGATACTTGAAGATCTTGACAGTTTAGGAGGTGTGTATATAGGCCTGTGAAAAGAATACCCTAATAATGCAAAAGATTGATTTTGAGTACTGTTTGTGATGATACAGTGTGGCCACAGAGAGAGGATCGCATCAGTGTGATGTGCTTCCCTAAGGAGAAGGAAAAAAGATACCGATGCTGAAAGAGAAGGAAATCACAGAACTGTAGTGTTTGGAAGGACCTCTGGAGATCACCCAGTCCAACCCCTGGCTAAAGCAGGTTCCCCACAGCAGATTGCACAGGAAAGCATAAGGGCATTGGGGCATCTGTGGAGAGTGAGACTCCCCCACCTCTCTGGGCAGCTTATTCTGATCAACTTATAAGATTCGGTCTTTGGCAGTAGGATTCTGATAAATCCTATTCAGACTCCTAGCAATTGTACTGATGCCATGTCTGATAGGCATAACAGTTTTTAGAACTAGAAAATTTTAGGGAAAGAAAACCTTGCATTTCCTGGAAGGACAGAGATCTTTTGTATCTGTTTGTACTTAATGAGATTTTTGAAAGCTGTATTGAATGAAAATCACTTGAAAAGGAGGAAAAATATCTTTGCAGCATTGTTACTCTGGGTCTGTTTGCTTGCATATACTCTTATGAGCAAAGCTAATTAAGTGAAATAATCATTTGGTTAGCAGTTATTATAGTGTGATAAATACCTCCAACTATACCTCTGTGCCTGTGAGGCATAGTTTATCTAATCTGCACCTCTTTACAATAATCAGTATTTGAAAACAAGTCCTCAGATAGTACATATCCCTGAATAACCTGCGTGAAATCAAAGTAGGCAGTGTGAAGGTAATGAAGGATCTGAAACCGCCAGCTGCAGGGATAAGGGAACAGATAATGTGAGAATGGAAGGAGTGGAGTGTCAGGTTGATTTAAATTTATCTTTGTAGTAAGTAAATATGCATATAACTGACACAGCTGCTAAATTACTGTTTTTTTTTAGTAGCAATCCCCTGAATTTCCTACATGAAAAGGTGGACGTTGTGCACTCCTGTAGTATGATACTTCAGTTTCTGTTTTGTAGGTACCTCTTATGTTTCACAAAGATGGTTTTGATCCGTTTTGCAAAAGTTCTTGTTTAAAAAAAAAAAAAAAAAGAAAACAGGAAAACTAGGAGCTAACTCCATTTTGATCTCTTCACAGTTCTTATTTGCTACACTCACACCAAGCAGGAAATGCAGCCGAGATCTCCCTTATCCATAGTTACAGCCCTGGTAGATAAAATCAGTAAGTGGCAATTTGGTCAGTAGAAATAGTTTCATCTGTTTATCTTACTTGCTCAGCAGCTACTGTGTTGCCATGGTTGTTACAGCAGGTAACACAGAAACCACTGTGTTGTGCTTTGCAACACTTGTCTTGTCTGACTTTTCTTCATGTGTGCTGCTGCTTACATAACACGGAAACACACATCCTAGAAAAAACAGTCTTTCTAATGTTAGATGTGAGTGAATTGTCTCCAGCAACCTCTAATGTTTGTCTTATAGATTTGTGCAAGCAAGTCATATATCCGGACTGCGACATCAAATTTACAGGCAATGTTTCTTGGGTTGGGAAAACCTCAATGGAAGTGAAGATGCACATGCTGCAGGTTAGTTCCTGTGCCTTCTCTCACTCCTGTGGCAGTCACATGGTGCTTCAGAGTGAATTCGGGGTGATTACACTGGCAGTTTAAGTTACATTTTCTAAAACAACCAAGATGATTTCCATTGGTCTAGGTGCAGAAAGATAACTCTGTTGCTAATCTTTCTGTCAGAACATTAATTTTTCTTAAGCAGCATTTTCTAATTAACTTTGAGAACAGTATACTCATAGAGACAAAATGGGTGGCTCTAACATACAAGATAATGTTGCACATTGAGAGTGGTGGCAGTTTGGTATTGATAATATATTGTTTTGTCATTTCTCAGAATAAAGGGTAAGCTGTTTTACAGTGCCTGTATTGATTTTACTCTATCTGATTTATTTTACATGTTTTCCCCTAGATGCAAACACTAGTTAATTAGCATTCTCTTAATTAGCACTCTGCTTAACGTTGTTGTTGCAGAATTCCTGACACCGGAGTTTTGTGTTCTTTTCTGTTGTTAAATGTGATTGCATAGATGATGTCTGCTGAACAGCTTGCTAAAGACCTTTTATAATTTGAGAGTTTAAGATGTCATTGTTTCCTGTCTCTCTCAGCTACATGACGGTGAATACAGCCCTGTGTTAGATGCAACCTTTGTCATGGTGGCCAGGGATCCAGAAAACAAACGGTAAGTTTAGGGCAAGGAAACAAGCTTAACATTCTCCTATCGTGGTGAAAGTGTGAAACATGGCAGCTGGGTGTGTGTGGAAGCTGTACAGAGTGGGCTATAAATGAATTGTACAGTTGATATTTTCTGTTGGGAAATGTGGCTGAGGCTGACAGGGCCCTCTGGGTCCGTCTGGCTCAACCCCTGCCCCAGCAGCGCACCCAGAGCAGGGTGCCAGGCCCACATCCAGGTGGCTTTTGAACATCTCCAAGGAGGGGACCCCACAGCTCATGGGCAGCCTGCGCCAATGCTCCATCACCTGCACAGCGCACAAGTGCTGCCTGGTGCTCGGAGGGAACCTCCTGTACCCCAGTTTGTGCCCATTGCCTCTGGCCCTGGCACTGGGCACCTGCTTTAGAAATGGGTTGAGGACAGCTAAGGAGAAATCTACATGGGCTTATGCAGGTAGCTTAAGTCTTCATATAAACTTCAGTGTCTGTTCTTCAAGCCGGCTGACCACAAGCCCAGTGTGTTCAGAAAGTATTCAGTGTGAGATAAAAGCCCTTCAGAGAGGTATGGAGTATGCTAGGTTGGGTACAGTGCCACAGAAGCATGGCTGTGTGACTTTTGGACCATGGCAAACTTTCATCTCAGCGTCTTGAAGCTTTGACAGGAGAACTGATGAGAAGGGGTTTTGAGCTGGAAAGAGAGAGAATGAACTGTGTGGTAGAGCAGGAGCTTGTGTGTCCCAATGGTCCACTGTTATGGCAAACCAGGGAAAAGAGCAGGCAGTTCCAAGTGAAAAGACTCCTGCAGGCTTTTTGTTACCAAAAGATAAAGACTGAGGGTGGAGGTGAATTGCTTGGCAGATTTGCATGTTTCTGTGTGTGTGTATACAGGTGTGTGTATAAATATATATTATTCTGAGCATTTGTATAAATGTTTAAAATATAAAAAAACAATCTGTAGAAAGTAGGGGGAAGAATGGGCCTTGAAAATAAGCCTTTGCCTTGCCTTGTGAAAAGAAATAAGTAAGCTCTATACGACTGTGTTAGAGTACATTTATTTGTGCAGTTAAACAGACGTAGGAACTGGGACTCAAAGCAGCCTTACATCCCCTTCTTTGATAAGCAGTGCATGTGTAAACAGCTTTTGGCTGTTGATAAGGCTGTCATGGGAATATGTAGATTATAAGAAATTTTGCTAGCTATGGCCCTGTTAGTTTTGTGCACCTGCTTCAGACTGTCTTAGATCACCACTTCTTCACAAAACTGTTGAAAAACTCAGCAAATACTTTAATGATCTTCCATGTCATCTGTGGGTACCGTTTTAACTCCTTAAGAAGTATTGCTGCTTTAGTTATTTTTTATTAATTATGCTAGATTGTGGTTGGCTCATTTCACTGCCTCTTCAAGACTGATGTGAATGTGACATTCTGCAGGCAGCTGCTGTGTTATGAAATAATAGCTTATTTCTGTGATATAATCTGAGTATATCTTTCAATCTTGTAGCATGTTTTTAAACAAAAATAGAACACTTAAAATGTTTTTAAGGGATGAACTCTTTTACAGTCTGTAACTTACCAAGTAAATCTCTGTCTGTAGGCCAGCCTTTGTTAATCCACTTGTTCCTGAGAGCCCTGAGGAAGAGGAAATCTTCAAGCAAGGAGAATGTATGTCATATTTTCCTACTAGATTGCAAATCTGCCTCGGGTCCAACTTAGTAGCTGAAAGGAAGTAAACTACTACTTACGAACGGTCCTTATTTGTTTTAAACCAAATTTTTGTCATGTCTCACATGTGTCAATATTGCTGAGAGTTTCAAAGTCTTCTCTCTCGTCTTTGGCTAAACTGATGGGCAGGGATGCTCCTGGTGTGCTCTGCACCCTGCACTTGTATTTCCAGGCTGCTACCTCAGTGTCGGCACTGAGAGTGGTGTTGGCTTTGTGGTTGGTTGGTTGTCCCTGTGGTGGGTCTGCCGGAGCACATCACAGCTCCTTTCCTGTCTGGGTGCCTGTGTTCTTTTAGGAAAGAAACTCAGAAGGTAGAGGGGAGAGCAAGAGAAGTAGTGTAGCTCCATCTTCTATTTTTTTTTTTTATCATAAATTTGAATTTGTGTACCCTTGGCAAACCCTGAAAAAGGCTATTTTTTCTGGAGTGTTCCTTGCTTGATATGTCTTGCTGTTCTTCAGAGAGAGTACTTAAGTTTCCTGTAAGAGGAGTGGGTATTATTTAAAGGTCCTTGTTTTTCTTAGACGCAGTTGGTTATAAAAAACGAATTTCTTTTTTGAGTCTAGTACTGTGAACCTTCAACTTTTAATTTAATGGGGGGG
>VXAB01003874.1:0-15582 GCA_013399175.1 Odontophorus gujanensis | reverse complement strand
TTTTTTTTTGTTTTTTTTTTTCCTTTGAATTCTAATCTACCTGTGTATTTTCTGCTTAGTGAACAAGTTGAAGAGGGTTGATTTCAGCACTGCTTCCTTACTGAAAATGGCTCCCACTGCAGAAGAAAGAAATGTCATTCATGACATATTCCTTAATACGTTGGACACCAGGTAAGGAAAGGAAGGGTGGAGGAGAGGAGAAACAAGGCTTGAAAAAGAAAAATAACACACGCTTTGAATGGGCTCTTAAAGGGTAGTTTGGTATGAAGGCATCCATTTTGATCTCCCATTTCACCATTTCAGGGGCATTTTACTAGGAAGTGCAGGCACAAACTTTGATGCCCAATCTACGCTTTGTAAATGAGTCCTTCATCACCCAGGAGAGTTAGCTGTGCCAAGCTGATGGGAGTGTTAGCACAAAGAACTTTCGAGCAAGCTGTTATGAGTAATCTCAAGGAAAGAGGTTAATGATGTTTATCCATGTAAGGGAACTGAATGGTTTTACAGCTGTGTGACTTGCATAGTGCAAGAGTTTTCTGCCACTTTCAGGGCAGGAATTGACCACATTTAGATCAGGTAACCTTGCTATGTGTTCTAGGTATAACACCTGACAACATTTTTTGAGTTAGATTTCTGTGACATTGTCCAGTGCACGTGGTTGTAGAACAATGTGCAATAACACCACTGTTGTATTTCTGGATAATTTCTTTAACTTATTAACATTATACAATTGTTATTTTTGGAGCTATTTACCATGGTGAACCATACCTTCCATTAAAATTAACAGCTGTGTTTTGTACATGTTCTGCCTAGATTTGAGCAGCTCCAACTCACTACATGCTTGATGTTGAATTTCTCTGTGAACTTATTATGTGCTTTTAATTAATAATGTGACTTAAAAAGCAGTGCAGGACTTTTCAGGGAAAGTGTGTCCTTTGTGGATGAGACTTTTCTTTCATGTACCTTAATTGAGTTGAGATTGTCAGTTCATGTGGACTTGGACATTAGAAGACGTTTCTCCAAGATGAGAACTGAAGGCTTTATGATGCAGTAGCAAATCAGAGTGTTGTTTTAGATAAGGTTTCAGTGTCAGCTGGAGCTGCTTTCAGTGACAGCATTTCTGGGTGGGGTTTTTTTTGTGTGTGTATGTGTGTGCATGCATTTACTTCTTGTGCATTTCTGACTTTCTGAATTCTGTTGATGTAGGTTATAAAGTGTGTTATCTCGTCCATAGGACAGTGAGCTTTCGGAGTCGTATATTGCCACCCAATTCAGTGTGGATGGAAGATGCAAAACTAAAGGGCTTGCAGATTTGCCATCCTCAGGTATTTTGAAAAATATGAATAAATTACAGAAGTAGTTACTTACTGAATTATGATTTGTCTTTTAAGACCAGTCAATCCATTATTTTGTTCTGCAGCCCTTGCAATGTATTTAGATTTTATTTTCTTCTGCCATTTTTCTACTGATATAATAGAAAATCCATAATTTAGAATTGAGTAGAAAATATCTATGTAGATTGCTACTGCAAAATAGAAGAATTTCACTGACTTCTTTTCTACTGGAACACTCATTTTGTCTAAATAAGTAAAGATTTGCAAATTAATTAAGTTGGACTTCCAGTTGATGACAGTCTTGAGTTTTTGTCTTATGTTATCAGTCAGATAAATAAAGTTGCCTAGGACATTTGGACTTCTGTGTATGTATTTCAGTACTGCTCTTCATGCATTCAGAAGCTCAGAGTTGAATTGAGGTGCAGCACAGCACTTTGAGAATAATAGATGTGGTATAGCAGTTTGATTTTTTTTTTTTTTTTCTGAGTACAGGAGCGGAACATCTTCAACAGGATCTTTGGGGGCTTTCTAATGAGGAAGGCATTTGAACTGGGATGGGCAACTGCTTGCAGCTATGGGTGAGTTGCCAATTTGCAGTATGTATTGAATCATAGAATGACTTAGGTTGGAAGGGGCCTTAAAACCCACTCATTTCTGACTCTCTATATGGGCAGGGCTGTCCCTGACCAGCTCAGGCTGCCCAGGGCCCCATCCAACCTGGCCTTGAGTGCCTCCAGGGATGAAATCTGTAACATTGTGCATGATAGATTGATTGGAAACCATGCTAACCAACCTGTTGACAGGAGTAGTAAAGACCTTTGAGTCAAATAGGATGTTCCACCATTAGTGCACAGCACTGGTTTTCTTAGAGTGTCTGTAGTGTCTGTGAAGAGATTTATATCTTGTTCCTTGAGCTTGGTTTTTAAACACTTGAAATAGAAAATGCATCTTTTTTCTGTTTTGTTTAATCTTGCTAAACTATTGGGATGGACTTTTGAAGTTTTCTTTCTAAACGTTTAAATAAACATTCTGTTACATACGTACTGTATCTACACATGAGGAATGGTTTCTGAACAACTTCTAGTAACAAGCTGTGCTTAGAAAGTGTGACAGAGGTCATCACCCAAGATGGCATGAAGATTGCCTAGCAAGTGTAAGTCATAAGATACAACAATAATGCAGTATTATATCCTTAAAGGATGTATATTCTTATGCGTGCAAGAGATCCACCTACTTTTGTAGTGTACTTTTGGGTGACAGCATAATTCCTTAACACTTTCTATGGTCAGCATTTAAATAAGAACCTTTATTTCTAGTGGCCATTTATGAAAAAGACGTCAAGAAAATAATTTTGATTTCTGCAAACATACTAGCTGTTAAAGAGAAGAATTTTCCTGTTTTCTTGCTTAGGTGTTCCAGACCTTTTATTGTCTCGGTTGATGATATCATGTTTCAGAGGCCAGTTGAGGTTGGATCCTTATTGCTGTTTTCTGGACAGGTAGGAGCTGATTTCTCTTTGAAGAGCAGAAAAATGTATGCCTCCTATTAGCACTGTTAGTCCCTGGTAACAAACAGCACCTTACAAGAGAGTATGATTTTTCTCTCATAAAACAAAGTCTGCTGCAGTTTTTTAGTGTCCGTGATATACTATGAACTGTAACTCCTGTATTAACTGTTTAGGTTTGTTACACAGAAAAAAACTACATCCAGGTTCGAGTACACAGTGAGGTTTATGATGCAGATACCAGGGAGCACCACACAACCAACATCTTCCATTTTACATTTGTATCAGAGAATGAGGTCCCACGCGTTGTTCCCAAAACATATGGAGGCAAGTATCCAAATAATGCGTTGTCATGATAACTGTGGAAAGGACTTCCTGTTGAAACACTGATCATTACGAACAGTTGGCATTTGAATAATGTAACAATTTATTGACAAAGCACATTTATTTTGCACTTTGATGACAATATGCCCTTTGATCTTGCTATTCTGTGTAGTTGCCCAGTATCGATACTCAGTTTCTCACGTGGTTCTCTTTTCTCCTTGCTTCAGAGTCCATGTTGTACTTAGATGGGAAGCGACACTTTGCTGCAATCATGAAAGAAATCTGAGGGGCACCAAGTACTGCATCAGCTGTGTAGCAGCATACTGGCTTGGAAGGAGCTGTCTGTGAGCCATCTCTGGGGCCATGTGCTCACAGTACTTAAAATGTGCAAAGCAACTCAACTCCTTTTCAGTACTATTTATGTATTTACACATCAACGGATTTTGTTTTACTCTGCTTTTAGGATTTGTTGCAATGTACTTTGGCACATGTATAGTTAACAGATGTATAGTTAGCAGAATAAACAGTTCAAACAGTATGACAGTCAAGATATATAACTAGAAAGATTATTGCAGTGGAAGGGAATAATCTAAAAGAGACGGAATGTTCATCCACGTCCCAGGCTTGTAATGGAAAAACTCCAAAGGGAGCAATCTCCAGAAAAAGATCCTTCCCCAGTGGCTGTCAGCCCTTAAATGGGGTCTATGAGAGGTGGAGTCAGACTCCACCCCTTTGGGTCACACAGTGCATTGCCTCCACCTGTGCTCCCACGGCTGACTCAGTGCTCACCTCAGGTGATCCATCAGTGGTTCAGGCTGTGATTCAACAGTTCCCATACATCAGGTCTGTTAGGAAACAAAACTGAAAAACTTCAGACGGCTTCTCTGTCTGCTTTGGAAGATCTTATTACCCTCCTTGCTGCCTTGTCCCCACCTGCCTTCTTGGTAGATCTCCTTTGTGTTTCTCTGGGAGGGGATAGAATTTCTTTCAGATAAATATTCGCAACCAGTAGATACACACAGCTCAAGCCATTTGCCTTGTATTTACATGTAAATTAGGGTTAAGGTCTTGTTTTTGAGGAAGGACACAGGTGTCTGGGCAGCAGCTCGGGAGTTTTGACAGTGTGCATAGCATCCAAGAAGGTGTTTTCCATCAGTTGTGATTTTAGAAAAACTTGCATCTTCTGGTCTGGATGGTTTCCTGTACCCATGGGGGGAGTTCTTCTGTAATAAGGTGGCTGGATGGTCTAGTGTTATACAACTGGTCACGTCTGCCTCTTCTAACTTCTGTAACTGCACGCTAGTTCTTGAAGGAATGGTTTCTTACATCCTGTAGAGTTTCTTACATCCCCCCCACTCCCCTTCCAGAATGGGAATGGCTGTGTTTGATTGATGCAAGAATTAGATGTCCGGAGGATCTGTGCTGAGCAAATGGGTGAAAATGATGCGACAACACAGATAGATGAAACAAGTTGATAAAATAAACGAGTGGGTTGTGATTTTTATTTCAGGGTAAGAAAGTTTTAAAAATTCATGTTAAGGAGCAGCTTTCCTAGAATCCTAGGAGGATAGTGTGAAGTTAATGGCTCTTCAAAGCCAATTGCTTTTTGTGTAAGAAGACTATTACAATAATGATGTTACACATTGGCCTTTTCTTTCTAAGAATTTGCTGCCTGTATTTATAGGTTAGGCAGCTTCCTAGAGAGAGAACCAGGACTATTACCTGATCTGTATGGGATTAGTATATTGCAGAGATAGCAAGTTCATAGCTCCTTAAATTTCCCTCTTCAGTTGCTGATAACAGCCATTTATCAGTTACCTTCTTTAATGGTTATGCCCCTGTGGGCATGTGCTTTATTTTCTGTTTTCCTTATTTCTAAAACTCTTTGGAAGCTGAATGTACTTGACTGACCACACAAATAGAGAACTGAAATTCTATCCCAGCTCCTTTCTTCCTCACTGCCTGTGTCACTGTTGAGTATTCAGAAATAAGCAGGAATGCAGGAAATGGAGAGAGGGGTTTTAGAACCAGATGTTATTGCTTCTGACTATCTGCAAGCTTTTAGCATTGACCCAGTGGTCCTACGTGAGTTGCATCTGCATAGTAATTGTAAGTTAAGGGGGCACTACATTGTTCCTCTGTTGCCCTTTCAGTTATATTTACATAGGAAGTTATCATTTCTAAATTCAGCCTTTGGGAGGAGGTGGGAGAGAAGAAAAGGAGATAGTAGAGCTGGAAGCGAGGTGTCACATCACACTTCTGGGTACAGGAAAGAATATGAATCCACAAATGAAGATACTTAAAAGGATGGGTGTGTTACAGTTCATGGTAACTTAACCATGTACAGCAATCACAGTAGTTATAAAGATGTATTTACAGCCATGCAGAATTGGTGTGTTTAAATATACATATGTAAAATGCATCTTTTACTATATAGAAATATAATTTGTCCTGACAGATTTTCTGTCTGGGACAGTAACTCCATGCTGTCACCCTCTTTGAAAACAGGTAAATGAATCTTGGTTCAAGGAACATTATGTGTGTCTCTGTGTGCATGAGATGAAAATTCTTTGGTTTTAGATCTTGCATTGAAAATAAAAATGTTTTACCATAGTAATTAATGCTAAGTTTATTGGAGATTAATAAGCAACCCCTTGCTGCACTTGGTCTGGAGTTATTAACTGAAGCCTGGAGTTATTAATTGAGAGCCCTTGTCTTTGCAAATGTATCTGGCTGGAGCTCTGTAGCAGGAAGTAGATGTTTCAGTGCCATCGTGTCATGGAGTCCAGCGAGGAGGAGGAGGGCTGTGGGAGTTGGATGGCCTCCCCCTGCCCCTCTCAGTTAATGCCGTTGTAAAAGGAGAGCTCTGTGTGATTGAACTGAGTGCCCCCAAAGCCCTTTGTTTTCAGTGCCTCTGTTCTTCTGTGTTTAAAAAACAACCTTCCCCTAACAGCTTCTGGTAGTGCCTCTTCAAATATTTGTGATACTTTGGCAGCTAAGTCACAACATAAACTTGCTGCAGCTCGTAAAGTGCTGAGCAGCGTGTGAGGGCTTCACTTCAGAAACTGTCATCTCTGAAATTACTGCATGTCTCATTGCTTTTGCTGTACGCTCAGCCTTCAGTCGTCCTCTGAATGCATTTTAAAGTTGGCATGTGAGACGTTACTGCTTCACAGGGCAGACACCAGCTAACAGGAAGCGAGTGGAGGTCTTGGGCCTACATCTGGGCATGACACATTTCCAGGTACACTAATGGAACCACGGACACCCCTATCCAAGGGCAGGAACTAGTCTTGCATGTGGAAGAGGCAAGCAGGTTTCCATACTGCCTCAGTATGAATGAGTCAGAATGAACTTCAGATGTTTAATTGCAGCTGCCTCTGCTCTGCCTTTGCCAATGCAGGCCACATTGGCACTGATGTATGCAAACTCCAGTTTCAAAGGTTTTTTTCTTGGTGGTTTTGCTGGAAGATCTCCAAACCTCTGTGTGCTGGCTGTATCACGCTAAGCGTTAAGCAGCTGCCCAGGACTCTGAAGTAGCAGCTATCACAGCATCATCCTTAGTTACACCATTGGTTTGTTGCTATTTGACTGCATTTATCAGGCGTGTCTGTAACACAAAGCACACAATCCTTCCAGTAAACGTCAGTGCAGAGTACAGCTGCACGCTTTCAAGAGCTTTATCCACTCTGTTCAGGTGCTGTGAGTTTATACTCTGCTTTCTGTTGCTGCTTCCTCGACGTTTCCCTGGAGATGGGGGAGCTCCTGCCTGCAGTGGTCTGAGTCACTTCTTGTGCTACTGTATGATGGAGGGTCATACAGGAATCAGCTGATGCTATTAAATGGTGTACGGTGGCTTGGGGTGCTCTGAAATCAAGTTCTCAATAGCAGATTTGGCAGTGGCTATAAGTAGGCAGCAATAAGCAAGACCCTCAGCTTACCTTTCATTTTAAATCTCTGCAAATCCTACTAACAATCCCAGAATTCATGGATCTTTGTTGTTCCTCTTGTTCCTGGAACTTCTCCCTTTCCTTCTGCCAGCTCTCACCTCTCTTCCCTTGATCACCAGTGTGTCTATTTCTCACTCAGGCTTCTTTCCTCAACTTTCCTACCCAGATCTTTCTGTAGAACCCCATTCTCTTTCCATGAAAATGTTTCAAGCCTGTAATACAATACAGGGAGTCAGGTCTTTAGTTAAGGGCTATTTCATAGAATCATAGAATTGCTTGAGTTGGAAGGGACCCTTAAATGCCATCTGGTCCAACTCCCCTGCAACGAACAGGGACACCTACAGCCACATCAGGGTGCTCTGAGCCCCATCCTGCCTGACCTTGAGTGTCTCCAGGGAGGGGGTGCCCACCCCCTCCCTGGGCAGCCTGGAACATGTTGATAATATTACAGGTGCTTCAGGCTTGCCAAAGGTTTTAGGCAAAACTGAGTAAAATCAAGTGGCTGACTAACAGGGCAGTGACATGAGCAACATGCTGTCTACGTGCTGCCCTCCAGACTTGGAGACAACAGGGGCTGCAGCAGCACATTATCAGCCCTCAGCACTTTTCCTACTGCTGTGCCTCTGTCACTCTCTGGTGGGATTCAAGCTCCTTTCCCCAGGCCTGGGGATGGAGTGGTGGCACTCAGTGCCCCTCTGCCTGCGTGAGGCATGCACTCCCTGCCTGCAGTGATGCCCAAGTTTACAAGGCCAGGTAACTCTGTGGTGAGAATGCAGCTGCCAGGCTAGTTCTGCAGAACTGTACTGATGTGTGTGCACAGGATGAGTATCGTATTGGTTGGGGGGGGAATTGGAACCGAGGTCATGTCTCATATGAGAGGACATGTATTACTCGAACTCATGACAGTTAAGAAAATTAACGAAATTTTATTGGCAAAAATCAAGTTGAACGTGACCTAAGTAATTAATTGGAAGTCAGCTTCAGTTTAGTTTATCAAAATACTTCAGTTTTCCAGCTGGATCTGGAATTATCTGTGTGAGAAAGAAAATGAAAATATTAGTCTAAAAACAAAACTATGCAAATGCAAGAACTTGTGAATCCAGAACAGTGCAACACTTCAAAATATCACAGCACAGTTAATTGAAAGAGACCTTAAAAGACTGCTCAGATCAGAGCCCTATGGTTGGGGCAAGGATGTTTTCCTCTAGATCAGGCTGCTTTAAGCCCCATCCAGCCTGGCCCTGACTACTTCCAGGGACAGGGCATCACTGAACAGCCTATTCCAGTGCCCCACCATCCTTTGAGTAAAGAATTTCTTCCTAATGTCTAATCTAAATCTCCCTGCTTCTAGTTTAAAGCTGTTCCCCCTTGTCCTGACTCTACATCCTGCTTTTTACAAAGCCTCTCTGGCCTTCCTGTAAACCTTCCTGTATTGGAAGGCCGCTATACGGTGTCCTCGCAGCCTTCTCCAGGCTGAACAAGCCCAGCTCCTTCAGCTCATCTTCCTAGAAGATGTGCTCCAGCCTTCTAATCATCCTTGTGGCCTTCTCTAGACTTGCTTCAGTTACACTTTTGATGCAGCCCAGGATCTGTGGGCTTTCTATAGGCTACATGTGCACAGTGCCAGCACATCAGCCAATGACCCCAAATCCTTCTCCTCAGGGCTGCTCTTAACCCAATCTCTACCCAGACTGTATCTGTGCTTGGGATTGCCCACAGGCAGGACCTTGCACGTGGCCTTGCTGAACTGCACGAGGTTCACACAGGCCCACATCTCAAACCTACCAAGGTCCCTCTGATTTTAATAAACTAGTTTCTAGAATCAAGTGCCTTAGAATTTACTTACAGTTCTTCCCTTGGCCACCACACTCTCATGGTTTCCTCTGGTTTGATCTAATTAAATCAAACACATTTACAAGGCATGGCTACATCTTTGAGGAAAGTATCTGAACTATCCTGCTATTTAAATTATCTGCATGGTTTGTAACTGCTTACATTACAGTTTTGAAATGGTACTATTGGACCTATTCTCAGCATTCTGGTGGATTTTTAGAGAACATGTTAATGTATTATTTAGGTAATCCACAGTTAGGGTGGGCAAAACTCTGCAGTGCCAGAATGTGTCTTTCCATTAGGTCAGGCCACCCTCTTTCACCTTACAATCTTAAAATCCAGCTTTGCCCACTAAGGCACTCTTCTGCTAGCTGCAAAGAGGTGACTCACAGCCTGCAGTCATCCTGGGAAATTTTCACATGCAGTAAAAAAACATTCCACTGTTTTTATTTTTAAAACTCTCACTACTGTCCATATTTACAGACTACTGCAACCTGCTTTTAGTTGAGACAGCTCTTAAAGAACAATGCTCAGTCATCACCCAATGGTTTAAAAGAAAGCCACGTTCTCAAATTAATGACAGCAATCTCATCTGGCCTAAGCAGCTCAGACCTCCAGCACAATCTTCATTATCCTGCTGAGGCTTGATCCAAGCCCAGAGGACATAAACAGTGTTTATCTGAACCCCAGCTCTTCTGCTTGTGTTAACATGAGGGTGAATATCAACAAGTGCAGAAAAGCTTTTGTGCAGCAAAGCAGTGCTCTCTGCTGGAGATGAGCTAGTGGCACAACGTCTCTACCAGATTCTAAAGCAGCTTGTGAACCTCGTATCTTTCTTCATGGGAGTGCCTAGGATCCACAGTGAGATCCCACAGAACCAAGCATTTATACAATTTAACTGAGAAGACAGGACAGAATCAACCTAACCTTAACCTTCCAACGTCCACACAAGAGTTAATTACAATGTGAACTGACTCCTATCATCTTATAGAGAGCTGCAAAGATTTTGGATTTGACCTTAGAGGAAATGATCTTGGTGTTCTCTAATAGGATATGCATTTAAATACAAACAGCAACTTACAGTTTCACTGCCAGGTTTCCAACCAGCAGGGCAAACTGGAGGAAAAGGGGAAAAAAAAAGACAAAGTTTGTAGAAGTATTTTTACACACACTTCCTCTTCTGAATGTCCTTAATGTTCTCTTTTGAACTTGAAGTGAAACACCACTAAGTGTCAGAAATGAGTGTCTACAACAAGCTTTTCCTCCTCTTCTGTGCAGTGGACCCAGGAGAACCACTAGGGAGGCTCTGTAACTAAGCAAGGGAGACTCAACTTCCTCACTCAGATATACATGTCTTAAGCAAGTACCAGCACTTAGCTTTATGAACTGTATATGCCAAAACATAGTAATGATTTCTACCTTCGGATACAGGTACTTACAAGTTCTAAAAAAAACCACCAAAACACCTGAGCAGAAATGGAAGTTGAACTGCTGAACACATATATTAATAGTTAAATAAAGATTCAAGTTAATGTATGTATTTAAACATACGTGACAAGCTCATCCTATGCCTGAGCTGCAGTGAGGGAATAGAGCCATACTGGAGACAAAGTTACATAAGCCAGTGAAACATTCTTTGTCAGGGGAAAATTATCACATAGTGCTTATAAAGAATACAGCAATGGCAGTGTAACCTTCATGGCATCACTGTGTTTCTGGACATGAAGCACTCTCAGTTATTTGTCACACATCATCCACAAATGGCTCAGCACAAGGACTACTTGCATCTCACTTCTTTCAGGACATCAAAATGTACTGAAATATTTGGCCTGATTCTTCAGGGCCTTGCATTTTATACTGCTTTATCCTGTTGATAGTATACGTTGCCTCTATTCAGACCAGGGAGTGCTTTAAAATCAGCATTGTTTGAGTTGGAAGGGACCCTTAAACTTACGCCTAGTTCGGCTCCCCTGCAATGAACAGGGACACCTACAGCTCCACCAGGGAGCTCAGAGCCCTGTTCAGCCACACATTATTGCATGAGAACCATCAAACCTCCTTAATTCAGTTCATAAGGCTGATCTCTAGTGCTACTGACTACTTCTCTTCCAAAAAAACCTATCAATACAGTCCAGGAAAAACAACCTTCAACATGAAAATATTTAAGAGCACCTTCTCCATGTTTGTCTGTGTACTGGAATGCTTGTACCAAACGAAGTGTTTCATCCACTGATCTCCCAACAGGAAGGTCGTTCATGGTGATCTGTCGAAGGATTCTCTTATCATCGATTATGAAAAGGCCCCTGTAAAAAGAGTTTCGTTTTTTTGTAAGGAAACAAAACTAATTGCTCCATCGTGTTTGCGCACTATTTTATGTGTGCTGGAGGAATTTGATCTCTGCAAGCACTATACAATACCCACCTCCTCAGGATACTACTAACCCACTGGGCTACCTGGGCTATTGGATGAGATGAGGGCAAGTTGAAAACAACAAGGAAAAGATAATTCTACGCAGAACATACAAATGCTGGCAAGCCCAGCCACAGGATGATGCAGATGCTGTAGTGTTAGGTGGGTCCCAGAGGTTTACAAAAGACCTATCTCTTCAGGCTGTTAGTTAGCAGTACTATTGACTCCAGCTGAACTTGGGAAGTCCCTGAGTAACAGCAATCTGGGGGAATTCTCACCAGGTGGTTGCCTTGTCCTCGCATCTGCCAGCTGTAACACAGGGTTATTAACCATGCCCTCTATTCTGACTCTCGGCTTCTTGCTTTTGTGCGTTCTTATTTTGTCTCTGGGTATGAATTCTCAAGCAAAAACTGCTCTTGCTTTGCAAGAGCACCACATTCTGGTGCTGTGTAGTTTGTCAAAGGAGTACACCTACATCTATGGGGGGTTACTATGACCCCACTCAGACTGCTTAGTACTCGTGTGTTTCCAAGTGGTAAAGGAAGACTTCATATAAAAGTTTCTCAGCATAAATTACTTTCTTTAAGGATAAATAATTGTCATGATGTGCTGTTAAAACATTTGAGATGTTTTGTATGTACATGATGCAGGCTTGCTAACATGCCATAAGCAAGAGCTCAGAGTGCTAGCAGCGTTAGACAAGACATGCTATTTCACTCAAAAAAATACGAGCCACTTCAGCATTAATGTATATAGCTCAACAGATAGCTCAGAAGAGAAACGTCAATGTATCTTTAGATATGAAGTAGTAAGCACTAGTTCAGTTAAGACGAAATGAACAGAAGCCAAGTGAAATACCTAAGTGCGTGCCCTTGATCTTCCAGATATACACCATAGTCCTTGGAAATCTGGTGTGTTAAATCTGAAAGAAGTGGAATCTTCATTGGTCCAAGTCCTCCTTGCTTTCGAGGAGTATTAATCCTTTGAAAGAAACAAGATACAAATGTATTATTCACAATGATTTCTACTCTCTATACAAAATTAGAAGCCAAAACCAGAACAGTACAGACAGAAGAATTTAATGCTAGTGATGTTATTTCCTTCTGTACAGGAAAGTGAATGCTATTTCTGGTTCCATGACACATACAGCAGCTCTCCTGCAGTGTCTGGCCACATCGACTAACAGTGACCTCTTTCTTGTCAGTCATATTTGCTTTATATTAGTATACCTAACTGGGAGAGCATACCTCATTTTCATAGATGCTGACATCTGTATCTCTTTTTTAGTACCTGAAGTATTTTGGACTGGGATGTGATAGATTTCAAGCATCACACATTAAATAAGCTTCAAAGATAAAGATCTTTTCATACAAGAGAGTTGACACATTTTATCAGGGAAAAATAATTTTGACATTTGTATCAACAGCATCATGCTGTTAACACTTGATGGTGCACCGACACGTCCTATCCATCTAGGGATACAGCCCCTCAGCCCAGATAGACCCACAAATAACCTTTAGCAAGAGGCAGGGATCAGATACGTACCATGCTAAGTGAGTGAACTTGGAGTCCACGGAACATGCCACTACTTCAGTATTTATTGCTCTGAATTCCTCAATTCTGTCACTGAAGGCGATTATCTCAGTTGGACATACAAATGTACTAGAGAATTTAAAAGAAAATAAAGTCGTATTTTCATGAAGCATTGTGTAAGGTCTCTGTTTAACATACCAATAAGCAGCCTTGCCAAAGCTGTTACATTTTTAAGTAAAGTAATGGAGAAGTAGTGGGTTTATAAGAAATTATTTCAGTTTTCACATGTTTTTTCCTGCTTCTTCAAGTATTCACCAAAATGCTGACTGACAAATTTTCCAGTCTGATCCTGGCTTCGTTTCAAATGCTTTATTACTTATAGCAGTTAAGTTTGCAATCTGGATAAAAATGTTTTTACAGACCTTCTGAACGCTAAATGGTTGCATTTAAGCATGATATGCCAATTTTTTCACAAGATCATACCAGTAATTTCTTGTTGTAGTGAGCATCTGCATATATTAACTATTCTTACTTTAATTTTTTCCACTAGACAAGAAATTAAGTAGTAAAAATTACAGTGCCTGGATCTTTGAATGATCTTGATGGAAAACACAACCTCTAAGTGTCCTACATGCACTCTGGAAAATACAGATGGGATGCTGTCCTGTTTGCAGTAGTGATGTACAGCATAACATGGAATGCTGAGGTCACCCTACTGGGTGCAAGACTGAAGATTATTGTTAAACTGAAACACAGATGAGCACACAGCTAGTACAACAAGTACTGTGTTTCAATTTTACCAATGCATGATGATAACACGAATGCAAGGAATGTATTTTCTTTTATTGCTCTCTTTTTCTATCTCAAACCCTTTCTGAACCAAACAGAACAAAAGTAACAGAGAAAAAACGAATTAGGTGTTTTGTGTAGGTGAACTCAGTGCTGGTTTGTCTACTCACTCCATACTTACAAGTCAAGAGGATAGAAGAAGAAGACAAGATATTTTCCTTCATAATCTGTTAATTTCAGCTCTTTAAACTCTCCATTAATGACGGCTGTTCCTTCCCAGTAAGGTGCTGGTTTTGAGACTGAAATATGAAGTACATTCAAATTAAAATCAGAGTACGAAGCAGTATTCAAAGCAAGCTGCTTGTTAGCTCATGTGTAAGACAACTGTTTTCCTTTTGCTTGAGAAACAACCTACTGCATACAATCATAAAATCAACCTTTCTTACTACTTTGTAGAGGTCAAACCTGGGAGAGGTAACAGAACAGTAAAGGAATATGTATTTTAGTATGCACAGAAAGCAGCTAGTCACAGAACCACAGAACTGCAGGGCTTGCAAGGGACTGCAAGAGATCAGAGTCCAACCCCCCTAATGCAACCAAATCACTGGTAATCAAGGCCACACAAGCATTATCTCTTCACATTTAACAAACCACAAGTCCACTATCAGTTCATAAGGGAACATCTGCTAAGACTGAAGGAGAAGCTGTTTTAGATTTCAGGAAATCACACTATTTGTTCTGAATAACTGTTACGAAAAAGAAGAGCAAGATGGCTCAAACTCATCCCATAAGCATGAAAAACTATTTGCAATTCAAGTCCACATGAAAATGCATATTACAGCATACTTAGAAGCAAATGCCTAAACGTGGGCTACGTATTAGCTAAACTGCAGCTGCTGAACAAATTGTAACTTGAAGATAGTTGTGTTTTTTTTTTTAAACACATGAAATGTATTTACTATTTCAACTGTAAAAGGGGAGCTATAAAATATTAAAAATGATTCTGAGAGATACAATTTTTAGAGTAATGTGAATTCTGAGACACGGGGTAGGGTATGTCGGATACAAAAGGTAGAAAACAGCTGATGTGAACCTGCTACATCCGGGACATTGACACACTGCCCCAGCTAATTATTATGCTGTTGAGAAAAATATACAGAATCTTAATTATCGTCTAGATGATGCCTGCAACGTTCATCTAATTTTCTTAGAACTACCCACTGATAACAGAATAGAGCTGATGAGACACAACAGGGATTGCCCCAGACACAGTGTCGGTAAGGGGGAACGGTTTCTGTCAGTTTCATCCCTTGTAACCTGTAGGGGATGCAGTAATGCAAGGACAGAGAATCAGGAGCCATGACTGCTGATTTCAGTTTAACACAGAAACACAGAATCGTAGGGGTTGGAAGGGACCTCTAGAGATCATCGAGTCCAACCCCCTGCCAAAGCAGCTCCCTACCCCAGGTCCCACGCCGCAGCGAGCTGCCCTACAAAGGGAGAAACACACGAGCAACCCATCCTCACGCACCTTGCCGCCCCGCCGGGACGACGAGCGGAGGCAGCGCGGCATGCGGCCTCAACCGAGCCCCGCGCCGACGGCGCCCGCTCCAATCAGCGCCCGCTTCGCTGCGGCAGAGCTGACGTGGTACCACACGGGCAAAGCGAGCGGCCGAGGCGGCCTGTCGGGATTTCTAACCCTAATGAGAGACAGCACGGAAGATTCCCCCCCCCGTCCGCCCCCAGCCTCGCCGCCATGCATCTCCCGCCCGCCCCGCACCTACTCTTGGCCTGGCTGAGGTGCAGCGAGTGGTCGGTGACGGGCACGCGGGCCGCCTCCCCGGGGTAGACCTGTCCCCCCGCGTAGTAGTGGCACTGCTCATCCCCGCGCTGCCGCCGCGGCTCC
>VXAB01003873.1:6970-105874 GCA_013399175.1 Odontophorus gujanensis | reverse complement strand
ATTGTATTTTTATTATTGTATGTAGAAATGTTTGAATCACTGTGATTTTAAATTAAGATAATCTGCAGAATGGTTGTTCAAATAGAAATTTGAACCTATTTGGACTGGAAACCAAACAGAAACTGGAAATAAATTACTATGTATGCGTTCATTGTATTTTGCAAAACATTTTTGCAAATGCACTTTTTCATTTGTGAGCTGCACTATGATCTGTCTAATCTATATATGAATTATAAGGGGAAAATAAAATTAAAGGAAGAGACAGAATACAGAATTGCAGTGAAATTTAAGAACTTCACAGTTGCAAGATTCCAGCTTAGAATTTGTAATCAGTTTAAGACTGATGAGTCATAAATATGTTTTCTAATTACATTAGGTAAAAATAGGCTACATTCAAGCTGACATTACAAAGATTCCATCTTTTTCAGTTCATGCAAATAATTTAAATGCTTGTCTTGTATTTTGATACTAGTTATGTAACTTATTGTGATGATGTCAATGAAGTGCAAAATTTATTCTTAATGAAACAGAAAAGTTTTTAATGGTACACAGTACAGGCTTCAAACAAAAGGAGCATACTTGACGAAGCACGTCAAAAAACTCAGATTCACTGCTCTTCAGAAGTAGAATATGGGCAGTCGTCTGTTTTCATGCTTTGAAATTTATTCAGATTATAACAATGCTGATCTCTGTTACACTTACAGCACTAACTTTCACACTAACTTTCACTTACAGCACTAACACTAATATTCTGGCAGTCGGTATAAAGGAAAAGCCCCAGTCCTGGATAATAAGATCACAAAGGAAGTGGCTCAGAATTCTGGATTGGTGTTCAAATCTTCACCTTGCATGTAGTTTTGGTATCCCACCCCTTCTTTGTGTCTGTGAGGCAAGCACTTTGCTGTGATGGATTTCCATTCCTTCAAACCCCACCGTTAAACCCCTCAGTGTGCCCACATGGAAGGAACTACAAATGTAAGCTGAGAGTTATTTATTACTAAGGTGTTCTTTCTCCTTTACACACTCACTCTCCCTGCCACCCTCTTTGATGCAAACCTTCACTGTGTGTTTGAAATTGTTTAGGAAGAGTGCACGCAATTCTGCATTCAGCAGAGGAGGTGCTATATGGGACCATGTTATGCCTGTCTATGCCAGGAAATATGATATATGCAACAGTAGGGGAAGAAATAAAATAAGCTGTTTGCACAGCTCTGTAATGATAAAGAAAAGCATTCTCTTCCTACATCCCTCTGGGAGGAACCACTGCCTTCCCACAGTGTTCTCCTGGGGAGCACCTGAGGAGCTGGGGCTGTGTGTCTGGCTGTGTGCAAATGGGATCTACCATCCTCTTTTATAACCTGGCTTGTAAATGTGCCTGATTAAGGCTGATCACTGGAAGATGAAAATTAGATGATTAAAGTCGTGCATGTGAATGTGACCTTAGCAGCAGCAAGTGATCAGCTCTTGGAAAAGTAAGAGATACCGGAAGGTTATAGATAGGCAGTCGTAGGCCTGTTTAATATGGCAGGCAGTGTTGATGAGAGGAAAATATGACACGTACATAGAAGAAGATGGGTTTTACTGAGTAGGTTTTGTCTAACACAGCAAATATAAAGCATATATTTATGGTGCTGGATAAAGAATTCTGTCTAATATATCCTTCCATCCTATGACAAGAGGTAGATAAAGAATTGAGGGCACAAGTGTCTCAGTTATCACATTCAGCATCACTGATTTTTCTCTCATTTGTTGCAGTACCAGTTTGTGGAAAAATCAACTGGAAAAAAAATATATATCACATTTTTAAAACATTTTGCTGCATTGACAGAGATTAAGATTTTTTTAGCTTCCTCTTGCTGTTTGCTTTATTTGAAACATTCAGATTCCTTTAGAAAATGGTCATCTTGATAATTAGTTTTCTTTTCCTCTTCTCCCTCCAGTCATTTAATTTTTGAGAGGTTTTCTGGGAGTGTTAAATTTAATGGAAAAAAAGATCATAGAAATGAGAAACTGTTAACAGCCATTTAGTTAATCTTTTGTTTCTTTGTTCATGCCAGCATGAGGTTATTCCATTTCATCATCTATTATTTTTGTTCAGCTTTCTCTCAGCTACTCAAATGAGCTCCACTACCACAGACAAAATCTAATGGTAAAGTTGGCAAAGCAAACCTCTTGTGTTTAGTTGTAACTCATAACAAAGGCAAGGGAGGGATTGATCAGTCTGCAGATGTCAGATGAGCCCTGCCAGCTCTCACAACCATGGCTATCAGCTACTATGTTAGCAGTCATCTCCCATGCTGAGGTAACACACAGCTTCTTTGCAGTGAAGAAGCAGAACAAAGCTAATTTCTTTGGTCAAGTTTTGGATATGGTTTCTTTCTGTTGAGAAATACTGTGAGTTGGCTCCTACCCATCACCCAGAGAGGTGAAGGATGCCCTGTCTTTGGAGCCGTTCAAGGTCAGGCTGGACCAGGCTCTGAGCAACCTGATGTAGCTGTGTCCCTCTTTATTGCAGGGGATTTGAACTAGATGGCCTTTAATGCTCCCTTCCAACTCAGTTCTATGGTTCTGTGATTCTATGATCCATTGCACTTGCACTGATTCTGCTTGGTCTGGAGAAGCTGGGATTGCTGTTGTGAACGGATACTATATATATGCAGACTGCTGCACTGTGCATGGTTTTAGAGAGGGTTGTGAAAGCCATCCAAAATAATGATTTGTCAGAACTGCAGAAAGGAAAATATAGGAGTGGGAGGTGAGAATATTGTGGGAAAGGAAGCTCTTCCAACATGCATGTTTGAGAGCGTACTGCACACTTGGTCCAACAGGAGTGGGATCCCATGAATTTGATGTTGTGCTGTGGCCATAAGCTAGGCAGGCTTAGCCATGCTGAGCCACAGTGATGGGGGCAGGGGTGCCTGGAGAGCCTGTGGCGCTCACAAATTGCGATGGGATAATGCCAGTGTATTTTCCCAGAAGTGTCTGCAGGCTAGGACCCTTTTGCAAAACAGGTTTCTGACATATCACAGTTAAATGGCAGAAGACTGTAAACAATTGATCACTGAGATATTTCTGAAAGTAATCTGAGAACTACTTGCTGCCATTAGCTCTTTTGTAGTAAAAACTGACACCAATGGCCAATCTCCAATAAAATTGTTTTGTTTCTCTTTATGGTGCTGTCAAAAAAAGTATAAAATGCAAACAGATTTAAATCATGTTCCTTCACTCCTCTTGAGACTGTCAGTTTCTGCTTTGAATTGCCTATACACACGTAGCTTCTGAACTTAAGTAGGCACACCTTCACTCACAAATTGATGCCCTGCTTTAGCTGAATACTAGGCTCAGAATTCTGTGAGCTTTTATCACTGTCTCTCCTAACTGACTGTGGTCTTTCCCAGAAATAAGATAGACATCTTTGGTTTCAATGAAGTTAGCAAACCCTCCTGCCATTAGGACTCAGACTGCTTTGCTGTGACGTGTAACACAAGAATCTCTTTGGATTTGAGCCCTGTATCCAGCTTCTGAGAAGCTGAGTATTTCTTCTCACAATCACAAATGACACAGGTGGTGGTCTCCTTGGGAAAGCTGGAAGATTGCTTCTTGTATCCTTGAATATTGTTAAAAAAAAGCAATAAGCAAGAAAGGAAAAGGATTTCTCATTCACCAAATATACAATTGCTACTTCTTTCTGAATTACTTTGCTGCTCAGCTACTTTCCTGAATGAAGATAGGATTTTCAGAGACCAAAATCTGGGCTTTATAAAGGGCTCTAAAGCATTCACACAGTGATCAAATTCAGAAAACTACAAAGAAGAATAACAAAACAGAAAACACCTCAGAAAAAAATAAATTTAAAATGCTGTAACATTGTTTTCTAATTATAAAAGTGAACAGGATTAAGAAGCCAAGCCAGCAGGATCACTAGGATCACATAAATACTTTGGGGGAGCTTCCATTCATTCTTATGCTCACACAACTCCTGGAATAGCACGGATTAAAGGGCAGGGTGAGCAAAGTACAAAACAAACAAACAGTTTGCAAAATGACTTTGATATTTCAATTATATTCATGCATTTGAATTCTTTAATGAAAAGTCTGCCACTTTTTTTAACAAATAAATCATAGAAGATCTGTCTGGAACCCACGAAATGACTGTAGGTAAGAAATTAGCACTCTTCAAAATGCAAAATTCCTTAGTTTTTTGGGGAGGGTAAGGGAGTTGTTGTAATACGAGAGTGATTTATAAATAACATTTATCCTAAAAATCAGATAGTAGTGGGGATACAAAAAAAATCATTTTTTTTTAACGTATATGCTTTTGGTTTATGTAGAAGAATGAGAAACCTCCACATAAATAATATTCAATATTCTCTTTTAATGGCCATCAGTTACCAATATAAAAGGGGAAGACTGCATTTTTCCCATTCAGAACATTTTCTGTTGCTATGTTTGACAGCTGTGTTGCCTGTTTTAAAAAAATAACACAGGATGCTCTTGTAACCCTAACTGATAGAAAGAAGTTGAAGATGCATGAATTGGGCTCTGCCTCCCAGTCATTTTAGAGCTCTTTTACAAGGCATCACAGCTTCTTCATCTTTAGCTCACATGTGGAGTCATCTATAAACAGAAGTTTCCCAAATCAGACTAAAGCCCACCTTCTAAAACTTATTCCCCAATGGCTCAATCAGAAAACTTGCTTACATTGGGACATTTGGGACATATTATGGCTGTCAGGTTTCCAAAGTTATGAACCGAAATCTGGAACTTCTCATCAAAAATATGATATTGATGTTAGCATTAGTGATCTTTGAAGATTTAGAGTTAGTGTTTTCTCTTAATGCATAGCTTCTCTTTTCCATACTATACAGAAAAGAAAAATTCTTTGTCTGTCCAGCTGCTCAGGAGAAAGGGAATTCATATCTCATAGCCTCTGGATACATTTGGTATCGGCAACTTCAGGAGTTCAAAGATCCTGAGACAGCTGCCAAAGCTATGGGATTGCCTTTTCATCTACTTTCCAGTCTCTGAGCTTATAGGATCACACACAGTCATTAATAGTTTTGTCAAAACTGAGATAGAAACATATTGCCAGGCATGTGTATCCGACATAGGATAAAACCCGGAGTAATGCAAGTTTTGTCTAAGAAAAAACACTTCACCAAAGGTTTTGCTTTGTTTCACTTCAAGTTCATAGTTAAAGGAATGAAAGGTAGAAATGACAAGGGTGCCATGTCCTGTCTGCACTTAGGTCTTACTATAGTAGGTAGAGGAAAGTCAGTTATGTATGTTTTATTCCAATTATGTGTGATTTACGCTGATGGTAGAGCAGATAATGACCCAAAACACACTGCTGAGCTGTGTAACACTATAGAGGCCTTGCTGCTGGATGTTTGTTTCAAAAAAAAAAAAAAAAAAAAACCCAAAAAACCACCAAAATCCATATTTCCCAAGAGCTGAGGCAAAAGAATGGCTTCATACTTGGAAAATCTTGGTGGTGGTGGACAAGCAGTCCAGATTGTGCTGGGACACAGGCAATCACACAGTGCAGAAACCTCACAAGAAGAGTCTTTTGTGTAAATATCTCAAATTCAGTCGAGCATGTATATTAAGAATGCATTTTTTGTCTGATATATTTGAAGTTTTCATATGCCCAGGAACAGCAGAGGATTATGATTATGTTAAAAAAAAAGAACAGCAGAAAGTACTTGTCTCTTTCTACAACATTCCCTTCTTCTGTAACATTCCCATGGTGCGTGTTCAGGGAGATTTTGCTCATCTAAAATTATCAATAACAAATGCCTCTGAAATTAAAGGCCTGAGAAAGTTAGGATGTGAGCAGTACTGAAGTCTGTCTTTGATTTTCAAAGCAAAGAGAAGGGTTACTAAGGAGGGTGAGTCAGTAGGAGTCTTTTGGCCACATCAGTTCCTGTAAAATTTGGAAGTTGCTGTATTGTCTTCGGTTTCCAGTTTCATTCTTCATTAGTATGCAATGTTAAATAATCAGTCCGCTACAAATCGCATTTAGAATTCTGAAGATAAAAAGAAGGATGATTCAGTTTTGTTTTGTTGTTTGTTTCTAACTGATGTTTTTCTGAAAGAGATCTTGATCTACTGAGAACCACTTTACAAAGTTGTGACAGAAATTTAAATTTCAGTAACAAAGAATTATTTGAAACACAAAAGTAGCTGAAATTAGGGTTTTACAGAAGGGGCAAGGAGAGTCGATTCTGGTTCTTTGTCATTTCAAGCTTTAGTCAGGCTGTACCTAGACATTTAATAATTGTACAGAAAAACGAACGTATTAAAAAGCGCTGTGCTCAAAGGGTCTGTTTGCTTTGAGGATTACTGCTGGCCTTGGGATGATGAAATAGGATGTGACTGGTACAATCATGCTGTGCATGAAAGTTGTACCGGACATAATAGCACCATGCACTTCTTTTGTAATGGAAGGAATTATTTTTTTGGGTAATATTCAAAAGGTACAGATAGTACAATTTTATGGAGCTCATTATACATACCCCTCAAAGAACAAAGAGGCTGAAATAATGTTCAGCTGAGCTGTTCCATCTCCGGATGTTTCCACCTCCTTATGTGTTGCCTTGTGCTTTTCCATCATCTTGGCAATTTCTACTGTCTAACGTAATCTCAGGGTAAATGAAAGGGAGGAGGGCAGGGAGAGGTGGATGGAGGAAGGAAAAAGACAAGAGAGAACTATCACGGCTTTGAAATTTACTTCAGCTGTTACTTTAACTGTACTGAAATGATTTGTGATAAAGTAAATCCTAGTCCTTGAAGAAATGTAGCACACAACTAAAGGAAGACCAGAGTTATCTTTTCGGTAAAACATTGTGAAATGTGAAAGAAGTTGAGAAGTTCAGTCCTACATCTCTGTTTCCCACCTTCTCCCTGCAGTATACGAAATGCTTAGTTTTGCAGTGCTCCTGTGAGACAGTCAAGTGCTATCATCCCCATTTTTATGGACATGGAACTGAAGAAGATGAACTGAGGGAGAATTGCAAAGGCTAGAGGCTTAGCAAAGTTCTGGTCTCTCATTCCTGGTAGTAATTGCAAATGCTCACAGATTAGCACTTTCCAAAGTAGATCCAGTGTTGTTATGAATAGCTTTTGTTTGTTTGTTTTTTAAATAATACATCTTCACACATGGGAAAACACTGGCTCCTTTCACCACTAGATATTTATGTTTTATCACACGATGAAGCAGAAGGTTCCCAGTTGTAAAGAAACTCTAGAAAATCACCAATGGGCTGCACTGGGGCAGCCTCCTGCCTCACTCCTAAAGGATTTCCACAGGCAGATGAGATTCTGGGACTGATACTTTTTAATGACAAGGCTGCTTCAAACCTGTGTCCCATGATAATATAGTCTTCCTTCTTTTACACTCCTTCAGCAATGGCAAGTATGCATCTCACTGAAAGTTTAGGACGTGGGATTCTAGAACTCCCTGACTCAGAAAATGTCCTATTCACTCTATTGGACTATGTTTATACTGTGCTGTGAATAAAATTATAATAAGAGCTATGTTTGGTAATTTCATACAACCTGTAGTACTGATTAGTGCGCCTGATTAGTGCACTAATGATGCCACAGGAAAGGGTTAAAGGTAAAAAAGAAGTGAATGCAGTGAGTACTGATTACAGCTGTAGCGGAAATGCTAAGTCAAGGCTTAAGCCAGTGATTGAGCACCTGGTGGGAAGGCAGGGCCAACCCAGGGGAGCTCAGGTGAATGCAATGCCCCTGAGTAACCAGAAGGGGTGGAGCCAGGATCCACCCCTTCCCAGACCTCATTTAAGGGTTGTCAGTGGAGGCTAGAATCCTTTGCTGTAGAGCCCTGTGTACCTGTGGCCTTTGAAAGGTAAGCAGATTTATTTTCATTGTTTCTGTGCCTATTGCTATTGCATTTGAGTATGTCTTCACTTCTTGTAGCCTGGAACTTTGCTACTGTGCTGTCATTGCTGTGCCTTCTGTTGTGTTATAGCAACCCAACTTGCTCTCTTAGTTTGTCACCCCCACTAACTATATCAGATTGTGATATGTGATAGAGTAATGACATACACAATTCAGAAATTGGGAGAGTGAAGTAACCTACCTTCTGAGCTTGTTATTAGAAGAAGGGTGCAAGACTATTCTATGTCGCATGTCAGACTGATTGGTATATCACATTATCTTCTGACACAATACCATCAAATAATACTGAAATAGCTGATCCTTTCTCCTTGAGAGGTGACTACAAGCCCAGAGATTAGTCCAGAACACAGGACTGTTAGAAATCAAAGCGTACCTTATGAAGAGAGGCATTAACAAACCTTATCTTTAATAGGCTGAATGTGTCTTCATGCACTTTAATCATCCATGAAGGTCACAAAGTCTTTCTATAGCTGACTCATTGCCCAATGCATGTAAAATACCAGTGAGGGGATGTTGGATGGATGCCAGACATCACAGATGGGGAACTTTTAGCTCTTGTTTTGGTACTTTCTACAGAGTTGGTCAAATCAGCCCCAAATCAGCTGATCTCTTTTGAGAAGCTAGTTCTTCTTCCTGCAAAAAGTGTAGATCTGTGCCCTAGCTGAGACTAACTCTGCCACATTGCCCACCGGCCTCAATTCACTTTGCTAGCCAGAGCCATGGTTGCCAGTGAAGCATCCTGGTCTTATGTCAGCCCCTGGTGCAGCATCTTCTGAGAACAAACTGAGGGGGTTATCCTTTCATAGAACCGTTGAGGTTTTTAAGACCCCTGAGGTCATCTAGTCCAACCATCAACGTATCCCCATTGAACCATGTTCCTCAGTGCCACACGTACACAGTTCTTGAACACCTTCAGGGATAATGACTTCACCCATTAAATTAGATTCTTTCTTGCTTCTGTTGGTTGTGAGGGGTTAACTGTGTTGTAATTTCATAGTGTCTGTGTTTCCTGTCACACTGGTGACTTTCACGTCTATCTAAAAGCGCTGTTCTTTTTCTGCCCCTTGTTTGGTTTTTGACCTCAGCAAATTGCTGTGGTAAAAAAAACTATGGATTAACTCTGGTGCATAAAAAAAAGTTATAATTTGCTCATATTTTAATGCACATGTACTTGAAAATCAGCATGAGGGGTGACCATGTAGTTGTGTTAACTGATTAGATTACCCCCACATTTCCAATAAATGTTACTCGAGTCTCTGATTTCTTTCAGAGAGCTCATAATATGCAAAAAGCATTTAACTTTTATCTACCTTCATGAAAAATTAATCAAGAATCAAAGATGTCCTTTAAGACTGTATAGAAAATTGTATAAATCTGGGAATTATTATGCTTATTTTAAAAAACAGATTTTCCATAAAGTCTTCTGTGGGTAGTTATTTTTTCCTAAAATAAAGATGCAAGTGAAACTGTGTAGTGTCACATCTTGAAAGGCAGCATCCAAATATACAGAACTTCCTGAAGTAATCAGCGCTGAAGCAATCAAAGTATCCCATTCCTACCACTTTTACTTGCATTTATATGGAACCAATTTAGCATTCTTTTTTTCATCACCCAAATGCTTTTTGGACAAGGACACTAAAATTTTTTGCAGCCTGCATGTGAAATCTGGGATATTTATTTATTTATTTATTGGCATATTAGCATGTTCTGCAGCCTTGCTGTCTCCTCATCAGAAACTGCCTGACTTACCCAACAATGCATTCCAGGTCCAGACAGAGACCTGGTAGAGCAAGAGAGATCTGTAGAGCATTAATGGATGCTCTGCACTGGTTCTTGTAACTCAAACACATGCCTGCGATTTCTCCACTATTTTAGGTGATTTTCTCTGTGCTGTTGTGGAATAGTCAAGACTCTCCCACACAGTTTTTCATCGATTGCTCTTTCACCTTGGTAATGTTTAAATTTCCCAGTATTTGTATTCACATTGTGTTGCAGCAGAAATATATAATGTATCAACATTTCAGTAGATCATTGCAGGCAGTTGCTAATATGTAAGAAACATGGAATTCCTTTAATCACCAAAAATGATTTTATTTTGGGGAGAATTTATACAAACTGAAGGAAACTGTTTCTCAGCAATTTTATCTTGCAACCATAATTCAGAATGTGCTGTGGATTTCACAAAAAAAAAAAAGCAGGTTTTTTCTCTTGGTGAAAATAATAATGCAGGGGGAGTGGTAAATGGGAAAGAAGGGAAAGCAACCTTGACCACAGGTTTGGCTTAGGGTAAAGTGTCATTGGAGCCTTGTGTTGGCAGTGTGCTTTGCTCTGGTTGTGTGATGCTGGCCTGCACAGAAGTTCACTGAGTTATTAAGGTTGGAAAAGACCACTAAGATCATCTAGTCTAGCCATCAATCCTTCACAACTATACCACTAAACCGTGTCCCTCAGTGCTACATCTCCACATTTCTTGAACACCAGGGACAGTGACTCTACCACCTCCCTGGGCAGCCTGTGTCAATACCTTGCTGCTCTCTCTGAGAAGAATTTTCTCCCATTCTACCTGAACCTTCCTTGGCACAATTACCCTGTCTTAAAATCCTCACAATTACTTGCCCATCTTCAGCCTTTCTGTGTGGCACTCATCCCCTTCTCCATGTACAAGCTACTGCAGCAGGACAGTCATTACTGGAGAAGATGCTTTTGCTTCCCTATCCTTGAGTCTAATGAGTGTCATGAAACGAGTATTTCAAAAATCCCTAGGATGTAAAATTTGCTGGTTTGTTTTTAAACTTCTTTCATAAAAAGTTTTTTCCCCAACCCCCTCTCACCAGCCATCTGCCCCCAGGGCTCTTTTCCACTACAGGCAGAAATCTGTTTCCTTTTCAGCTACCTGTTTTGCTTGGATCAGATGCACCTAGAAACAGTTGCTACAGTTGCAATACCCAGATCAGTGATTGCTGGGGGACCTGTGTTCTCTGGTGTTTCTGCCTTTGGGCTCTGCAAGTCACTCCTGCCATCGGAGGCAGCAGACCCAGAAGCATGAGCTCCTCGGGGAGTGGGCTGTATAAGGTGATAAACACTGTGGAGAAGCAAAGGTAAATGATTGGTGCTGTCTGACTGGAACGTTCAGCCCTTGCTTCTCCAAAGAAAAAGGACTGACTAGAGTACCACAGTAAGATATGTCTTGCATAACTGTGCAATACTTTATTTACTGCTATCAATTTACTTTATAGTGGTTGCTTTCACATGTTCTTGCGAGCAATACTGGAATATATAATGTTTCTGTTTGTGCAGTTATAGACTGTATGTGGTCAGGCAGGTTTCCATTCTAGGAGTGATTTTCTTAAGGGAAGTTTGTACTGTTTGTCTATTGTACAGGCATTGCTGCTTTTGCAGTTCATTTAGTATCAACTTGCTATCCTAATCTCTTCTTTATGGGCTGTGGTTCACATGGTATCATGGCATACCATCAGAATGGCACAGTAATATTGTGCAGGTGTTTTTTTTTGTCATGGAATTTATGCCTAAGGAAAACATTTTAATAAGGTTTTAGAAACTTTTTACTGATGGGAATAGGCAAGAGTTGAGTTTTTTTCTTTTATTTTCCTCTTTTTCTTTTAACCTGAAAAAGAGTATATTCCTGCCTTGTTCTTGTCATTTTCCCTTAGCATCCAGAGTTGACCACAGGATGCTGAACTTGGACCAGAGCAGTCTGGACCATTCCTGCTCTGTTTTTAAGACTCCAATACAAATAAGAGGGTAAGAGCACAGAGTACTGATATGCTGCCTGCTGTAATGCAGGAGCTTGTAGGGTCCCATCTGGCATTTCTAGAAGCTGTTTTTCTCTGATTTACTTAGCAATCCCATTCCAAAAGCATCATATTCTGCATTGCAATGCTTCCTCCTGATAAAAAGAGACAAATGTATTCCCATGTGCTGCCTGATGTGGAAAAGGGCAGTCTCTGTTCCTCTTACCTACTTTTCACTGTCATGAAACTAAACTACACAGAAGCATCTGCAACTGAGAATTCTTTCATCAGATAGCAAAGCAAGGCTCTTACAGAAAAAAGGGTTTTTTTTCCTTACCAATTTACTTCTTGGGTGGTGTTTTTTGTGGGTTTTTTTTTGTTGTTGCTTTTGTTTTTTTATGAATGATCACAGACTTTGTTGTTGCATAGGAAGAGTGCTGGGATGAGGCTTAAGGATAAATTTCTTCCCACCACTGCAAGGAGCTGTGGACCTCTGCTGTGACTGCCTGCCTGGGCAGTGTCCAAGTGTATGCTGGGGTCTGGAGGCTATCCAATGGGCTCATACTCAGTGTGTGGACAGATACTAGTTCTCTCCATGCAACTTTCAGCCATCCCACCAAGCTGTGGTATGGCCAACCTCAGGAAAGAAAATGCTCTGGGAAGTGTCCTGAAGTCTCCAGCTGCAGAGCTTTCTAAGCAGGCTGAATCTGGAGTGACAGAGTGCTGTGTTCTTCAGGCTTNTTGTTTTTTTATGAATGATCACAGACTTTGTTGTTGCATAGGAAGAGTGCTGGGATGAGGCTTAAGGATAAATTTCTTCCCACCACTGCAAGGAGCTGTGGACCTCTGCTGTGACTGCCTGCCTGGGCAGTGTCCAAGTGTATGCTGGGGTCTGGAGGCTATCCAATGGGCTCATACTCAGTGTGTGGACAGATACTAGTTCTCTCCATGCAACTTTCAGCCATCCCACCAAGCTGTGGTATGGCCAACCTCAGGAAAGAAAATGCTCTGGGAAGTGTCCTGAAGTCTCCAGCTGCAGAGCTTTCTAAGCAGGCTGAATCTGGAGTGACAGAGTGCTGTGTTCTTCAGGCTTCCCTGGAGTACTAAGGATAATAAAGGTGTAGTTATACAGAGGCACATGGACTATGTAGCCTTCTATGTTTGTTACAGGACATGGTGTAGCAAATTCAGGCCTGGTAGAAGGAAATGGGACTCTCCTGAAGATAATGGAGTTTCACCACATTTTTTTGTCCCTGGTTAAGATGGACCACAATTCTAGTGTGCTAAATTTATTAGGTGAATGTTACCTTCTTACAGCTTCTTTAAGATCTTATATTTAATCTGAAGCTGGATATTTTTCTTGGATGTTTCATTTGTGTCATTGTCAGTGAGCTTTTAATGTGCTATGTAACAGCATCTCAGTTCATACGATCTGATGCCTATGTATACTTGAATATTTTTTATTTTATGCCTGCTAGCTTTGTTTAGTAACAGCAGGTATCACTGCCCTTGTAACTCAGTCATCGGCTCAGACAGGAGATTTGTCCCCCGTTACTCCATCCTGATGAGATGCTTAGGGATGCTCACAATCTTCCTGTCTTGGCAGCAGCTTCCCTTTTCAGCTACCCCAGATCCTTTGGGCTGTCAGCATTCTATGTGGGGACACCTTCACAACTCCCAACAGCAGGATCAGTGCTCAGACCAGATGAAGATCTGTCTCCACCCTCAAGACATTCCTCTGTTCCAATGACAATGCTGCAGCAGTTTTATAACCTCTCAAGATGTCTAATTCAGGAAGAAACAAGGAGAAGACTTTGTGTTTTGAAAATGTCAAGGCAGAAAGGGTCATTGAAAGAGTGGCCTCCTATAATATTTCCAATTGAATTAAAGCCCATGTGTAGGCTGAGAGCAGATCATAGCTGATGCATCAAGACCTGACAGTCCCATTATGGTTAAAAAAAAAAAAAGAAAAAATGAAAATTGATTCTGATGCGAAGATCAAATTGATAAATGAAGAGGAAAGCAAATTATTCCTGGTTTTACATTATAAACACTCAAATAACAGCAGTCAAAATGTGTGGTGCTTTTTTTTTTTGAGATAAGTGACATTTCTTTCTGCCTGTAGCCATGTTCATGATGTGATGTCTGACCTATGGATATTTAATTCTCTTTATGCCACTCTGATTAGGAAGGGAAAATCCTTACTTGGCTCCTCAGAGCAGTAAACTGTCCTGTGGATTTAAATAGAAAGTTAAAAATAAAAAATCTTTTTCAGCTCAAGTCAACTGGCTCAGTCAGAAACTGATAAGTTCCTGAACCATTGCCTTGCCAGAAATGCTGTAGGCCACCTGAGACCATCCAATATATTTCCTCCCCTCTCATCTCTACTGTGTATTGTCCACAAGCAGGACATGGAAGCCAAGAAAGAGTCCCCAGAGTTGGCCACCATGCACTATCTGCAGAGATATATCTGGGTCTTCTGGGAAAGAGATCTGATGCTTAATTATTTCCCGGGTAAAATTCTATCGACTTTGTAGAAAGGGTTTGATCCTGAGGAAATATTTAAATTTTGTTGTTCTTCTGACACTGAAAATGCTTCATTGCCTTGGTTCATCTCAATTAAGTATTAATAGCCTGCTCTGCTTGAGATGAAGAAGTTTGGGAAATTCAAGCATGGGGAATGTACCCAGAATGCTTTCACTTTGATCACAGAAATCGCTAATCAAAATTAAAAAAAAAAAAAAGGTAATTTCTCTAGGCGTGATCCATTCTTTACCTGCAGGGAGAAACCCTGGAGAAAAACATTCAAAGCAAATCTTCACTGTGTAAATCCAACATCTCATTCTTTAAAGGTGGATTGCTCTTCAATGTCTTTTATTTCCAATGCAGCAGTTGTGTTACCTTGAGCACTGTATTTTGGTTGAGGAATTTAGCCAAAAAACATCTGGAATCTATTCTGAATGTTGTTGAGAAAAGGCAGAACTTTGCTAAAAGCAGTGTTTAAGATGCTCACATTTTTCTTTAGATATTTTCCTTGTTGCAATGCAAGTAGAGTGCACAGATTTTCNCAGTGTTTAAGATGCTCACATTTTCCTTTAGATATTTTCCTTGTTGCAGATTTTCATTCGGGGGGGTGGGGGAGAAGAAAAAATCAGTGAGTGTCCAAGAGATCAGATGTGTTGAGAGCTGAATATGTTGAGCAAGGTGTTCATTCAAACTGGTTTTTGTTTTTTAGACACTGCAAATGGACATAAACAAGCTGAATATCACACTGCTTCGGATATTTCGCCAAGGAGTGGCTGCAGCACTGGGACTGTTACCTCAGCAAGTTCACATCAACAGACTCATTGTAAGTATCAAAAGGTCAGGTATGATAAAATTTACCTGTTGATTTGGGATTCTCTTATATTTATTATCTTGACATTGTGAAGAACTTCAATAAAATAAGACAGAAAAACAAAATCTATCAGAAGTTTTTTTATCTAGAAGTGCATTACAGAAAAATGACAAATTTTCTTTTGAAAGGAAACCATTCTCAGTTACAGTCTAGACAAAATGAACTCAGATTTCTTTTGTGTCTTAGTCATAATCAGTTTTTACTCCTTAGTTTGCATTCCAGTGCAGTTCTACAACACATTCAACAGAAGCCACTGTTGTTTCTCAGAGGTTGAATCTTGCTGAAAAAATACACGTGCTTCAGCCTTTCGAAGGCATCCTCATGGTTTACCATCAGACTGTCCGTTAGTAAATTAAATGTCCCCTCACAATATTAATATTTGTTACTTGCTACTTAGATATAGCAGTCTATACTCAGTTAATGCTATTGTGTCATTTTTGCAGAAGTTGATAAGAAATTTCCTTCCAGCAGCAAAGACTTTTTAAAAACAGTTTGTGCTTTGTTCTTCTGTGGGTGGTTAAGAGCATACATTCTTAATGCTGTTGTCTTTTTTTTCTGAGAGTTAAGACATGAAACAAACAAAGAAACCCAGGATCATGTGTCTATTGCTAGCATTCAATTCACGTTGCACTGGGAAGAAGAGTTTTATTTTATTCTACCTTCAAGTTGAATATTTGGGAAGAAAGCTGACAGGTTCAGCATAGAAGTGTTGCCTGCCTTGATAGCTTGATAGGATTGTATACATCAAAAAGGGCTATAAAACTCCTTCAAATAATGTCTCAGGGAGAAAGGATCACACAAGACGTATAGCAGAAAAGATGAACAGGAATGCAATGCAGTTCTTTTCGTATTTGCCAGGATGCCACTCATTCCTGACATGTGATGCTGATTCTCCTTTGTCCCCTGTATTAACCTGAATGGAAGATATATTCACAGAAAAACAAAATTAAATGAGAAATGTTGCAGAGTTTGAAGTGCATATTTCAACACACCCAGTCCTTTCATTGCCTTCTTACTATGCTCTGTGGAAATTACCTAACTAAACAAAAGAAAGGTGCTATTCATTTTCCTGCTGACTGATAGTTTTTCACTTTCTCTTCTCATTTGATCTAAGGGAAGAGGTAATAGTATTTCAAATCTGCCTAGAGCTCAGAATACGTTAAGTACTATTAATTAATTAGTTTTCTTGATGTTGGTGAATTTCTACTATGAGTTAATGTCTTTTAGTGATGTAGGAAGAACACGATCTTTTGCTCCATTTGCTCTTAAAATCACAAAGTCAAAATTCACAAGTGATAAAAATACAGTTAAGAGGCACTATTCTCACTTCCTATTCATCTGCTGTGAGCCAGAGCTTTTTATGCAGAGTGCTGGCAAGGAAGTTGGGCACATCAAAATTCATCTCACCTCACTCAGTTGAGTTTGAGCTGCTCATGTAGGCTTCCTCCAAAGGAGGTGTGCAGAAGGGTGATGAAAGAAGCATTGAGATCCTGGTTATTTTAGGATGGATTAAGTCATGCACTGGAGATGCCAGTCTCTCTGAACTGGCTTTGGAGGTGACTTAGATAATTAAAGTGAGGTAAGCTCTTAAGCTGAGTTCATGCATCCTTTGTGGATGTGCTGACTTAAGTCCATCCCAACCAAGTGGAGGACTTCTTTAGCACTGTCTCCTTTTGCTGCCCTGCTATGGTCATCACTGCTGGCATGTCTAGCACAGCACCACTTCTGCTAACAGAACTGCAACAACAAAATCAGGGCAGGAATTAACAGAGAGGAGAAGCTGGTATGCTCAGCCTACTTTTTAAGCATCCTCGTTGCATTGTGCTCTCTTAAGAGTTACACTGCAGCCTACTGAAAAGACATTGTAGTGTATTCACAATGTGGGGTTAGAATGCAATGCCAAAATACCACAGCGTCATCCTAAGCATTTCTGTTTAATGCCTAGCTCCCAAAACAGGACTGCACTTCAGCTGGGATCAGAACCATCAACTATTGTTATTATTACTACTTTTCTAGGGCAAGAAGAACTGTGTGGAACTGTTTGTGTCTCCCTTGAACAGAAAGCCAGGAATTTCTGATGCACTCCCATCAGAAGAAGTTCTGCGTTCACTTAATATCAACATTTTGCATCAGAGTTTATCACAGTTTGGAATAACGGAGGTCTCCCCTGAGGTTGGTTATCATTTTTCTAACCTGTTACGGATTTGGCAGATCTTACAGCCACAGTAGTTCTCAGACTGAGTTTCTCATGAATGAGGCTGGGAATGTATCAGCTAAGATGGTATTACTGCTATACAGGAATTACGTAACTAGCCCTATTATTTTAATATTGTTTTGTGAGACTCTTTAAACGTGAGAATCCAGGATCCCCTGCAGAAAAAGGAGAGGTTCTTATGAGCTGTTACGTGCTACAAATAAGAGTTATATTTACAGAGTATTCCTCTGGGAAGAAATAACTGCACACATCAGTACAGGTTGGGGATGGAGAGGGGGGAATCTGATAAGTGTTTATAAATATCTAAAGGGAGGTGGGAGACACATGGATTTTTCTCGGTGGTGTGTAGCAATGGCCTAGAACTTGAACATAGGAAGTTCCATATTAGCATGAAGAACTTCTATATGGTAAGGGCGGCAGAGCACTGAAACAGTTTGCCCAGAGAGGTTGTGGGGTCTCCTTCTGTGGAGATATTCATGACCTGTCTGGATGCCTACCACTGTGATCTTCTGTGATCTATTGTAGGGTGTTTGCTTTAGCAGAGGTGGTGGACTTGGTGATCTCTTGAGGACCCTTCCAATCTCTGTGATTCTGTGAGCTCATGTTTATCTGAATCTAAACTATACTTGAGTCAGTGCTGAGTCAGCACTAGCTGTTATGTTCACCTGTATTTCTCCTAACAGGAAACGATTGTGTTCATTTTAGGGCTTCTCACTCTGTTCAAGAATCTTGAAGATGTTTTCAGTATTAAAAAGACAATATAAAGCCAGTGTCAGTTCAGTGCAATTTTACATGACTTATAGCAGCCTACCACTATGAAAATGAGACAATTCTCAGGTTTTAGCCTTTCTAATAAAAAAACAAAGCCAAGTGATGTTGTCCAAAAGTCAAATCAAGTCTTTTTATCACCCATTTGTAACCTAGGCTAAACTCACTTTAGGTTACAGCATCCTTTGCTACTATGAGTGTGACCATTGTGATAAATGCAATTATCTGTTCCAAGTACTTCAGTTACAAATAACACTTCAGGTAGATGTGGGACAAGAACATATCTGAATAATAGATGAATGGAGAAATGTCATCAAGCTCTGAAAAGATGCTGGGGAAAAAAACAGTGCTGAAATTAAGATCCCATCTATGTTAGACAGTAGTCTGGGGTGTTCAGGTATTTGAAATATAACTCTGAAAAAAAATGAGGAAAACCAGGGAGAATCCTGTAGAAAAGGATGATTAGAATGAAAGTTGTTCAGGCTCTACCTCCTTCTCTCATTTTAATACTGTTGTAGAAATAAAAGATTATTTTAATATGCAAATGCAAATTATACAACTAAAACCCTGTTCCTGCAAAAATCTTGCCATTTTATGATGTTATTTACACTATTATTCCTTTTCAATCTTGATAATGTTTGTATTGTAAGACTCAACAGAAAGCTGCAGCTAAAAGACAACCTTATCAACTACTCAGCTCAACTACTAACCATTTATTTACTTTTCATTCAGTTATCAGCCCTAACTAAATAATGAGTGAATAAACTGTACAGCCTTCCACCAACATTTGAGTTCTTCCCAACCAGTATTACATATGCACTTGCAGTGTATCTGTGCAGAAAGGAGGCATGATCCTCCTCTTTCTAGATAGTGACTCAGAGGTGTTAGGACTGGAATTCTTCTCCAGTATTAGTTGTCTTTTTCATTATTAACTGCATGAGACTTGAAAGGCTACCAGCTCTCTCTGCAGTAGTCAGAATGAAGAAGATACCTCCAGCAGGCAGCTCAGCCCATCTCGGAGGTACCTCTGTTGAGTTTGCCTGGTTGTCATTTTCTTACAGAGCTTAGTGTGAACTAGGCTCCCAGTTGCAGAGGGCTAGTGCTGGTGGAAAAAAGGGACTTCATGAAGATGCGATAGGAAAACTGGGGTGGAGAACTGAAGCTCATTCCTAAAGTCTCAGCCCATGTGATACGATGAACAGTTAAACTTTCAGTGGATGTAGGTGTCTGGAACTGCATTTGTTCTGCTAATAATCAGCCAATTCACATCTAGTGATGCATTAATCATTGATGGAATTATTTTCAATTGCATCACCTTTCTCAAAATTCATATCATAGTTTCTTATTATGCAGTTGTTGGAAGACTTGATTTCATATATGTTTTAGCTGCTGGAACCACTGGAGTCCTTTTCTGCCTGATGTACAATAGAAAGTGTACGTGTGGGGAAAATGAACGTTTAATTTAGTTGAGTCATTGCCATTTCAGGGATACAAGCCAACACATCCTTTCGTATGTCCTTTCTTTTCCAATGGCCTATTGTAGTTGCAGCATTTGTTCTTTTGTTATGGTCTAAAAGTTTGTCTCTGAAGTGGAATTTCGGACTGTACTCTGATCCATGGTGTCGCAGGGCAGCAAGCAGACTACCCTAAAACAAGTAGCTGCTGAACTGGTGCTTCTTGATGGGACTAAATTCAGTCAGCTATGCAGTCTGTGTCTACAGTCTGAGAATCCCAGTGCCTTAAGATTGTGCTGAGCGAATGAAAAGAAAATACTGTTGAATTTCAGAGCTTATTAGAATAGAAGTGGGCTTTGAAGTGGTTTTGGATAAAGGAAAAACTGAAGTTATGGTAAGTAAATTAAGTTAACTGTGTTTTCTGAGATAAGCTAACTGCTAGCTGGGATTTGTAGCGTTAAGGAGAAATCTCCATGTCAGTATATTCCAAAATTATGCAATCCCAAAATGTACAATTACAGCAGCCTTGCACAAGCTTCTATTGTTTGCCTTTGAAGTGTGTGATATTAACTTCTGCTAGAGAAGAAATCAAAGAAAGCAGTCATGCACTTAAAGCATACAGAAGCCATAAGTCAGTGAGCTGACTGGCACACAAAGGAGTGCCCTGCAGGCTGACAGCTTTTCCATGAACACAACACTCCATCGCACACACGTGTAAGGGCTGAATGCCAGAATAGAGAGAATCATCATGAAACTGAAAGGTGACCTTGGCAATAGCTTAGCATAGCATAGTTGGAGTGTTTGAGGAGGCTTTGTCATAGGGCATGTTAAGTGTTTGAGGAGGTCACCAGCGTTCCTGCATAGCTTATCTGGAGGGAAGTGATTTCTCGGCAGTCTTTCCTTAAACCTTCCTTAGCTAACATAGAATAGCAGAAAAATCGAAGTAAATGAGTTTGAACTTTGATGAACCCTATATGATCCTAAATTTGATCCCCTCCTTCCCAGAAGCTTTCCTCTGAGCTCTGAACTGTGATGTGCCATGCTTTCACTAGTGTTTCAGCCTAAGGAAGTAGCTGAGGTTAAATGACCCAAGTTAAGCATTCACCTTTTTTTCCAGAAAAGGATTAACTTCCTTGGCAGTTCCTGAAATCTTGGCAGGATCTTTCAGTCCCTGATTTTACAGTGACTGCTTCAGGTTGGTGTCTCTTGCTGGCTGTGCATTTCACCTGTTTGTAGAAATAACCTGCTAGGTTTCCATAGTAAGACCAGAAGGATGAGTGGACATCTAATGTTTGGGGTTTTTAAGTCTATTAATAAGGTCTTTTTTTCTAAACATGTTCCACTTTAGAGCAAAGCAGACACCTGTGCAGGCACTCTCCAATGAGGATGACAAAAGCATGGGACTGTGTAGAATACAAAACGCAATTCCTTTACCACCTTTAATGATGTTGAATTAGAACTATTTAAGTGAACCAGGCTAATTCTGCTTAAATCACTTGCCTGACTATGAAGATTCCTTAAGGAGCGGAGTCAGGTACTAAGGATAATAGACGTGATAATGAACATGGTGTCCACCCTCCCAGTAGCCAGGCTTGCTCTGGGACCTAATAGGGCCTGTGCTACTGGTACTCTACAGCCAGCCCCATGCTCATGTATTTCTCATGCCTTAACCTCTTGTGCCTTTTTGCAGCTCAGCTTGACTTCTCTTCCTATCTTCTATTCTGCTTTTTGGCTGTCCTGTGAGCTTGTTTCCTGGTTGTTAGCAATTTGCAGTGCGTGTGGCAACTGCTGTCCTTCTTATCAGATCACTCAGACCCAAGAGCAAAGTTCTAACTTAGCAGTGCTAACATTTCAGAAAGCAATTTCTTATCATGGAAGTGAAATGACTCAGCTGCTGGAAGTCACAGCCTCTTCTGTCAATGGGGGAGCAGCTGAAGGAAGGATTCTGCTCTCCTGAACACTGTTCAGTTTCCCCCAGGGTGGCGGGGGGGAATTTTCTTCCTCGGGTGAAGGGACTGCTTCGTTGTTTCAAAGCAGTGTGCTGGACCTGTGAAAGCAATAGCATACTTGTTTTTCACTTTTTTCTTTTTACAACATTTGTTGATATTCTTTGAGATGTACTTTTAGAAAGACAGATCTGTAAAAAACATACTGAACACATGTGCCATTAAACAGATATTACAGAGATAATTCATTTAGTAAGTTAAGTACATTAAGTAAAATATAAATGTGCTAAAAAATTTAGTGACAGTGATGAATCTTGGTTAATTGAAATCTTTTACCTTTACAAGTCTGTTTCTGTACTTTAGCAGGTAAGGGATTTCCATGCTGGTCCCCAGTGCTGTGACTTTCAAGGAAAATTCTTACTTACGATGCTGAAAGCAGATGAGTTCTGGTTATACATATATATATGCATTTTTATTTTTAGCAGGCAATTCTCTGTGAATTTACCATGCTATCCAATGCTTTCCTGTGCATTTGCATCCTGTGACAGTGTGATCTGTGAAGTATCTTGCATTTGCATTGTTTTGCCTATTTCTAAAGCAGGCAGGGCACAAATCTGCAATGAAAAGAGAAAGTGTACATTACAGTGGGATGCAGTGTTCAGCCTGGTATTTCTTTGCCTTCCCTCTCCCCCAGTACACTCTCTCCTCCTCATCATCAGGCCTTACCAGATGAGTTCAGTTGCATCAGGTCTTCCTGTGTTTGGAGGGCTCGTGAAATGCAAGGAGCCTGCTTGGTATGTTGATGTCCAGAAGAGTGAACTGTCTATGCTAAGTCCTGGAGTGTCCTTGCAAGCAGCCACTCATTCCTGATTTCCTATGTGAAAACAGAGCAACTCTCAGTCCCCACACAGTGTCCCTGGGAGGAAAGAAGAACAGTGTGCCACGATAAGGCAGCTCATTTGTTAACAAGAATTGTAATTAAAGCCACTAGGGACTTCAAGGCCAGGTTGAATGGGGCTGTGGGCAGCCTAATCTAATAGGTAGCAACCCTGCCCACAGCAGGGGGTAGAAGCATGGTGTTCTTTAAGGTCTCTTCTACTACAAGCCATTCTGTGAATTTCAGTGAAGGGTGAACGCAGAGACTTTGAACATGTGGAGCAGAAATGGAGCTTGTGTTTTTCCCTCAGTACTGTACTGAATGTGCAATTAAAGAATGGGAAAGAAAATGAATGGAGGAGAGCAATGTCTTATCTTCTGTTGAGGATCTGTGCAAGAGAAGGTTCCAGTTCTTGAAAGAGAGCATGTTTTCTTGCAAATAACATGCTGCAGTTACGCTGAGTATATATACCTTGTTTCTGCTACCAAATATATCTAGCAACGTAGGGGAATTCTGAGCATTTATTAGCTGAACCTGCTACAATAAAGCCAAAAATACATGCTTTTGCAATTATTATTATTTCATAATCTCCACGAGTTCCCCAGGAGTTCTTCAAATTTGAGTGTACACAGAAGTGTGGAATCAGCAGGAACCCAGAGATAACAAGATTACTGGAAGAACATTCAGAATTACTGCTAGTAGAGTTTTGAAAGTACTTTCAGCGTAATGGGAATTCTGCTGTGCATGTAACATCTGTGAGGGTGCCTGTTGTAAAGGTGGCAGCACCAGGGCGCCTGGGTGAGCAGCGAGTCACCTGCTGTCACTGTGTAAAGTGCAAACAGGTTGGAGGCTGGCGTGTGGGCGGTGGGGCTGGAGATAAGCGGTGAGAGAAAAGGGCAGTGTGAACTGTTTCCTCAGCCCACGCCGAGGTGCTGCCCTTTCCCCTGCTCGGCCAGGTAGTTTCCAAGGAAGAGCACCGGACCCGTTTGCTTAAGCCCCAAAGCAAGGCTTTGCCTGTGTGGGAGAGGCAGTCACAGATATCTTGGATCACCTGATGTGGCACCAGGGCCCCGTGTGACACACAGGCAGGGTGCTGAGCTGGGGCAGGGGCTCAGAGTAAGTGCTACTGGCTTGGGAACGTGAGCTGTGGCTGCTGAAGATGGGGATTGGTGTCTGATGGGAGCTATTTCGTCTGCCCGTGCTGCTGCATAACTTTTTTTTTTTTTTTCTTAAAAAACAGAAAAATGTTTTGCAAGGCCAGCGGGAAGCAGACAAAATCTGGAGCAAAGAAGGATTTTACGCAGTTGTCATATTTCTCAGCATCTTTGTCATTCTAGTAACTTGTTTAATGGTAAGTTTGCTTTTTTACCTTTTTTTTTGCTGCTCTTTACTTCATACTTTTCTCAGTGTGAAGGATGGAGTCACGTTCTTTATATGAGACATGTTTCCTCAGAGCTGTTAAAAACAAAGCTTTCATCATGCTGTGAAGCCATAGTTTGAAGAAATACATTTATTGATATATTTTTAGTCTAGCTGAAGAAGTAAATTGTGGCCTGTAAGCCCGCAGAGTAACTGGAGTGATGTGAATGATGACTTCTCAACCTTCTTACTAAGGTCCCAGATCCCTGAAGTTGTGTTAGCCTACTGTGTTTCAGTTCATGGGTAATAATAAAAAAACAACACCACATTAATACACTGTTGGCAATGTACAGTTGTTAGAAAGAGAGAAAGCACGTGTCTGTGTTCATATATTGAAATTATAGACTCTAAACTGTAGTGACAAGTACACAAAGGAGTGATTGTGTTCTTGAATAACATAGACAGTTCACTGTGTGAGTCCAGTGGGCATGTTTCTGGTTGTAGGAAATACTTAAAATGCTGAATATGAGGTGTGCAAAGTTCATGCAGACCAGGAGCAAGACTCCACCACCATTGACTTTCCCAGGCTGTTCTGCATTTCTCCTCTTTTACATCTCATATGATGTATGTCTCCCGTGGCACATAAACATATGGGTTTACTGCATCCTGTGAAAACTCTCAACATTTATGAATTTCTAATACCTTGGAGTCTTTTTCATTATTTTGCTTGCAAATACATTTAATGTTTAATTTAATCTAGGCAAATTTCCCACTTACAACCTAAAGATGGAAAGAACATTTAAGATTTAAGAAGATGTTCAAATGTATAACAAAATCTTATTTAAAGTTAAAAGTCTCCCACAAAATTGTTCTTTTTCATGACTTCTACCTCCTAGTCATCTTCATTTCCCTATGTTATCTCACTTCAAGATAGCAAGTTAACTCTAGAAGTACTTACTTTTACTCCAGATTTTCACACTGAAGAAACAGAATGCAAGATGCTTTTTGGTAGAAGGGTCCAAAAGCAGAAAGATTAGCTGCTGTGACAGTGACTTGGAAGTGTCCTTTAAAGTAGGGAGTAGGAAGGAACATACTAGACATGGAGACCAAAACTCAGCTCCTGCTGCCCTCAGCAGTGGGAAAAACCAGAGCTTGGCTTGCTTCTGCTGGGAGCATTGTGTATCACTTGTAAATCACACTGAGTAAAGTGTTAAGTAGGGCTAACAGCATCAGTGCTTCTGTGTGTAAAATAGGACTCTTTTTTTTTTTTTTTTCTTGCTTTACACAGAGAAATAATTGAGCTATTACTAAATATAGTAGTGTAATATTTGGCAGTGGATTAAATTTTTAGCTATTAATATTTCTTACTATTTTTTCTGTTTTGATAAACCAATGTGTTTTCATATCTTCTTTTCTTTTTAAATATAACTCTTTGTAACTGTTTTGAATAGTCTGGAGGTATCATTTTCAATTTATGAAATGCTTCAGTTGTTATGAAGTGGTTTTCTAAATGATGTGCTTCTTTTCACTTTAAAAAAATCAGAAAGTAAGATTATTTTTTCATTTAAAATATTGAAAGATATGACTTTTGTCTTGTCAACAAATGTGGGAGTGTAAATTTTTATTACTGACTCCAGTGTCTCATAAATTATGAACAGTTATTTGATGCTCTGGGGAAATAGTTACTTGAATTAGGAATATTTTTCAACTTCATAATTATATTTTGGAATTCCTTCAAAAAGAATATTGAATAACAACAAAAAAAAAATTCAATATCCTTTTTTTCACTTGTTTTTAAGGTCACAAGTTTCAGGATTCATAAACTGGTTCAGTCCTTCTGAAAGCAATTCAAATACAGGCTGTCTACAGCTAACTAATATCAACCCACTATCTTCAGCACTTTTTTTTTTTTTTTTACCAGTTTAAAGAAACATAGTTTAAACATACCACAGTAGTGTCTAAGCTGACTCAAAAATAGTGTTTTTGTGTATAAACTAGTTTTGGATTATCTGAATTATTTTCTTCTGTTTCTATTAAAAGCTTTTATAGTGTATTCAAATCAAGGTATTCAAATACTTTGCAGCAATAATACATTAAACAACATGACTAACATTTTATTTCATTCTTTCCCCAGAGTTGAAGGGAAATTTTTTTGGTTGGCTTTCTTCTCACGTGCGTACACAGAGCAGCCAAGCTCATGCAGAGATGTGCACACAGCTGCACACATGTTGATAAGCACTTGTTAGAGAACACTTTTAATTAGAGTGAACCATCTTAATTCCTCGGTTTCGGTGAGATTTTGATGTACAGTCCTCAGTGCCCTAAATATCTCTAGGCAGATGAGTTTTTTTATTGCTGCTCCATGTAATGCTTACCAAGAACTTCATCCCAGAGACCTCCTTCTCTCTGTGATTTTCTCATTTCTGTCTGAAGATGAGAAATGGAGTTCCACTGGCAGTTTGAATGGGTAGCTGGAAGGCACTGGCCGAGCTATCACATCAGTTTACCTTTATAGAACACTGAGCAGAAATGAAGAGTGATTATCATGGTGTCAGCACCCTGTCATTCTTTCACACGAGCTGAGTCAAAGAGGACACAAAAAGAGTTAATTTCCCACTGAAACTGGCTTTGAACCCTAGATCTAATACATGAAACATAAAAAAGTTGACCCACTGTGTGTGTCCTGGAAAGCTGTTGCTCCATGCTTCTTTATTTTCTACACAGTGAGTCTTCTGAGCTATCAATACAGCATCAATTATCCTAGTTAAGGCCTTCATATCTGTTTCCACCCCTACTGACAGATATGATTTAAGTGAGTTGAAATGACACAACCAAGCTTACTTTTCAGAACTTGGCAACTGAATTAACCACTGCCTTGTGGCCATTTTCTTTGTTTTGTTTTTTGTTTTTATTTTTATTTTTTACTTTTATCTGGAACTCATTTAAAAATGACTGGTTTATGTCTCTGAGGATTACATGTACTTCTTCAGCTTTTTTTCAAATTCTGCGAGTATTGGCTGTCTTTTTTTTTTCCCCTAGTATCTTGTAATTAAAAAGTATTTAAAAGTTTAGGAGATAATAATAGCTCAGAGTTTTGGAACCCAGCCCCATAATTTCTTGGGGTCTCGAGCAAAAGAAACTATGTCAAAGCACATCAGAGACAAGAGGGTATGGTTAACATTGTCATGACAGTGAATGTCTTGTCTGTATGCCTGTGGTTACCAGAAACAAATGAGGCCAAAGTGATCACTGGGATAAAGGGTTAAAATATTTTAAACCCCCATTTTATCTTTACTGATACCTGTATCCTTGCTTCATAGCAGGGTTTTGCAGAATTTTTCTGCAAAATTGTGGCCAAGAGAGTTTATCTGTGCAATTTAATTCTAAGCTCTCCTGAATGAACAGATGGTTTACGCAGCTGTCTTGTTTAATGGGTGTGTTGCTAATGACATTAGGTCAGTTCCCAGATAAACCTCTAATGCTAATCCTTGAAAAAACAAACTCGTCAGATATATCCAGTCTTCACTGAAAAGCTTTGTAGTGATGGATCTCCATGCAGTGTTAGCAGGGAAATAGGAATCAAAAAATGCAGCAGAAAAATTGCATAGGTTGAGGCTCTGTTCTTATGGCTTTGCAAGCAGAGTAGAAAGTATATGCATATGAGCAGGCACCTTCAAAGAGCTGTGTGAGCACCTTTCACCCATTTCCACATGCAGTACTTATGGTACTGTGACTGTTGCAGAAGATGTAATTGTCTCAAGTTTCATGGTTCTCAGGAACGTTTTACAATAGGTGCAGCCACAGCTCAAATGATATTTTTGATGTTCCCTTCAAGAGATGAGGTCTGGTGCACAGGTGTAACATAGGCTCCTTTGGAGTAACAGAACTGAGCACATGCTATCTGCCAGCCCTTTCCAAGCCCCTGTCTGAGAACGTCAGCATGGAGTTCAGTGGAAGAAGATTGGTACAACTTTCTGAAAAGCTTTTGCTGCACATATGCACTGTTACATGTCAATGTCTTGTTAACTGTAAAACTCATGTATCTGAACAGTCACAGATCCCTAAATAGCTTCATAGACTACGTGTCTGTTCAGATTTTTCACACAATGGGTGATGTTTCCATGAGGATACTGAGGAACATCCTTAGGATACTGAGGAGTATTTTGGAGCAGTAGCACCATACCATTATAAAAGTGTCCTGGTAAATTTACTTTGTTTAACTATATTTTATTCTGTGCAATTGTCTCTCTTGTTCTAAAATCCTTATACATTTTTCTACAATTACTTTATTATTGTGTCCTTCTTCACTCAGACTTTTGTGACTACTTTCCATTCTACATTATTTGTCCCTTTAATAATACAACTGCTGGCATTACAAATAATTACTGGCTCACAACAAGGACTGTTAAGATCTCTGCCGCCCACGTGTATGCTCTGTGGTTTATGTAATGAAAATATTTATCCTGCTGTGACAAATGCCATGCAACATAAGTTGTGGCTTACTTTCTAGGAATAAAAGCCACATTTAGCAATCTTATTGTATTTGTGGTTCCTTCCTTACCTTGTTTACCAGCGAATCAGGATTGGGCTTCCCTCTCTGTTCCAATAGGTTCTGTATAGATTGAAGGAGAAGATCCAGTTGTCACTGAGACAAGAGAAGGAAAAGAAGCAAGACATCCACCTCTCACCACTTCCCCTGCAGACATCTCGATCTGAATATAAGACCGCCAACAGCATGGTCCAGCCTGAACAGGCTCCAAAGGTTGTCAGTGTGGTAGTGGACCCTCAAGGCCAATGTGCTCCTGAGCTCAAACCTCCTCCGTGTGCCAGTCCATCTCCTTTCAGAATGAAATCTGTGGGGCTCCAGGAAAGGTAGGATGGTGCCCAGCACGTTCAGAAATTATTCTGTTTTGTTATACCACTTCTGTTGTTTGATTGCCTGTGTCTCCTCTGTCAGTGGGCTGGAGGCTTCATCTTGTAGACCTCTCAAGTGGAATTTTGGTGCATTCATGTCTGTCTTATGGGTATTCCCTCATTTCCTTTTCACATGAACAATGATCCAGAAGTTTGAGCTGAGATTAACTGTAATACTATAACTCCTTTTTTACATTTGTTTCTTCCCCTTTCCAACGGTTACCTCAAATCATCTTTTTTCTTTTTTCCTTTACTTTGCCTGTTTTGATCCTGGCAGAGGGCAGAGCAGCTGCTTGTCTTTTGTCAACAAAGGACATTCACACTGGTAGGGGATCCCTAATTCATAGGAAACTTAAAAATGAGAAGTATAGTAACTGAATACATTCACTGGTTTCTATTATCACCTTAAGATCATTTTTCTTCTGAAATCCAGCTTTCTCTGATGATAGGGTATTACCTAAGGTCTACAAACATTACAAGAAAGAGTTGATTAGTAATGAAAGCAACCCTCGTGATCAGTGCCTTAGAAGTACTTGTGCACCAGACATTGCACACAGAATTCGTTCTACCTTTAAAATATTGGGCCAGTTTTCTTTTTATGAAACTAGTTATCTTTCCAACAGGAGAATGCACACTGACATCTGTCTCTCCTCTGTTAGAAACCCATACAATTTCTTGCCTCATGGCTGCAGGCCGCTTTCATAAAGCATCAGTGCTCTGAATAACTAATGTAGCATGCAGCCATGCAACTGAACTCTTCTGCCCCAGCACAGGAGACAAATGAAAGAACAGACAGCATGCAAATGTGACAGGGAAATCAGAATGGAAAAGCAGACCACGGGGAGCATTCCCTTTGAGGACTCTTGGAGCTGAGCCGTAATTCTGATTCACTTGGAACAGTGGGACTTCAGTGACAGATTTTATCAATGGTAGTATGAACCACACTGAATTTTCCACAAGTAAAAGATACTGAAAGGCAAATCTGTCTTCAAAAGTGTAGTCATAACAGAAAATAAGGAATGGAGGAAGCAAGCAAATGCATTTTGATACTTGCTGTCATTCCAACTCTCATTAATATGTAGGATTTCAGATATTACATATAATGCACACAGTATGGGATGTGAGAAAGAAAACTACTGGGAATAAGTTGTATTGTCATCCTGTGAAACAAGCAGTTATTACTGTGGGATCAAGCCTGAGCATCAACTCCAGACCATAGCCACAGCTTGGGGGCCCCCATTCAGTAGTGATTTCAGCCATGACGCTGTTTTTTTGTGAGGATAAGAAGTTCTTGGCAGGCTTATGTGAGTATGGGGACCCACTGACGAAGTCAGCATTGAGATTCCTTTGGCCAAGTGACTACACTGCTGGTGTTCCTGAGCAGTACTTTCTGACTACCTGAAGTCCCCATTTTGATTTCTGAAGAGTGCCCCATGGTTATAAAACAACTTTTATGATCCAGACTGAGAAAACCGTCTCACTTCAAAGAGCATCAATGCACTGCTGGCCACACCAGGGAGCGAGCCTGGAGCAGTGCCCAGCCTGCTAGGTGCAGGCTTGTGGAGGGATGTTGGAGGGATGGGGCAGAATGGCCAGATGCTGCCTGCATCTCAAGTTCTGCATGCAAAAATATCTGTGCATTCATGGAGCACAACATCTGCACCTCTGAACCTTTCCATTTTTAATACAAATAACATTAGCTGGTATACAGAGGCAGACAGATTGTTAATTGAGGACTGTCCGTACACTATCAAAAGGTTTCTGGGAGTTTACCCAGCTTCTTAAAAGATGTTTTCCGTCTGAACACTGGAGCTAAGTTTTTGAACATTTTTTTTCTGCTGCATATCTCTCTGAAAAGGCTCCTTTACTCGTTTATATGACATGGTTTTCCCAGCAGATTATGCAACACTTGCGTTATTAAACTTGTGCCACAACTGATTTTTTGTGTGATGCGTGCTCTGGTGTCTTGAACCTTGATTAATGCAGATGTAAATGAGGCTAATTCCCTGGGCTTGCGATGTCCAGAAAGTGGCACAGGCCAAACACTGCCATAGATTTGCACTCGGACGCTATCAAGCAGCTAGGACTTGGTTTTCAAGCAGATTCACAGCCCATCACCAGGACCTGGGGCTGCCAGGGCCTCGGGTGTGGAACGGGGCTGGGTTTGGCCGGGGGAAGAGCGACATCTAGAGCGGGTGGGAGGCTGCTGCGCTGCGCTGCGCTGCGCTGCGCTGCCTGCGTACAGCAATGCGTTCCCTGCGGAGCCGCGCGCTGCGGGTCCTCAGGGGGTCCATATGCCCACAGAACAGAATATCCCGAGTTGGAAGGGACCCACAAAGGTTACTGAGTTCAACTCAAAGCCAGCTCTGAGAGCATTGTCCAAACACTCCTTGAACTCCAGCAGCTTGGGGCCGTGCCCGCTGCTCCTGGGCAGCCTGTTCTGTACCAATGCCCTGTGGTGAAGAACCCTAACCCCCCCATGACCCTCCCCTAATGCAGCTCCATGCTGTCCCCTTGGGCTCTGTCGCTGTCACCATTGGAGTTGGATGGTCTTTAAAGTCCCTTCCAACTTAAGCGATTCTGTGATTCTGTCCATTCCTGTGGGACTGCTCTCCAGCTTCTCATCTCCCAGTCTGTACTTATATCCAGGGTTCTCCTCTCCCAGGTTCACAATCTGGGTAAAATTCTGAATAGCTGATGATGGTATGCATTTTTCAGTCCAGCTTTGGCTGTATATCTCAGTGCAGATCAGAACTGAATAGCACCTGTGGTGGCAGCAGCCAAATTGTTGTCTTGGGAGCTGGTTGAGGATGCCAGCCCATGCTTAGCGTGCATTCACGGTATCAGTGAAGCAGTGTTCGCTAAAAGGGGAAGAGTGGATGGCTGAGGAGAGGTGACAGGCTTATTACTGCAAAAACACATCAAATGCCTTTTTATTATGGTTAATTACAGACACAGACCAAGTAGATGAAGGCTTTTCTTCCGGGTCTCCTGACATCTAAGTTATTTGGTACTGTCTTTTAGTATTTTCACAATTGCTGCTCCTTTGCAGCAAACACCTTTTCCATTGGCAACACCCACAATGTTGTTCCTGACCAAAAGAGCAGGAGAAGCTAATGTTGTTCTCCCGTGGGTGTCTTCTGTGACAAACTGTCATATATCATGGCACTGATAAGAATGTAAACGGTCCTTTTTTCTTCCATAAATATAACCATGAATGATGCATTCCCATTTTTTTTCTCCTCAGATTTTACAGATTGATGTTTTTTGTTGTTATTTCTTCTTTTTATTCATCTGATTGCCTCAAAATTCATGTTGATATGACTGGTTCCAGCCAAAATCAGAGTTTGGTGATGTAGAATGTGATTTTTCTGACATTTCAGGCTTTGAAAGTCGTTAGTACAAGCAGTGAGTTGTTAAAGCACAAGCTCTGTGGGGGTATAAATAAGTTACCACAACCAGCACAATGTTCACTTGTTTTACAAATGTATTTTTTCCCCAGACACTGTTGCTGATTTTTAGTTCTGGAACTATTTTTTGCTAGAACAACCGTATTTCAAACTAGTGTACAACATTCTATTTTGTTCTGATAATTTGGTTATTATCTAGCATGCAAAAGTACATGGAAGAAAAGAGGCTGTGGAAAATAGCTGCTCCGTTGTGTATATTAAAAAACCACAGAGTGCTTTGGAAAGTCTCAAGCATTTGTATCCCTCCTAGCTATGAAGACCTGAAACTGTCTATTAAATAATCAGTGGGAAAGATTACGGGCAGTGTTTTCTCAATCTGCTACAAATTCAATAGAGTCTGCAACATCTAGTGATAATCAGGAGACATTAGAGCGGAGAACAGTCAGAGGAAAAATTTCCTAGCCCAGTGCCAATTATGACATCCCACAAATGTAACAGATAGTGCTGAATCTTGGCTTAAATTTTGACTGTGAGAGATCTGTATGTGGTGCTGCTTTTCCCTTCAAAAGCAGAGCAGTACTATAAAAACTTATGTTGCAGGTTGTAAGCAGTGGGATGTCCCTAATCATCCTGAAGATGCCCATGAATTAACAGTTCTTTCCAGTTCAGATATTCTGTAGACATACAATAAGAATAGCTACTTGTGAGTATAATGAAAGGCTAAAATAATGTGTCTTGCAAAGCTAATAAATGGTCGCCTCTGTCTGCTTCCCTATGTTATAAGAGAAACAGATATTGTGGCAGAAAAGAAAAACAGTACAGTTTTAAATAACTTTTAAAAGAATAATAACGTGCTCAGATAGCCCATACTAGTCTATGGAATTCACTGCCACAAGGTAATGTTTGAATCAAGAACATATTATCAAGAGGCGCTCATGTCCATGTACAGGAGTACTGAGAACAGTGGTTGTTCTCTCCCTTCCCTTGGCATTCTTTCTCAGACAGACTTCCTATTTGATACCTTTACAGAGAAGTCATGGACAATTTAGACTTAGAGGAAAATTTCTATGTTAATACTGATAGTTTTTCTCCTCTCCTATGAAGGCTGCTCCAAAAGTAATGCCTCCTATTTTTATCATGTTGGCTCTCAACATCAAAGGCGGATGGATTTTGGTGATAGAGCAGTTGAGGTTGAACCTTCCCACTGGTATTCCATTACATTTTGTTGCCATGTGACAGACAGCAGCAGAGGGGCACTCTGACAGAATGGTGTCTGACATGGAAGTGTTCATGAAGCAAAAGGGTGGAACTGAATTCCTCCACATGGAAAAAAAATGCAGCTGTTGACATTCTTTGACATTTGCTGAATGTTTATGAAGACCAAAGAGTAGATGCGAGCGCAATGGAAGTTGGGCCGCGTGGGCAACATTTTCCTAGCAGTAAAGCTGTCGTAGCAGCTATGAAACTTTGGCTCATCTCCGCTGGTGCAGATTTTGACAAGTGTGGCATGCAGGCTGTTGTTCATTGCTGGCAAAAATACATAGCTAATGGTGCTGGCTATGTTGAAAAATAGTTGGTTTTGAAACTGGGAATTTACTCTATCAAACTGTGTTATTGTGCTCTTTGTATCTGTTGTAGTTATCATGGAAATTAATAGGAGGCATTACTTTCAGAGTGACCTTTGTAGTTTTTCTGCATAGCCACAAAAACTAAACTATTTTTCTGGCCACATATACGATTTTTGCTCTCTACCAATTGTCATCCAGCTGGTAAATACCATGCACGTCAAGTACTAACTGTGATATTTATTCTCCTGATGTAAAAATTTATTCTCCTGATGTGAAAAGCAGTATCTGCTAAAATGGTTAGTTATATTAATGCCACTGCTTGCAAAGTGAATACCCTCATTCAACTTAGTAAGATATGTAGAAAAATGGGGTAAGAAAACCTGATGTATGCTTTGTTTCATTTATATAAAGGCATCTGTATCTCAGGATATCATTGTTCAACCAGGTCCCTAATAGATGAGAAAAAATTCCAACAATTCTCTCTATTTCTGTTCTGATTTTTAAATTACAGAGCTCTGTTGGTGCTGCAAATATAATTATGGCATTGCTGATGTGCTATCTTTATATAAAACTGGTGATTGTGAGTAATCATTTAAAGACTGCACCTTGCAGTCTGAGGAGTATAAACATGCCAGCTTTTGCAGTTTATGACACAAGCATGGGAACTTAATATATTTACAGGAAGGGGCCTTGAATTTCCTGGCTAAAATATACTAGGTTTGCATAGATTTGGAGGATAAATTTACCCTATTGTGTAGAGCAGAATATGCTTTCTGCATTCTTAATTTAAATCCTAGGATTGTTTTCAGGAAAATGTCAGTGCAATTGTTCAAAACACAGCTATGTGCCAACACAAAAGTAAAAGCTGGAGAACAGTTTTACACTGTTCTCCTGTTAGAAGGAGTCTGGAAAGCGCTAAGGACCAGGAAAGGGAGTATGAGGCGGGAGGTGGAATGCCTGTGCTCCAGCCCTGTGTCTCTGCCACCAGCTTATTGGAATGCTTTGAACTTCTTGTGCTTGGTACAGGCTGTTGGGCCCACACGTCCATCTGGAGGGATGCAGCAGGAAGACACCCTCAATCTGAAGAACAGTGAGAGAGCTACGAGCTACTGTTGGGGCACACTAATTCAAGAGAGTAAAGGGAAAGTTAGAGAAGGACCTAAAAAAGCATTTATCTAATAATTTGGCAGACCTCACAACTACATTCTGTCCAAGTGTGTAAGATGGAGTAACAAATTCAATACATCCAGAAGCATTTACTAGCACTGAGGCCAATAAAACAGGTTAGTTAGTGTCCATGCTGCCAAACTCCCTTTACCTCTAAAATGGTGGGGCCTGGATGCTGACAGCCTACCAGGAATGGTTGCTGCATTTGTTCATTCCCAAACTGTGCCAGGGAGTTAATTGCTTTGGAGCAGTCTTGTTGGCAAAGGCTAAAAGCAAGCCAAGGGCAAGGCTTGAAATTCAGTGATATTGATTACTGAGTATCAGTGCCTGGGACTGTTTCCTGGCACTGCTTAATTGCTTTTTGTTGATGTGATTTGTTCATCATGAAGTGTACGTCTGGTGTGGCAGCTCACATGATGGGAGCAGTCTTGAGTGTGCCTTCTAGTAAAACTCCTTTCAGCTTCATTCTCCCCACAGCCCAGCACTGTCCTTCTTCCCCAGGGACCACTGGGACAGTCTCATCTAGCTGAAGGACACAGTGTGACTGGGTAAGGGCAGGGGTTCTGCATTGCGCTGTTGAGTAACTAGTCTGTGTGGTGGGGAATGTGAAACGGGATCCAGGTGTGAGGATCTTATCTTAAAAGGTCTCATTTATTGTGTGAATTCATGACTAGATACAGAATTATGCTTTACATCCAGCTTGCACTGGTGTAACATTTCTGTTGGTGCAAGGCCTCCCTGAAAACTTTCTGCAAACAACAGACCCCTGAATTACACAAATGTCTGTTCAGCCAAGTTCATTGTAGACCTCTTTGCTTATCTGTAGCATAGGAAAAGGGCAGGAATGTGAATTGTCCTATTTCTGAAGGGGAAGTGAACTCAGGCAGCAGCCTAACAAAGACCTTTTAAATACCATATTTTAACTATTTGACTCCTGGCTGCTTTAGGAGATGTTTTGGTTGAAGTTAGAGCTCTTTGAAAAACTGGAAGTTAATGATCTAAATAAATAGATGCAAATAGCTATGTGCCAGCTCCCACACATACACCCGCAGTCCATTTCCCTGTGTCTCTAGCACCTCTTGCAAATTACTTCAGGTTAGCATGGGTAGACAGTACATTGCCTCTCCTAGCACTGTCTCCTCTTGGTCACCTCTAAATTGTCCCCCATTCCTTTTTTCTTTTCTTCTTGCAAAGAGCTAAAAGTTCTTCAAAGCACTTCACATTCATTTCTTGGAAGGGATAGTTCAGGCAAACTGGCCCACTGTTACTCGGAAAAAAATCTTCTGGTATCACTTTGTAGTCCTCTCAGATGCAGGGATGCACTTTGTTTTGAATGCAACCCGTGCCTACACTTGATTTTGCCTTTTCCATCCTGTGAGTTTTAGTCAGGAATTTTATAATAATTTTATTGTATTCCCAGGTCTCTTATCTTGCGTTTATTCTTATTTCTCCAGTTGCTACTGGTTTTAGCTTGTACACAGGAAACCACAGTGCCAATCAGTGTTGTTCCCAAGGTGACAGGAAACCCTCTTTGGTCGGATGTTGATTGTGCTTGTCTTTACTGCTCCACCCATCACATTTTCTTCCTTTTTGGCTTAAGTTAAGACAAACTAATCAGTGGTCGCCATCTGGTAGACAGTTTTGGTGGCTTTGCAGTGATTCGTCCAGTTGATCTTTTGAAAAGTAACACACAGCACAAGAAACTGAGGGGAAGTATCTATGTTAATATTTAAATGCTTCTGGAGGCCTACAATCACACAGGTCATTGTTGCCCTGGGCATGCAGTAATTTGAGCTGTGTGAGTAATCCCTGTCTTGTCCAGTAGCTGGCTTGTATCTTTAAGCACTGTTTGGTCTAACAGCTAAACCAAAGACAGCAGCTTTTAGTTATTGACTTCTTTGGCTCTGCTTTGCTTCTGTGGCCACCCATCCCACAAAGAGCTTCTGAGGCTAATGTGAAGGCAGAGTGGGACAGCTGGGAAAGTGAGGATGCAAGTTAGCTGGAGCTGATTGTTCCAAATAGCTCAGCCCCTCACAGGTTGTGTCCATCAGTGGCATTTACAACCAAATATACCACTTTTTTTTTTTTTTTTTTTTTTGCATGGCAGTTTGAAAGTGCAGTGCTGAGGACAAAGAGACTTGAGGAAAACATCAGTTACATTATAAGAGTCAGGCTACTACACTGCATGGGGTAAGCTGTATTGCAGATCATGAGTACTTGACTAGGTCCCACAGGTGCTGACTTCAGGAAAGTGAACAACCAGTGCAGAAAGGACCATCTGTACAAAATATACAAAGTTTTGATATTTACAGTTATGGTTGATTTTTCACATTTGGTGACTTTTTTATAAAGTTTACTGGAATGTTCCCATCAATGTCTGAAAAGGGATTATGCCTCAAAGTGAGGCAGAAATATTCACCTTTTCTGTTGTTTTTCACTGTATTTCTCATTGTTCAATTGCTTGTGTCCAGCTGTTCTGCAGGACTACTTAAAGTTCAATATACCTCAGTTGGCCTTAACTTAAAACATTAGGAACAGATAGAGAACACCAGCTAAAGAAAGAAAAGAAAAACATCAAAGTGTCTCCAAGAATGAAATATGAAATAAATAAGTATGTCTCTGAATTGCAGGAAGCCACATACTGGACAATAGTTATGAAGCATCCAGCTTACATTGTAGCCATCAGTTAATATTCCAGGCCATGACTCTCTTATTTGACTGCAGTCATAATTCATTTTATTTCTGTGCCTTGTCAGAAGAACACTTGCAAATGATGACAGTTGAATAATTACATAGCTTATTTTTGGAAAAAGCTGGTCCTGGAAATTCAGCAGAGATCTCCTATGCGGCCAGAACTGCTATGTACAGAAAGCTTAACATCACTTGCTAGCAGAAATGTCACTTGTTGCAAACACACCTTTCCTCAAATAACACTGCTATAGGTCAGGCTATTTCTGTTCCTCAGCTCCTGTGGTAAATTTTCTTGGTATTTATATTATTATTGCACCTGAAAGCCTCAGTCACTTAGCAGGATCTGTTTGTGCAAGATTCTTTATACTGTATATAGTGTATGATTCTCTATTAAATAAATTGAAAAAAAACCTTAAAATTGAAACATAAGCAAGGTATTAGATGTGTACAGGAAGTCAGGCAAGCCTCGGGAAACAAAGAAGCAGTGCTACTACAGCATACATGAGGACGCCTGAAGTATGCTGTGAGAATGGCTTAGAAATATTGCCCATACGTGGTAGATGGTTCCATACGGCATTGACATTTCAGCTCAGTTCTTGCTAGAGTTGTTTGTCTGCCTTGGTTCCATCATATCCAAGCTGACACATCCGTTTGCTTTGACTTTGAGCCTTAACTTAGTGTGGCCAACATATTTTAGAAGCTTTTTTTATTGTTTTCGTGCTAAGGCAAATGAGACATTAATTGGTTATGTGACTAATCAAAGGTAATCATACAAACCAGTGTCTCGTCTCCATAAAATACCCACTCTTGAACTCTTCATTCTGTCCTCTGGCCAATTGAATCTCTAAGAAGCTATGACAGTGATATCTCTTTCTGGGAACAGGGACTTCCCTTTTGTGCCTTATCGAAGAATGTGCTTTTGATGCTTAACAAACAGTGGACATTGTTATTAATTTACAGTAGCTATAATTATCTCTGTTATGTTAATACTGCATCTTGATAACAGGAGCAAAACAGAACACAGCAACTTCAAATGTCTGCTCAAATATGTGATAGGCATCAGAAGGGGAAGTGCTGTATATAATTCCCACACAGAAAAATGTCGTTAAGCACAGTATTTCTCTAGGGAACTCCATCTCAGTGCTTTGGGATGGCCAGCAGCAGCTCCCTGCAAAGCCATGCTGCCAGTGAGGGATGAAGCCAGTCCTGGGCAGGAGGCAGCAGAGCCTGACCCTCTGTCCCCTGAGAATCTCTCTCTTTTCTCTGGGATGTCTCAAATCCTTTCTGAGTTGTAGCAAATTCCACTGGAGGGTGTTCGTACAGTCTACATGCTTTCTGTTTTTTCCCTGTGTTTGATAGCGGCCCTAACAGTGTGGTCTTGCAACAAGTAAAGGAAAACAATCAAGACTGCAGCAAAGTACTGGATAGCTAATAAATCCAATTTGCATGGTGTTGTTTCACTTCATACCCTATTTAGCTTGTTTTGCTCCAGTGGGTTTGTAGAGGGTATCTGCAAAGATAATTTGACCCCCAGAGCATGCTACTAAATAGGTTTGTGAAAGAAGAAGGCGTTGTGAAAATCAGAAAGCTGGTACTGTAATTAATCCCAAGGGTAATCCTTCAGCTACAGGGAATGCATTTGCAATTTGCTGATAAGATTAGAATGAAATAAATGTTTTCTGCTTTATCACAAGGATTTTCCTCAATGTGGATGGCCTAAATTCCACTCCGGTTACCATGTATAGTGTTTGTTACTGCTTTGCTCAAACCCTCTGCACTACAGAGCTCATGGTCCTGGGACATTGCAGAGGTCATAAAGTGAGCAAAGATCTGTCTGGAGGGAAAATCTTGGAAGGGAAGCCATCAGACTCAAATATACGTAATCAATGCTTTGTTCAGGTTGTTCCTGAGCTACAGATTGCCAGAAGATGGAGGGCATACTGAGAGAAATTATCAGTGTTAATCAAGTAATTGGTAATTCTTGCTTACTTTGTTGGTGTCCTTCCCCTAAACCTCCTCTTTGTGGCTGTTTGAAAACAGGATACAAGTTAACCTTTGATCTGACATAGTGGGCCAACTTAAGTATACATCACTCCCTTCCATGTATGTTAATGCGACACATGCTGCATCATTAGTTGCATGGAGCCCTACATGTTGAGTATTTAGGGTGAGGGAGATGGGGGTGGAGGTTGGGGGCAAGGAGAGCAGTTTAGTATTCTTTCAAGTATAACTTCTCCCTTCTCTTTATTTCATGATTAGGCGTGTGTTTAGAGTAACACTGCTTTTATCAGACTCATCACGTTTCCCTTCTTTGTTCAAATTAATTGAAGTGAATTTATATCAAGTGTTGTAAGGTTTTTTGAGGTCATCCTTTGCTAATAGAGAGCTACGAATTGGAAGCAACTATAAATATTTCACTCTGAAGTTTCCAGTCCATACTAATTCATTGATGGAGTGTATGTGGAAGAGTAGCTTCAGGAAGCCTTTGCTCAGACCCATGCCTATGTCTCTGGGCACTGGTACAGACGCATTTCCCTTCTCTAGATCTCAGCCTATGCATTCATCTGTAGGAACATCTCCAGTGTAGGTGAGTGGTAGGTACGGCCAAGTCCTCCATACACAAGCTATGGGAACTGCTGAGCTCTACAGAAAGGACCTCCAAGCCACTTAAAAAATATATATTTAATTTCTGGAGTGAAAGGTAAAGTAAACCCTAGTTTTGGACATTTACATCTGTCTTCTGAAAGAATTCAAGCATTGCTCCATTTCAAACTACAAAGCCACGTGGATATCCTAAAACCCATTTTCAAAAGGAATCCAGGCAATTGGTGCATTAATGTACTTGTTTGATCAAGCATTCCCATAAAAAACATGTCTGGAAACTAATAAGGAATAGTGAAGTGAATCAAGAGGAAAATACTGAGAATAGAGAAAGGTTTACATACTTAAATAAATGGCAGACCTAAGTGTACATTTCTGGCTTCCGTCTTTGAAAGCATAAATCCCATCAACTTTTAGTATAGATACACATTTTTAAGTTGCACTGTCAGACTGTGCAGTCCCATTTAAGGTTAAGCAGCTGTTGAGAAACAGGCAGGTAAGTGGCTTGGAGTTCCTTTCTGTAGAGCTTAGGCACATGAGTCACTGTGGAAATGGGACTGTGACTTCTAAAGTGTATGAGCTAAAAGGATTTTTGGTCTGTACAACCAGCCTGTCACTTTGTCCACCGTGTCACTGAATGGAGCATTGCATCAGCTGCCTTCGGGAACGAAGGACGCTGTCCATAGATGGCGCAGCTTTGTTGAAGAACGCCGTGGGCCTGCAGGTTTTACATTCATCAGGAACTGCTGTCATTCAGTAATTTCTTCAAAGTGCTCTAACAATTCATTTGTCTGCTTAGAAATCTTCTCTGTGACATTTGCAGTAATTTAAAGATAATGAAGACCAAGTCAAATAAACAAGGAATGTGCTTTTTTATTATCTTGAGGTTGACAGGGTGTAGTAAACGCCTCTTTTCCCAGATGTTCCTTCCTGTCTTTCCAAAATGGCAAATGCACCAGGAAAGAACTCATTGTACTGATTAGTCTTCAAGCAACAATAAAATTTTTTTTTTCTTACTGATACTGTATGAAGAACTCTCTCTGCCCATTTACATGAAGAATATTTCTGTCCATTTCTTTTTCCACAATGGCTGGTTTTCTCAAAAGTGTATTGCAGTACGTTAATATGTTAATAGATTATTTTCTTCCTTGTTTGGATTTCAGGATTGCATATTTTATTCCTTAAATGAGCAGCAGGTATGGGCAGGTGTTAGAGATTCTGCTTACGAGGTTAATTAATATAGAACACATTCTGCTAAAGAGATTTATTGATATTACTTCTGTTATATTAAAAAGCAAAAAAATCATCTAAGCTGAAAGAAAAAAATCACTTTTTTTTTTCCCTGATACTTCTGACCAACTAAATAACAAAACATCTCAGTTATGCAGTCTTAAAAAAATACCTCCACCAAAGCTCCTGCTGTAGTATTGCATCTCTTCATTCTCATTTATTAGATCTCTTCTCTTAGGTAGGCTAGATAGGCAGTTCTCTGAGTACTGCAGGCAAGCTCCCTCTGGGCATTCCATAGTGCTTAGCAAAGAAGTGAGCCTTGCATGTGCTGGAAGAAGCCATCAGGCTGCACCTACCCAGGAAAGCTAGATAGGAAAGGATAAAAAATTGTTAATTTTTTGTAATTTTTAATTTTTTACTTTTTTTTCAAACAAAAGATACAGTAAGCTATGTGATTTTTTTGACATTTCTTGTTGGTTTTCCTTATGCGGTATCTGAGTTCTTTAACCTGAGCATTTGTTCAGTCTGTGCAGCCATAACAGTTAAATGTTTTTCCCCTCGATTCTCTTTTCTTTCTCCCTATTCTTTCAATTCTCTTTTCCATTTCCCTATTCTTTCATTCACTTTTGTTTATATTCATTGTAGCTTGGTTTAAATTAGTGTGTGTATTAACTGGAGACAGAACAGGTTATCCTGTATGTTTGTGCAGTGAATGCCTCCAGTATGAAATAGAATGACACTGAAATGCAGGCAGCTAATAGTAGCAATAAACATGAATGCATTCAGTTAAAGTTCTACCATCTAAAGCAGATTAACCATAAATTAGAGAACATTTATTCAGCACTCAGAACAAACAACTCAAATGAACACAATGAATTAGCATCTTCATTTATTTTTGTTCCTGAACATTTAACTCAGTTTTTACCCATGCTAAAAACATGAATGTTTGAGAATGAGTCCGAAATACAGCTTTATGTTACCATTGAAATTTTATTGGAGAGAGGAATTTGCGTGACAAAATGCAGTTTGATCATAGAAATAATCTACAGGAAAAGATGGGAGCTTGTATAAGCTTTGCATTTTTGAACAGTCAGTTCCCGTAGCAGAGCAGCATAGCCTTATCGAGGGCAGAACAGGAGTGAATTGGCAGTACATTAGAAAGCATGATTAAAAGAGAGAAAGTTGAAACTACTCTCGTGTCAGCTGTTTTCCTCCACAGGATATTGAGCCATTCCTGTCCTAACCAGATACTGATTGCTTAAAACTTAGTCCAGAAGTACTTGTCAAAACCATTTCCGTAGTTCATTTTGACATGCTGAGCTCTGAGTAGATCCTGAGAATTGTTTGCAATTTAGTGTTAGAGGTATTGGCCTGCTCTTGCTCGTGGTTCTGGAAATAAGATCAGACCCTCTGGAGGGTGAAGTGCCTTCACTTTCCAGAGAAGCTGTTGAAATGTTACAGCTGAGGCTCCTCATCAGTGCCTGTGGACTCAGAGAGGGCTGGAGGATGCTGCCAGGTGCTGCTAGCAGTTTTTTTCTGTCTAGGAGACTGCAGCGGGGTGGAAGCCTTCTTTCCTAGTAGCTATATATCCTCTCAGAAGGCACACAGGCTGTTCTTCCAAACCCCTTCCTCAGAGTAGAGGGCAGGAAGCATCAATCGTTCAAATGGCAAATTAGTGTAAAATAATAAAAGCATAACACTAGAATACTGTGAGGATAACCATGTGATAGAGTAAACATGAGCAGAAATGGCAAATATTGCTTCCAGAAAATGCCTAGGATCTGTGTACCCCAACCAATTGCATCTCTTTCAGTGCTGAGCTTAAATCTCCTCTAGGTATGGCTTTTTGGTGACAGGTATTAGCCCCAGTGTTATATCCACTGTGTACCTCTTTTTCACTGTGAATGAGTTCCTCTGGTAGGTGACATGAGGCTGCCCTCATAAATGGCTGCAGGATTTATCTCAGATGCACGTAGAAGTGCTGTAAATATCAGTAATATTAACAATTGAATTCCTAAGCATGCTTGTGGAAACATCAAGCTAATAACTACTTATCCATCCAGTATCTCCTCTCCAGCAAAAGGGAATCAGAGCCAAATAAAGATCAACGTGTTAGTAGAAAATTTCACTTTATTTGGAAATGAGGCCAGACGCCCCTAGAAAAAGAGAAATCTGTAGTTCCTAGGCAGGAGAGGAGCTCAGTAGGTGCTCTCTGGTGTTTTAAGAATGGCACAGGATGTCAGAGCAGGGAGGAAGATCAGGTTTTGGCCATCTGCACACCAAAGAAGATGGAAATGGTCTGAAGAACTGTGTTCATTGTTTATTTTTATTTGCAGTAAATTTGCTGCAAAATGGCCAAATAGGAACTGGGTGGAATAGGTCCTTTTAGGTATCAGGCTGCACTGATTGGTCACGATGCATATTACCCTTTAATGCAACATAAATCAGTCATTTTATATTCATACAGATTTTCTGTCAAAATTAGTTTGTATTCCTGTGATGATGATTTTTTTTTTTATTCACTATTTTCTCAACTTATGCTGAAAATACTGTTTGATCTTTGGTGAAAGTAGAAGTAAATAAGAGGATAATCAAATTAATCCTGTTTGCATATTACCATATTTATTTTTTTTTCTATCAGAATATTCTTTAACGTATGTTGCATCATAACAGAAAACTGAAATTCTTGAGCTCTGAAATCCCACACAAAATGTAGACCTAGGAAAAAGTGAATCTTCTCTTTTACAGTTAGGTTGTTAGTAAAGGAGTTTTACCACAGTCTTCTAAAAGTCTTGTTTGAAATAATATGCTGACGAGCAGGAAAAATCTAGAGCTCATCACATCGATTCATGTAACCATTGTCTCATTCACTCCACTTTCCCTAACCATGCAGTAATGTGACCAGTACAAAGTATTGCATATTTCAGACTATCAGGTATAGAGCAAGTAACGTTTGTGAAAAATGTATAATTAGATGTAATTATTTGACAACACTATGAGTGTTTTTTAAATATATCCGATTATATTTTGCTTTAAATGAGCCATCACTTGATTTTCTGATTGATGACTGACTGTAATGGGGATTATATATCTAGACTTGCGAAGAAATGCCTCAGTTTTATGTTAGAAGGTCTGTGTTACTGTTTGCCCAAGGCTAGTGGGAAATGGCAGTATACTCAATCCTTTTCTAAGATTTTTTAACCCTGTGTATTTCCTCTCTTCTACTTTTTTTTTTCTTTCTTTCTTTTTTTTTTTTAACACAGGAACTGATTTTTCTTGGTGAAGTCAATAAGAGTTATTCAGTACTCTCCTTTTATTTGTTTTATCTCAAAATACAAGATTACTAACAAGAACCACATTGTGTCCTTTTCTGATTTGCTGAGCTTTTCTCACCCCCTCCCCACGACAGCTTTATTTATCCATTTCTTCGTCTGCATGACCCTTTTCTCTTAGCTATTTTTAAGATCAGCAGGAAAACTGGGCCCTATAGTTTTTCAAGTGTCTAATTTTGTGAATTTAATTTTGTTTTCCTTTAAATTTTTCTACTGAAATGTGAAACTAGACAAGCAAGACAATTCTGGCACTGAAAAAAGCATCAGTAAGGCAGTAAGTGGTGGAAATCGTGTGCCTAATTGTGCTTCTTAGTGCAATTACAGCCCACCTGAATGCTCATTGAGTAGCCCAGCAAAATCTGAGCATCAGGACCCATGTCTAGACCAGAGGAATGCCACAGAAATCAAGCTCATGAGGGAGCAGTGATGGTTTTCCTGTCATCCCTGCCATAAATACAGGGAGAGAAACCCTTCTGAGCATCCCTGTGCACAGAGGATCTCTGGGCATGAAGCAGCTCCCTCTGTAGCAACCATAGCCAGCGCCGCTCTTCCCATTCATTAATGGCTTCCTTCCACACTAGGCTGACGCAGGCCTGCCTTCGGCCTCAGGGGCTCAGCAGCAGGGCGAGGAGGACATGCAGAGAGGAAGCACCTCCTGGGCCTGCAATGGTGGGGTCGGAGGGCAATGGCAGCTGAAGGGCTGCGGCCCTGCCACTCACTGCAGCGCTGGGAGGCACCAGGGCCCACTAGGGACTGGGAATCTGGGCGTTGCATTTTTGGAGAGTGCTGAATAAACATGGAAAGGTGTATTTAAAGAAATTGCCCAGCTTAAATAATCAGCTGGGGAAAAAAAAACGTGTCAGGTAATGGAATTTTCATAATCACCCAACCATGGCTTAATTTTAGGGTCGTGGAAGACCTGGAAATGACCTTGCTAATGATTAATAGGCTTTAGTAACCTGGTCGCCCCCTGAGGTGGACAGGTGGAGCTTCCTTTAGAGGGCTCTGAAACAAACAAAACAAACGTTGCTTTTTTTTTTTTTTTTTACCTTGACTTACAATAAAGTCTGCACCAATAAATGCGCCATTAAAAATCCTCCAGTGGATTCTCATCAGTGGGCTTGTTCCTATTGCCCTACTGAAAAGAGGCCCATGAGAATGTAGTAGGCCCCCCTCTGAGGTACTAGACAATACACAGACACAAGTGGTTTCCTGATTGCACTTATTCACATACGCATAATGATGTGGCTGTCCCAGCTGACAAAATGTCGGAAGAGTTAGTCTCCAGCCGACTTTAATGAGATGTTGTCACGAATGTTTACAGATGCCTTACACGATGCGCATCACCACCAAGACAGAACCTCAAGGTGTTCCAGGACAGGGATCTTTGCTCACAAAGGAATAAATCAATCTTCTCTAATTGGCCCAGGCTGTTAACACAGAGCACTGAAAATAAAGCTATTTATAGGGGATTGTGGCATAGAATTGAAAATATTCAGAAATAAGGGAAAAAACAAGCATATGCTGTCTTCACTGTAATTTGCAATGGAAGGATCTGAGAAAAATTAGTTATTTGACTGGCAGTGTCAGTGATCCCACTGATCTGCTGTGCATTCTCTCCAATAGCACAAGAAAAGTAAGGCTCACTGCTTAACATACTTTCTACTCCTCTCTACAGAAAGTGAACAATTCAACTATGAGAGGAACAGAGAAAATCTAAGAGGCCAGAGCAGAATCTGAGACTACAAGCCTCTTACACTAGAACATACAAGAATATGATGAGTTCGTTCCTTCCCAGGTCTTTCAGTATCATGCAAAATGTCCTGTTTTCAGCCCTGTCTCTCAGTATTGCCTGGAATTCAGTAAACTGGTCAATATGATTAATACTAATCTTGGCAATAGTTGGCTAGTGTAAACATTGTTAACAGCTTTTTGGAAGTGTTGAGTTGCCCATTTTTATGGAAGAGTTACCTTTACAGCTTTTATCTATCCCATGCTTTCAAGTGGAATTTCTAAAAAGGTTGCTGTCCTTTAGGTAGTTACTTTCTGTCTTCTGTTCAGTTTTTATTCTGTATGTAGAATTCAATGTGTTAAATATGTAGCTAATTTTATTTTTTCTTTCCAGAGTAAGTTTTTTTGATTCTCAACACTGGTATTCATCAGTAATCCCCATAAATGGTAAAAGCTATAAACTCAAAGTTATAATTAGACCAGGTATATTTTTTGTTGTTGTTAGAAAGGAAATAGCCTTTTTGCCAAGACTGTCAGTTATAACAACGTAAAAGCCAAAGACAATATTAACATTTTCACTGTACTTTGTTACTAAACAATGAGAATACTTTTCCTCTATATTGGGAAATCTCAGTAGACTTTTCCAGAAGTATAGCTGGATCTCAATTGCTACCCATTTCCCAACCAAAGATAGTCTGAACAGTTCGGGAGTGGCTCATTTCTCACCTCTTCTATAGATTTCTGGCTCATTTTCAAAAGATCTGTTCTGTGATAAACCCTCAGAGCCACCTGTTTAAGGACAGCCCTTTTCCATGGAATAAATTGCTAGTCATGGTCAGAAGATCTGCTTAGGCAAGATGGGTTTTATGAGAAAGTGGTCTAACGGGATGTTTTGCTTGATGAATGTCTGAGGGACCGTCTATCCTACAGACAGGAGTGGTCCCTCAGGAAGTGGCTTCGGTACATGAGCCAGGACTAGCGTGCACAGAGCGGCCACCATGTATGCTCCTTCAGCCCTGCATTCCACTTAGATGAATTAGCAGAATCCTACCCCTCCATATTCCCTCTGCCAACTAAAATTGTCCCTATCTAACCCAGGAGGCAGCCAGCTGTCTGCAACCACTTCTGCTCCATCTTGCTTCTCTCCCACTGCAGCTTCTGTTACTGACTCACTGTCACCATCTGCGTGCTTGAACAGCACATTTCTTGCTGTCACCCACTCATCATTTAAGCTGAAATAGGGGCGTGGACACAGTGGCACTGTCTGAGATTCACTGGTTCCATCAGGTGATCTCTTTTCCTGGCAACTGCAGTTTTGTGTTTTGCTAAGTGGCAGGTGGGTGGCTGAAATCATTTCTATTCAAGCAGAGTGACATGATAGAAATGGTTTAATTTAAAACAAAGTTACTAAAGGATCTGTTGGTGTGTAAGAGAAAGGGAAGTACACTGAAGCTGTGTCAGAACAAAACAAAGTTGTATTAGTGTGGTTACAGCCAGAGAAGAAAGCAATAAACCCTTAGACTATACTTATTCTGGAGACAGAAAGAAGATTTGAAAACAGAACAACAATACCAGCACAAAGTTGAGTCAGAGTGTCAGAAAAGACAAATAATTTATTTAAATACGTTTGCATTCAAATATCTTTAGGCCACCCATGAATAACAAGAGGAGAGTAACAGGCAACTGTAAACACAACTTTAGCTGCTTAATAAGGGAAAGCATTACCCCAGTATTGATGCCAGTCACCTTACCATCTGATTATGCTTGTGTTGTATTTATAATAATGTATGCCAATGTGCCTTACACTGAAGGGATAAAACTTGTCACATCTCTGTATTCACACTGCTACTTGGTAGATATTGGAGATGTGATTACACTGAGCAGGGCACCTGTCGCCCAGTTCAGAGATAGCTGGATAACTCCATAGCCTTCACAGTACCATTTTCTGATTAGTAAATACAGAAACTCTGATTAAGGCCTAAAGTTGTGTATTTAGTCATCATAATTAAAAGGGCATGGATTTATCACCATCAATGTGCCTCAAGTTAAGGGCTGAGTAGATAACATTTGATTAATAGGTTGAAATTAGGAAAAACGTTTCTTTACATGTGATTTAGAGAAAGCAACAAAAAGGTTAGCTGTCATACCAAACACAACAATGTGCTTCATTTGTATTTCCACAGCTCAAAGATATGATTTAATCAAATTTTGTTTTCCCATATTCTTTCTGAATAAGTGCTCTAAGTCTGTGATCATTCCTTCTCCTGTGGTTTATTGCTGTTTTTGCCTCTCACTAGTCACTTACCTCACCCATGACATTGTCCACTGACTTGGTGCCCATGATGTTGACAACTCTTTTCCATTTATTTCTTCTGATTCTATCATTTTTTCCCTCCATGTTTTATATTTAATTTGCATAGATTCTTAAAGATGCACCTGACATCCATGAATTTATTTCCAGCTTGTTTAAGTATATGCTAGAAATACATTCCCTTTTCTTTCTGTGAAACATTTCTTCCTTACTAACATACCACTTGCATATTTGGCATGTATAAAAATTAGGTAGCATACCAAGAGCATTTTCTACTTTTAAGAGTATTCTGAAGTTCCTCCATAGCAGACTGTCTTTACAGGGTCAACTGTTGGATTCAAGACGTAAGATGATCTTTAAAATGTCGATTTTCTGGCCACACAGTGTTCAAGTATCATATCAAAAAAATGGTACCATTTTTTGCACTTCCAAATATCCTACTGAGTACACTGACGACACAGTTAGCGTCAGGTGCATGAGTATGGGATTTACAATATATTTTCATTTTAAAATAACTTTTAATTATTTTCTAATGCAGGCGAGGATCCAATGTCTCTCTGACTTTGGATATGAGTAGTTTGGGAAGTATTGAACCATTCGTTGCTGTGCCAACTCCACGAGAAAAAGTGGCCATGGAATACCTTCAGTCAGCTGGTCGCATCCTGACAAGGCAGCAGCTTCGAGATGCAGTTGCATGTTCTCATTTACTGCAAACAGAATTCATGGTGAGTTTAACAAGCTTTACATGAGGATTTTGTGATAACTGGCACAACAGAAAACTGCAGAAAAAAAGTTATTGAGCAACACTTTAATATCAAGGTGCAAATCATTTCTGAATGGAGGATTAGATTGTTCTGAGGTGGTGTTTTACATTTAGAAGTCTGAACTCAACTACAATAAATAAATAACTCATAGATGTACTGTTATCTATAGCCATAGGTAATACAGATTCCTGTTCCATTCTTGGGTGGCATAAAAGTTGCATTAGAACTGCAGTACTAACATCCAGGAGTTACATCGTGACAGTTTCAGAGAGATCATAAGGATTTGATGACAGAAAACACAGTAATATTTGGAGAATTTGTTCATCCCCCTGTAAACATCACCTGTGTTAGTAATGTTTGTAATTCAAGGACTAAACTTTTAGTTACAGCAAACAACATTTTTGGAGCAGACACAGACACTACAAAAAGAGAAGCAGCTCCTGAGTCAGTCTAACATGCCCTTAACAAATACTCCATACTATGGGTCTAGTATACTAAAGACTGGAAATACAGAAAAGACTCCTATAAGTGTATTTAATATATTTTATAAAGTAGGAATGTACAACAAAGACAATGACCAGGATGAAACAAATCATAGCAGGAAAACTGACTCATGGAAAACACATTATCAACATTACTTTAAGAAGACCTGAAAAAGACCAGAACTGCAAAACAGACAGATAAAAAAGTTTATCAGATATAAGGAGATACTGTTTACAAAGGAAATAGAAGTGAGTGTAAAAGGAAGCCAGTTGAATGTGAAAGCTGAATAAGGCAGGCCAAAATGTTTCGAATTTACAGAAAACCTTATAGCTTTAGTTTTAAATAGATCAAAAGCACAAAATTAAATGGAGAGTACAAGGATCAATAGAAGATCAAAGGAATAAAAAAAGAGACTTGGGGAGGGTGAGGCAATCGGAGAAAAGTGTTAATGTTATTTACATCTGTGGTCAACCATAGGAGAATGTGTGGAATTTCCTACTTGTGTGGCAGAAGTAGATTAAAGTAGATCACGAAAGGGTCTGTCTGATGTTGAAGTGTTAATGTAACAGAACAGATTGATAAAGTGAATAAAAGGTGATCACTGGAATAAGGTGGTTTCCATCCAGGAGTCCTACAGGATTTCATGTATGCAATTACTGATCTATTAACAGGGCATATAACCTAGGGTATAATGTAGCACTTGTGTCCCAGTATCTGAGGAGACAGAAAGCCAGAAGTAACTAGTCCTTTTTCAGAAGGGCTTCAGAATAGATCCAAGGAACTATACATCTATAAATCTGATGTATATGTCAGAGAAATAGCAAAGAATTATGATAGAGAAAGATGCCAGTAGGTAAGTGAACAAATGCAATGCAGTGGGGAAGAATCAATGCAGTGGTTGTAGCATAGGAAGGATTTGTAGGATATATAGATACTTCTTAGAGTAAAAGAAGGTCATCACTGTAATCTCCAAGACTTCTTCTCTTGAGCTGAAACTGACCAAGATGCTCAAAAGCCATCTGGAAAAGGGATTAAATAGTAAGGTGACAAAGTTTGATGATGATATTCTACTATGAATGGTAGTAAAATTAGACATTGACTGCAAAGAAGTTCCAGAAGGATTATATGAGTGTGGCAAGGTAGATGAAATTCAGGGTTGATAAATAAAACATTATGCGTTCAAGGGGAAATAGTTCTCCATGCTTCAGTGGATTCTGAAATACAAGGCTAAGACTCATGATAAAGGAAGTAGAGAATAAAAAACATCTTTTCGGTGGTGAAAAAATCTATATAGCGTTCACAAATGCAAGCTGCTCTGATTATTCCATTCCAAAGCATGTGAAAAAGTATAGCAAATATAGTCACAGGCTACAGCAGCTTCTGTATCCAGAGATATTAAATAGACTTAGTCAAGGACTCCTGACTAGGAAAGAGGTTCTAATGGAAGCCTGTTAAATCATCAATATCAAGAAAGTAAAGATGGTGAATATTCATTGTGTTTTTTGCTGAAAGAACACTGGGGTGGCTCATTGAAAACACAGAAAGGCTCATACCATTGTTATAATTCTCTCAGAAGCCTTGCTATCAGAGGGTACAAGATCCTCCAAACCTAACTGTAGCAGAAATACTAAGTCATGGCTTGAACCAGTGATGGAACACCTGATGGGAAGGCAGGGCCAACCCAGGAGAGCTCAGGTACAGGCAGTGTACCCGAGTAACTGGAAGGGATGGAGCCAGCATCCACCTCTTCCCAGACCTCATTTCAGGGTTGGCAGTGGAGGCAAGCGTATCTTGCAGGAGATCCCTGTGTGCCTGAGGCCTTCTAAAGGTACGCAGCTCTTTTCTTTTATTTCTGTGTCCGTGGCTGTTGCAATTGGGCAAATCCTCACTTGCTAAGGATTTGCTAAGCCACTAGGACTTAGCTACTATGCTGTGCTTTCCATTGTGCTACACCTAACACATCCAACTACTCAACCCACCCTTAGTCTGAAGTTTTTATAAGTCATTAGCAAACCAAAATAAATGGGAAATATTGACACTGGTTTAGCACAGACATAGAAGCCTCTCAATTATTTTTAAATGTCTGAGGACGTGATTTCTTGGAGTTTGATTTTTTTTTTCTTTTGTGTTTGTGAGTCAGTGAAAGAGATGATGAGTTTCATTTTACTCAAAGACTCGTTTTCATTTTGAACAATTGCATTCCAATGAAACAGTCAATTTATTTATTTATTTTCTTTTAAAGAGACAAGGTTTAGTTTGAAAGCCATTTGCTTTGGAAAAATAAATCGCATGCTTGTTTTACCATCAACTGGTTAGACTGCAGTTGGAAAAAAATTTTAAGCATTCAACATTCTTTAATCACTGTTCAAACCATCCACTTTCTGTCATTCTGTGGCTTAGGCTAGAAGTCTGGAAGGAACAAAATTTTCATGTTTAAAGTTCCCATGTTAGGATACAGTTCATAGAGACAAGCTGGCTTGTTCCTAGAATCTCATGTACCTATCTTCTCACACAGCATCCGTTCTTGGTTTTGGGTCAACGGATGCTCATATTATATTCTTTGCTTAGTGGAACATAATATGACTTTGGTCATTCCATGTTTCCAGAGAATTATGTAGAGAAGATAATCATTTTTATGTTTCAGTTTTAGATTTTTTTAATGTCTTTTAAGATGAGGCTACTGTGTGCTTTCTGTCTAATGTCTTCCTTGCTACAGATAATAGCTTTAGTAGAAATATTAAGCATATAAAAAACACACTATACAACTCTCACTCATTCTGCTCAGTCAACTTGTTTTAACTAGCTAAGGAAGTACAATAAGAAAGTCTTTTTGAGACTAAAATTATTATTTCCCATGAAAGCCGTCTGAGTATGCTGAAAATCGGAAACTGATGTTCTAAGTTTTCAGTGGAAAACTGGAAGATGATCTTTTTTGAGTTATGTTTGGTTTAAAGAATTATTTATTTAATTAGCATCTTAGAGGGGTATTAGTTCTGCTTTTCAATTGTCAGTATCAAATGTTCAAAATATTTTTCACAATATTTATTAAGACAAAAGTGCTATGTTCTTCTTCTGATTTCTTTTTTTGTTGCTTTCTTTTTTGGTTATCAGGGAGTTTGGCTAGTTTTACTTGAGAGAATGTGCCTGATTTGCAGTGAAGAAGAAACATAAATTCCCCAGCAAGTTTTTGATTAGTAGCTTGAATTGCTACTATTTAAAAGAAGTTTGGAACTTGGTGACAGAACAGAGAAAGTTCAGTTCTTGAAACACCAGAATATCAGAAAGTACAGGCTGGTATGGGAAGGTGTCAGATGGTTGAATCTCTGAAACTTGGTTCTCATCAAAGAGGAGACATGACTATAACAAACCCTGAAATGAATTGCCTACATTTTCCTAATTCTTGGCACATTTTCTGCAATGCTTTCAGAGACCCAAATCATATCTCTTTAAGTGTATGAGTAGATGTAGCATTGGAAAACCTGAATGTGGACCAAAGTACCTGTTATTAGAACAGATCACCCAGATAGGTGAAGTAGCCCAAGAGCAAAAGCATATGTGCATATACTTTTACAGTCACACAAGCGTGACTCTCTGCAGCTTATAGATTTCTATTTATTTTAAAATATCATACATATATGTAAAAATTTGGTATGTATCATCTAGCTATCTACAGATCTTGTGTGCTTATTCACTCGTGTTCATGTGTTTTGCAATCAGCCTGCCACTAGCAGGATGACTTCCTCATCCAATCCTGAATTTTGTTCTGGAATCCTCTCTTGCATTTCATAGCCAGCCTCACAAGTGACCTGTCTGTGGCTGTGATCCATGGCGTATTGGCAGATTTCTGTCTGTGCCCTTGGCCTCACAAGTACTTAATACAGGGAGGAGACCACTAACTACAGAGTGTTTACAGGATGTAAGTGATTAATATTATTAATTGACCTTGCTGGCCCAAAGAAATACATTCCTGTTTTCAGCTCGGTAGCATTTCTCCATCTGTCAGTAACTTGTCAACTAATTAACTATTTTAAAACTTCAAGAGGCATCAGTAAGGAGACAGCTAAGTGACTGGAAAAGCCTCACAGACCACAGCCACTTGTGCAAACAGAGGACCCTTTCTCATGTCTTTTTCTAGACTCTTCAGATGACCAGCATAGGTCGCTTTAGCAGAAGGCTTAAAGCATTGTTCTCTCTTGTTGTTCAGTTCAGCAACAAGACCTTTCAGAAGCAGTGCAATGTTAATACTAAGCTCACTGGACTAGTGAATCTCAGCCACTAGCTGTGTGCAAGGTGCTCATAACCCTTGCCAGTTAGCACTCTTCAGAGCCCAAGGGCCAAGGGGAAGATCCTCAAGGAGGTGACCATAGGGAAGGGGAGAAAGGAAGAGGTGGATATGAAAGGGGAAAGGGAGCATCCTTGGAGGAAGGGGCATCAAAAGCAGGACAGAGAAGATGGTTTGATCTGAATGATGATGGTTTGAAGGGGCTGAATGAGATTTATGCAGTGGTGGAGACTTAAAACTAAGAAGATCCCACCCTTAGCACAGGCACCACATGGATGGCAGTGCAGAGAAGTGGAATTGAATCTGCAAGGAGAATGTATTTAAGCAGCACAGTTTTTGCTAGCCTGAAAAGAGAGTCAGAGACTCATTCTATTGAGGGCTTACTTGAAGAGCAAGGAAGAGATATAAGAAGAAACAGTGCCATGTCCCTATTTGTCTTACAAAAGTGTACAGGAGCCATGTGTCTGATGGATGGTGGTCATGCATTTGATCTTTGCTGAAGTCCTGGTCAGGCCTTGTCTCTGAAGTTAGAAACTGGTTGATTTTGGAAGAAAATACTTGAGTGAATTTTTCAGTCATTCAAGTCAAAAGAAGTCCACACTGTACAGGGTATGAACATACCTTTCCTGCCTCCTTAATTTCCTATGCCTCTCTAAGAGGCAATTATATAATATGCCACTGTCTCTTTGGATGAATATCCCAGGCTAGTAACAGTTCTGAAGTCTCCAGAAATTACTTTACTCTTAAGTAGAAGTATTAATTTAGCAAAGATCAAGTTCCAGCTTACAATAAACAGCGCTGTCCAAAACTTAAAAAAAAAAAAAAAAAAAAAAACCTGTGGAAAATGAAGATTTGACTCAACTGAAACATCTTTCATGTTTTAGCTGGTAAAATGCCCCCCAGAATCACTGGGGGGAGGGGGAGGGGAACAACTGTCTGAAGGTTTTTTTATTCAACTATAAGAATGCTAGCAGTATTTTGAGACCTCAAAATCAAAATGACTGTCCCCACTTTTGAGTTACTGCATGCAAAGGACTAATCACTGCTATGAAAAACAAGATATTTAACTGATGTTGTTAAGAGCTTTGCACAAAATTTCAGTATTATGTATTATTATTATTTAATTACCTTGAAATTTCTCAGCCTGTTTATGCAAAATGTTGCATGATACTGGACTTTTCAACTCTACTTTTCTAGTACTATTGTGTTTCCTAACGTATCTCCTGATCTTCTAAAAACCTTGCCTTTAATAACTCATCAGAAGTGTTTCTTGGAAGTCACCCCTTCAATATGCAACTCCTGTGTTTATTAAAGGAAGGGTGTTGACAGGCTTGAGGTGGGAACCACTTTTTTCTTAATAACTTTGATGTCAAAAGACAGTTGTGTAACAGCAGATGGCCTTCTGGGGATAATTTCCTGTATGGTTCCTTTGGAAACACCAATCTGATTTAATTTATTTTTTATAGGAAATACCAATGAATTTTGTGGATCCCAAAGAAATTGACATCCCGAGTCATGGAACTAAAAACCGCTATAAAACAATTTTGCCAAGTAAGTGAGTTAGCCCATGGTTTCCTACTATGAAACTTAGCCTGCTTTGAGAATGTATTGCCATGAAAAGTTAGTTGTCTTTATCTTTGATTGTTGTGTACCTATTTGTAAGTGTATTTGTAGTCTATGTAGAAAGAAAGCAGAAGTCAAGTTCTGGGGATCTGACCAGTGCAGGACTCTGCCTGGATACTTTAGACTTACTTAGATGCACATTTTGGCTGCATCCCAACCACGTGCTGAAAAGCAACCTAGGTGTATGCTGGTTTTCTCTGGAGGACAGCTCAGGCAGATGGGTTGAGATAGCTATGCCATGCCTTCACAGAAGCTCCCCTGATCTGGAGAATGAGAGGACCAAGGCTGTTGCCTGTATCAAAGCCCACACCATCAAGCAGAGTGCAGCCCATCACTGAATTCTCTCTGTCTGGGTCAAATGAGTAGATTTTGTCTAACGAAGTGGCTCAGACTAAAAGAGAAATTGCATCCTATCCTTTCTCATAATGGACTTCCATCTTTATAAGGCCACTTCATTTTGTTTTAATCATTTTTCTTCTCCATGCACTGCATGGCTTTATGGAAATACATTTATATTAGTAAGAACACAATGCTTTTTCACTGTTGCTGTAAACTTGCTACTGCTTTGCTATACTGCTTGTGTATTCTCATCTGCCCAGATTATTTATTTCTGTTATAGTAATAATTGGTTTGTTGTAATTAGACGTGATTGAAAACTTTTCAGTGGAATAGTTTTCCTTCAAAATGCAGGTTTCGCTGAAATTGAACTATTCCTATACCATTTTGGGGGGGGATGCTGAGATTCGGAATCTTTTTACTAATCGTTTTGCTTTGTGTTCAGTTTCAAAATACGTTGCAGGAGTTTAAATATTGCAGTAAATTTAGGCATGAATTGTGTTCTTGTGATATTTTGACAGTATCGAAGAGGAAAAGTTCAGTGATTCTAAATGTTGGGGGACGCTCCCACAGCAAAATATAAAAACAACTTTTTGCTTATATTTGGAATGAAGAATACTTTTTTTTTTTAATCGTAGCATGTCCTATCAATTGCTTTCTAATCATTTCTATACTGCCCTTGTAGGACTATGTTACATATCAGTCATGCAAATTCACACACTTTGAATGACGAGATTTCTCCCAGTGAGCCTGAATGCACTGTAATTTGATCACACCATCCAAAGACCTTGCAGTCAAATTAATGAGAAATGATGGCCTTCAGCTGCTAGGTTAGCCTCAGAAATGCAATACGTAGTTGGGGAAAAAAATGCATTGTGTGGAGCCCTTGCTTCCCTTCAGCCACCAGCAAAATTCCCATTGACTTCAGGGTCAGTTCATCCATCGCAACAAACAGCTATATGCAGCTGAGTGCAACAGAGGAACGTTGAAGGGAATTAAATAAATGAAAGCAATTGAATGCAAGTTGTCACTTACCAAGGAATCAGAAAACTAAGCAGCCACAACAGTTTGGCCCGGTGTCAATGGGGTATGCGCAGAGGCTGAAATTCTGACCCTTTTGATGAAAACAGGAGCTTGCTTTTGGCCAGGATATCACCCAAACCTCCCTTTGCCTGAAAAGCAGCATTTTTGGAAGGATGTCTCCCTTCCTACAGTGCCTGTATCATCAGGTTCACCTTTGAGAGCACCTTGTGAATTCAGGGAGGCCTGCTTCACTGCCACATGTGTTTTGAATTGGGTCATGACAGCTGGGCCTCCGTTGATGCTTATGAGTTTTGAGAGTCAGAATGCCTTCGTGTTCTCACTTTCTGACAGTCAGGGTGCACAGCTGACTCCAAGGCACATTTTCAGTCAAAGCTCACTGCCTGTGTGCACCACAGCTACTCTTTGACAGGCGCTTTTTAACAACCCTCCTTGGCAGAACTCAAAAGGTCCGGTGTGTGTTAGCACCAAGCTTTTTCAAAGGAGGTATTTTGAGGATCGAAGCGCACGCTCATAATAAATACTCACACACCCGTGCCCAGTCCAAGAGAGCTTGGAAACAATCAGCATCATTAAATAGAGCGGTCCTTCTGGTTTCCTGCGCAGATAATACCAACCTACAGCTTAGTGCACCCATGTCAGTTTTTCCATTCCCAGCACTGGCACGTCACCTGTGGTAACAAGTGACGTTGGAGTTGATGGATTATCTCTGAAAATGCCCTATCCTGCCTACTCCACCCTCTGCGCTGAGGAGAATGTTCTCATTTTCGAAGAGATAACTTCACCACAGATAATTCTGTCACAGGGTGCACAGGGGAAGGTTAGTGTTAGTAGACACTACCCAGGCAGGCACCAGCGTGAGTCAGGTGATTGCCTGCTGAAATCCGTTCTATAAGGAAAACTCCAACGTGCAGGAAGTGTTGCATTTCAGTGGAAGATGTTTTCAGTGTAGTACAGCCAAGGTTCATATACAAATGCTAGGATTCCTCTGCAAGTTTTGAGTGTTATTTGCTTTATAATAATATGCTAATACACCTAGTGAGGGGACAAGACAAGTGGCTGGTCTGCTCCTTGAGGTCACTGTTTCTTTATCGCTCCCCGTGACTTAGATGCCTTGCTGTGGTCCTGTGAAAGCTCCCTCCGTATCTTCAGCTGCATTCCCCTGCCATCCCCTTACAGCGTTCTGGTCTCCTCTGTTGCTGGTCCTATCCTAAGTTCCCTGTAGTAGAAAACCAGCCCTGATGCTCCCTCTTCACTGTCTTGTTTCACACCTTCACCAGTTGTCTCCTGCTGCCCCTACCACTTGTCCCCACAGCAGCTTCAAACACCTGTGTTTTTAATCATTCTACTCCACTTCTCCACCTCAAAATAGAAGTAGAATTGCTGTGGTGCTTCAGAGTAGGTGTAGGCTCTTACTCACAGAGGAATAAGTGGCTAAACACTGTTCAGGGTGTATACATATGTGGCACACATCCAAGATACCTGGACATCACTCCTTATTTCTTCCTAAAAAGACCACTCAAGGCAAGAGCCTGTATGAAAGCAGTCACTGGAGAAGAGCAGATTGACAGTAACATGAAGGTGCAAAGCACCTGGTTCGTCAGGTCCACGAATGCACAAGCTGTTGTTGAGTTGCTTGTGCTAAAACTGGTTCTGACACTCCCTTTAAAGAGAAGGGGAAACTTAAATCTTAATCATATAAAGTACAGTCTTACATAAGCTTATAGACAGATGCTGAGAAACTGTTCTCTTGATGTTGAGAATTTTTGAGCTCCCTTGTGCCTTGTTTGCTCCAGTCCAGCTCCCTTGTGAAGGCAATAGGATTCCCAAGAGGAATCTCAGAGACAAAAGAAAAAAAATCATATTTGCACAGCAGGATGGAAAAAAAAATTGTTCTTAGGTAAATTCAAAATGTATTCATCGAAGAATTTCTCTGCTTTCATGTGATTTGACAGAATGTGTCCTGGTTGTAATCACCAGTATACTAACTACTATATTTTTTAACAGACAGTGTTATAATTGATTAACTAATGTTAGGTTGCATAGTTAAAATCATCAGTGAGTATTAGTCAAATCTTATTTTTAGAAGAAAAAAACCCTTTGCATCAATGAAATTATTTTCTAGTGCTGAAGCAAGTTTTAAAATGCAGAAGCACTCACCATCATAAATCTGTTAGATCTGGGGAATCCTGGACTGTAATGGAAGTACTGGAACTTGATTCAGATGAAATTAAAAAAATTGATGTAGTTTACAGGTATTTTATACATTAGGTGTTTTGAGGCAGTTATGTTATTTGCAAGTTTCATAGCTGATTCCCTGGTTAGGTATTCAGTCTGGATTCTTCTCTGTCCTGTGTTACAATCGTTACCAAAGAATACCAGTACTCACAATTGATTTATAGACTGCAAGCAAAGCAGGAGTGAATTTCAAAATGTTTTGATAGCTATAAGTTGTATGACTGTTTTGGGTTGCAAGTGGGACAGCAGTCTGCCCCAGAACATATTCAGCTTCTTTTCCTGTCCAAGAAAGAGAAATGCCATAAGGACAGCCCTTCTTATGCTGTTTCAGTTCTGCTGTCAGAAGCAGACAGAAGCTACAGATCATTAACTCCCTCCAACCTGGAAAATTCATACCAGTATGAATTTGTTGAAGATGGTGTTAAAGGCAGCCTCTTCTACGTTAATGGGAGAACTGTTCCAGACTTCCTATACGCATGGAGGAAAACAGCAGCAACTTTGCCTCAGTCATTATTGCAGGAGGTCATTCTTGTAGAAGCATTTTTTTTTTTTTTTTATTGGCAATTACAAGTGTTTTAACAGCCTTGCTGCATTTCAAGATGTTTTACAAACGTTTATGAATTCAGCCTTGCAGCCACCATCTGTGTCTTTCTCCTGTAGCTTCAGACTCTCAGACTTTGCCATCCGTGAGGAAAAGATGATTACCTCCAAGGTATTTGTCATTCAGGAGTAAGTTAATTGTTTCCATTTATGTGCAATGACCGCTCAGTGGCTCTGGATCTTGAGCAGCACTCAGGTGCTCCTCATTACTGAGCTAAGTTTACAGTAATTTTCTATTTTAGAAATGATCAGGACTGTTAATTTATAGAAGATCTCTATTCTAAAACATCTTTTTCTTATCTGGTTGAAATTGGAAGAGTCTCATAAATTCTGCGACTGATTTAGCAGCTCCTCAGTACTGGAGGAATTTATCCCAAGGTATGGTTAATCTGGATGTTGAGTCTGCTAGGAAGAGGTTTTTTGAGGTAGGGGTCAAGCTACATCAGAATTGGAGGCACTGTGTGAACTAGAGGAAGTGAATGTTTTTTCAAGGCCACGTAGCCTGAGGCACTTGTGGAAGTGGCTAATAATCAGTCTGTGCTGAAAAGGAATGAGAGATATCCTGTCTTCATATTGTTAAGGGAGAAAAAAAAGCTAAGCAGCATTCATATTGTGCTATTAACACAGAAAACAAGACTTCCATGCACAGACTTTGAATTAAAAGACACTCGTTTATTTGCCCATTTTGTGAAATACGGGTTCGTAACACAGACCTGAGTCTTGAAATGGCTCCACTCCCTTCCCAAGAAGTTCCTTTTACCTCTAGGGAGAAAATAACATAAGTATGTTTTGGACCACCCTTCTCTTCCTTTGATTTGCAAAACTTTCGTCTTTTCATAGGAACAGGGTGAAAAGACACAAAAGAAATTCAAAACCTGAGAATATCAGGTTTTGCTGTAGCACAGATAGTGTTTTCTTAGCATCCTCCAGTTCAGCACCCATGTGAGAATCTTTGACTGTTTGTCAAAACTGTGTTTCAAAGGAGCTTTCCAGAGACTATTTCCAAACCAGTACAAAACTGATGATTCCAGTTACTGATTCAAGCAAACTGCTGGAAGAATATTTTTCAGTACAGAAATATTTCCATATCATTTTACTAACAGTATTCTTTCAGAAAAGATGTGAAGAAAGCCAAAGTGTGCCCCTATACCACAATGTAGGCATCTCACTCCCCTCCTTTTCTCTCTCTGATTGTGTATTTACTGGCCTTAATTCTAAAAGGTTAGTACATGGAGAGTCACATCATCACAAATGAACAAACAAAAAAGTATGTTTTCAGGCAGAATTTAGTAACCCCCAGCTCTGTAGACAAAAGAATTGCATCTCATGCCATTCTAGGTTGTCCAAGACAATGAAAGGAAGATGATAAAGGAAAATGTTCCTGTATTTTATCTTCACTCTCTTACACACAAATGTTCCCAAATTGTCAAAGGAGAACACAAGAGGAAAGGATATAGTCCAACCTCTTTTAGTGAACATTACACGGATATAAAAACATGGCTAATTTCACCCCACACAGAGGAGTCTCATCTTAAACTAAATCCAAGCAGTCATTGAAACAGTACAGCTTCCTACAGAGGTATCTAAGCTGAACTTGGTATATTTATCTAGTGTCCTGCAAAGATCCATGGCAAGTTTCAGAGACAGTGTAGGCAGGTCAGCTGGATACTCAGCACAGGCAGATTAGACCTTGCTTGAATGTTGCCTGAACCTGATAACATTGCTTTGACATCTGCAGCTTAGTGAGATACTTCTACATAGCTCAGCACTGTGCACTGTAGGTGTTCCTTAGTTTCATGTGATGAGTCTTTGCAGTGGAAAAAATTTCCTCCATAATGCTTTAGTGCTTGACAACCCTGAGTAACCATAGATTATTTTCTTCAACAAGTCTTTGATTCTTTATAGAAATCTTCTAATTATGGGTTTTCTTTTCAATTTCCATCTTCCTTGTGCTCTTAGATCCTCTAAGCAGAGTGTATTTGAAACCAAAAAATCCATCTGACTCCCTGAGTACCTACATAAATGCTAACTACATTAGGGTAAGTAAATGTACACTATTCCTGTACTTTTGGGACAATATTTGATTTTCCACCTGAATAACCATTTTTGCCAAGGTACCTCTCACTTTTTTCCTACCCATCTTCATTGATAAATCCTAATCTTTGTGTCTACATTGCTGTGACAGAAATAGTTTCATGAGCTCTTTGTACCGAAGACCACATAGCCATCAATGTGCTATAATAGTTGCAGTAAGAAAATGGTTATCAAATACATTTTAAAACATTAAGAAATACATGCATTACTGTTTCTATTTACTTAAATATTTACTGCTTGATGTTGTCTTACTGCCTTACAGGAAGGAAAAGAGACAGAAATATCAATATTTTGTTAAAGGTCGGAGTCAACAGCAGTATAAGATCTATGATTGCTCATTGCAGTCGTGTTATCTACAAACTCGTTCAGTGATCGTGTCTTTTTTTCATACTCTAGCAATTAATATTCCTGAAATCATGGGTTAATTAAGCAAATATTGTAAAAGTTTGTGAAAAGAAGCATCAGCAGATGTATTAAATATCCATATGTGCACCAACATGCACATTATTCAGCTGTTTATACCCTGTATTGAGTGGTTGCATGATGCAAACACTTCACCAGCACAAACCCTGTTGAAAAATACTATTTCTAAGTGTTGGCTATGTAATAATCCTCAATGACACACTGGATGCTGCAGACAATACTAAGAAACTACTTCAATAAGTTTTAGGAATATAGTCCCTTACATGGAAAATTAAATATTTTTATTGGAGATCCTCAGCTGGAATAAACATATTACTGCAACTGAAATTATGGCCTCTGAGCTCTACAATAGTGCTGCTTAATTAAATAACAGTATATGAATATATACTTACACATCCACCACACCTTTTACTCTGCTTCATTTCACATCCTATGCTTTCAGTGCTTTGTATGAAGGACATCACCTTTGTAAGTAAGCAGTGCAATTGTCTCTGAAGGGTAACAGAATGACTCTTCCATCAGCCAGGCTGTGCTTTGAGTCCTCTGAGATCTCCCTGTCCTTTGTGCCATCACCCTGCAATCCAAAATACTGTGATTTCTTTTGCTGTCACTGGCAGAAGTGTGAGCAATCGCAGAAAAAATCCAACACAGCAAATGAATGAAATCATGAGTCTGGCTGAGATCCTGACACACCTGTCTTTGACGAACTACATTCAGGCAAATTGGTCAGTAGAGGGAGAACTGTTTATACCAGTTGAGGATCTGTCCTGTTGTTCCATACAGTGGATAGCAGTGCAGAAGAGTGTGAGCAGGGAGAAAGACACCCAAAAGGAATTCTCATGGTTAGAGTGCCCTATACCACCTCAAGCAATTTCTCCATTCATTCATTCCCTTCAGGCTGCTCCTGATCTGCATTGCTGTTGGCCATTCTGCCACTGCCTAAACTCACAAGTTCTCTTTTTCACCTGAAAAATAAAAAGACAGTCTATTGTTTTTTCTTATTTCTTCCCACTTTTCCCTCCCTTCTGGTTCTCCACTGTTTACTCATCCTTTCTCTGTGTGCCTCAGCACTCCCTGCACTGATGCTGTCCCTCCTGTAAGGTCTCATACAGGTACTTCTCCCTTAGCAAAGATGCAGTGAACAGTCTTTGCCTCTGCAAACACTCGTGTATTTTAAATCTTTTTTCCTGTCATGAATCTTCAGAGAAAACAGTTTTATTGTTCTCATTTTTTTTTTATGTATGGCATCTTGACTGTAAGCTATCTTGCAAACACTGCAGCCATGTAAATCATGCACTGAAGTACCATTGGATGATAGAAGCCACCAATACCTTGTGGAACAGAGTAAGCTAGAAGGAGCCAAGTAAGCAGGGAAATTTGAGAGGGATTGATGTGTGCTTTGGATCATTTCAGTTCATTGAATCAGTAGTTCCCAGAGGAAAAACTGTTCTACTGAAAAATTTCTGATCTGCTCTACTATTACTCCTAAATGCTTTCAGCTCAAACAACTTATTTTTTTTTTTTTAATTCCAGATTCCTCTTTCTGCTTAGAATAATCACCTGTGATTTTGACTGACAGCATGAATTTTCAGTAAATGTTTTTGTGCCTGTTTCTAAACCAGGGATATGGAGGTAAAGAGAAGGCATTCATTGCAACGCAGGGACCCATGATTAATACTGTGAATGACTTCTGGCAGATGGTTTGGCAAGAAGACAGCCCTGTCATTGTTATGATCACAAAGCTCAAAGAAAAAAATGAGGTATGACAACTAGCCAAACCAAGAAATTTTTCCAATGGTGCTGCATGCTGTAGAAAGAGCCTTAGCAGACTTGAAAGAAAACCAGCAGATAACCAGCTCTCAAATACTCTGGTAATGGGCAATGTGAAAAAAATGTCAGTGTTCTCAAACTCACCAGTTGCAATTGTGTAGTCATCAGGAGAGATACATTATGTTTTCGAAATCTGTACTGCTGGGCTCATAATTTATTAAGAAACACCTCGTTTACTTGTTGGTCATCTCTGTACTTCTTGCTGATGACTTTCTGTTTTGTAAAGAATAGACATGTAAATGGATAGTGTTATGATTAGAGGTTTCCTGGCATGGTTGAAGATTACTCTTTGATACAATAGCAGTTTTTTAATCAGTTCCACATACTACAAATCGTCTAGATCGTCCCAGAAATATGACTTGGTCTCCCACATGCCAATATCATGGAGAGACCTAACTGTAATGGAAATATATGGCTCCTTACCTTAGCACCAAATGCAAGTGACGATTGTATTCTAATGGCTAATGGCCATCTAGCTGCATGTTATATATACAGTGGCTTTCAAATTGATTCCCAACTACATCTTTAATAGCTTTATCTAGTATTCATGTACATCTTTGCCAGGCTTTCCTTGATAGTGTCTGTGACCATATTTTACTGCCATACATGAAGAACAAATTGCTCTCCTGTGATTTGGAGGGCTGCGGCCAAAAGAAAGTCCTATTTTGAGGGTTTGAATGTTACAGAAGTGGTTTATAGGGCTTGTGGACAGAAGAGAGGGAGATATAAAAGAGTTCACCTTCTTTCTTGTGTCCAAACTGATAGATGAAGTAACTCTTCCAAATCCAGGTGGGTGTTTCTACAATGTTTCATCATGTTCTTAGATAAGCACGAGGGCCATGTGGTCCCTCCCTTACTCACCACCCTGCACTTTAAATTCAGTTGAGTGTGATGGCAGAAAGACTGACTGTTTTCAGACGAAGTCCCCTGTCTCAATTCACTGCTCAATTTAAAGGTGGACTAGGTTGACAAACTCTTCCTTTCTTCTGCATTTGACCACTGTTTGACTCTTTGTCACAATGACTTTGGCCTTCTAACGTGAAGTGGCTTTAAATCCAGGTGATTTTAAGAAAGATGTAAGTAAAACATAGATTGGTGCTGGAAAGTATCCAGAGATTTATTACCAAAACAGATACTGTTTTGAATAGACTTTTCATATTAGTTACCAGAAGCCTACATTAAAAGGATTACTTCTGAAAATGTAGGAAACTTATCCCAACGTAACTGCTCAAAAGAATGAGTATTTTACTGAGGAAATGCTGACTGTTTAAACACTCACATCTGACACTGTGTAAGAAGAATGACTTGAAAGAAATGCTCAGTGTTTTCCAACGTGTCAGGAAGCCCTGTGTTTACCTGAGTTACGCACTCTCTCAGCTCTGCTGTTTATCCGCATTGTTGTGGCCTGCCAGTGGTCATTTCCTTCTAATAGAAAGAGGGTTGGAATCTCAAGTAGTTCCCAGGCTATATAGTGAAGTTTTGTTTGCACAAGCTGTCCTGCCCTGTCTAGAAACCTTAGGAACTCTCCCACTGTTAGTGTGCTCATCCGAGGCCTTGACTTGCTATTGAAAAGAAAACATCTTGGCTGACTGTTAAGCTCAATCATATTAATTTAACTGTTAAAGTGTTATCTGCCTATGGAGATGGCAAAAACAAAAGGTAACTAATATAACAGCACTTGATTATTTTTTTTCTGCTGTCTGCTGTATTTCTCTCATTTTCACTGAGGTACATTTGTTATATTTACACATACAAATGCCTTCATACTTGAAAGCATGTTTGTGTGCTTTTCCACATATAGCCCCAGATCATATTTACAGGTATAGGACCCTTTCCTCAGTTGATGTATCACTCAACATCCTTTTCATCCATAATGTACAAGAATGTTTTAAGTAATATACAAAGAGGGAGCTCTCAAATGAAACATAACACCTATGAAAAACGGTAAGCTCATCAATAAAGTAATTTCCTTAGCATAAATAAAATTATTTGGGATATAAATACCCTAGTTGAACATACCAAGGTTATAAATTTGCTATAGGAAGGGGGATTGTGTGAAATGTAAATGCAGATTCTGATGGAGTTAGTTCCTTCTTGAGATTAAAAATGGTTAAGACTCACTGTGATAAGATTTTTTTGTTAAAGGATGAAAATATAGTTTGAAAGTAGAGTGCTAAGCGAATATTTATTATATTTTAGCTGTGTGAGGAAACAGAGCACAGAATTATTGTTTGGATTCTTTTTCATTTTGAACACTTCTGAAAAATGGAAATAAATTTGTAAACAAGAATAACACTAAGTAAACTAACAAGTCTACGAGTCTACACAGTGTCTAAACAGGTGAGAAATCTATCTGTCCAAGGAGAGTGCACAGCAAAGGAATCATAGAATCGTTTGTGTTAGAAGGACCATTAAAAGCCATCTAGTCTAACTCCCCTGCAGTGAACAGACACCTACAGCTAGACTGAGTTACTTGGCGCCCAGTCCAACCTAACTTTGAAAGTCTCCAAGGACAGGACATTCACCATCTCTCTGGGCAACCTGTTTTAGTACCTCACCATACTTACTGTAAAAAATTTCTTCCTTATATTGAGTCTAAAACTGTCCTCTGTTAGTTTGAAACTGTTTCTCCTTGTCTATCACAACAGATCCTGCAAAGGTGTGTCCCCTTCCTTCTTATAGGAAGGGACCTTTAAGATCATCTAATTCCAACCCCTCTGCTATAGGCAGTGACTCCTCCTTCTAGACCAGGCTGCTTAAAGCTGCATCCAGCCTGGCCTTTGATGCTTCCAGAGAGGGTACATTCACAATCTCATTGGTCAACCTGCCCCAGTGTCTCACCACCCTCTCAGTAAAGAATTTCTTCCTGATACCTAGTCTAAATCTACCCTCTTCCAGTTTAAAGCCATTCCCCCTCGTGCCCTAATGAAAAGTCCCTCCTCAGGTTTCCTGTAGGCCCCCTTCAGGTACTGGAAGGCCGCTAAGAGGTCTCCTCAGAGCCTTCTCTTCTCCAGGTTGAAAAGCCTGTTTCTTCAACCTGTCCTCATAGGGGAAGTGCTTCAGCCCTCTTATGATCCTTGTGGCCCTCCTCTGGACCTGCTCCAATGACTACATGTCCTTCTTGTGCTGGGGGCACCAGAACTGGAAAGAGCAATAGTAACCTCCAGAGGACCACCCAACCCCTTCATGAATAAGCTATATGACCCACAGAAGGTTACCATCTCTAATCCTCTAATAGCATGTTAAAACATGTCTTACGAAGTTTTATCAACAAGACAAATTTCATGTATTACTGATTGCTTATTCAAGACAACAGAGCAATGGAAGCATAGCCATGCTATGTATCCCGCAGATAATATGCACCTTGTTTAGTTTAAAACATGCTAGCAACAATACTTGTAAATCAGGAAACATGTTTTGAGAAGCACAAATAAAAGGTACTATGCAGCATTCTGCAAGAAAAAAGGACTAGTTGTGAGAGATGCATTAAACAATACGTGTTTATTCTACTCAGATTACGGAAATCTTGTTGTCGGTAATTATCTAGGACAATCTTGTTAACTCACTATTTAAAGCTCATATCACTCTGCAACGTTCTTCCCATGGCCTGTAAGCACTCTTATCTATGAATACCAAAATAGATTTTGGAATTCAGAAATCGTACTGTTTGCAGAGTTCACATAAGCATCTTTAAAGATTAGTCATAAGTTGAGTATTGGCACCATTGAGATGTCTCAGGTTTTGGAAAAACTTAAGAAGATTAGGTCCTAACATTGAGGATTTTTGTATATAAATGCAAATCCTGCAATCCCTTCTTAATTGTACCTCTCATGCTTGAATTAGTACCGGCAGTAAATAGAGGGCAGGAGTAAAAAGGGATTCTGGAACTGAAGTTTCCTGTAATTATTCATTAGTGATGTGTGATTGCCCGGTGATTGAAACTGTTAACATATAAATTTCTGGGCAGAGCTAGAAGAAAAAATAAGCAGGGTAAGAACTGCAGCTAAAGGAGAGCACCTTCACAAATATCTGAGAATTGTTAAACTAATTTTCTTCAGAGAGTTCAAATCCAGAGAAATTAAAGCAAGTAAATAATCCATCAGCTGAAAAATCTTTTCTCCATTCAGCAGAGTTGTCTGGGGGAACCAGACTGCAACAGAAGCACTTTCTGACAAAACTCCACGCTCCTGATCACAGGCTGACAGAGACCCACCTCTACAGCTGATATGTGAAGCCTGGCACCCAGCAGGGCTGGGATGCAAGGAGGCAGAGCAGGAGATGGAGAGAAGCTAAGCCTACAACCCTGTCACAGAGGGCAGAAAAAAGACCAAAATAAATTAAAATTCATGTGAGATGCTGTTTGTCATATGAACTTTCTGTTCTGACCAGGGAATGTACCAGGATCATGCACCAGGTCAGAAATAAATAATCATTAGCTGAGAGTACCGGCAGATTGCTACTCAGTGCAATTGAGTCCTGAGGGGGGATTTGAAATATGGTTGGAAGGTGAGATTTTCTACAGGAAGAAAGAAGAGTGCCAGCTTTTTGCTGGTGTGCAAGTTGGCTGAGAATATTTTTTTCCTAGCTTAAGCATCTTTTAAAATATCTATCTCATGGCTCTTATGTGTTTGCTGACTGCATAGAAAGTTCAACCCCAAGCTCACAAAATCTGTGACCTATTTAGAAAGTGCTGTGGTGGATGAATGGGCTTAAAGGAATACTAAGATGCCTGAAAGAACAGCAAGGAACAGGACCAGCACAAAAATAAATAAATGAATAAATGTGAGGACTGTCTGATGATAAGACCAAGTGAGTTCTTCCATCCTTCAAGTATGTATGGTGGGCAATGAGCTTTTACTGACTACAGACATGAGGTTAGGGAAGAACCTTCTTAACCACTGTGTTTGGCTTTTGTCCAGGTCTAAAATATACTGACCTGGGACCAGTGGAATTTCCTCTTAGGTTCAAGTAATAGATCGAGGCTTTTTTTTTTTTTCCCTTATCCTCCTGGGAATTTTTATATTTTCTCTCTAACTGATATATTTATCCCTCCCACCTTCACCTGTATCCCTTTATTAAAATAAACTTTCAAAACTGTTAATTTCCCCCACATACCTGTCGTAGGTATCTGGTCCCGGCTCTATTTTCAAGCTATTTCTTAAAGCAGTAACAAACAGAACTTTAAAAAACTGCATGGAGACTGTGTTAAAAATAATCCATTGTATCTCGCTAAATGCAAATGGGCTGTTAAACGAAAGTTATTTTAATGGACAGCCCCGTTTCATTGTCCACCCAGCACAAGTTGCCAATTACAGTTCTGGGAAAGAGTCAAGAAAAACTTTAGGACAGCCTGAAGGCTTTGTAGCACACTGCATACTTTCATTTATCAAGAACTCTCAGGGGTTGACCCAACTATTGTTGATTGTCAGGGTACAATTGTGTATTTAGACTTTTTCCCATATTAGCACTGAAAACTACACTCCCAGGGAGGGGCATGAATTGCAGATCTCGCTGATGATAATAGCTGTGTGTCACATGGGGTGACTGTGGATCTGGTGAACGCTTTTTTTCATAGAGTTTTGTGAGTATTTTATTGCCATTCTTGGTGTCCTTGGGGAGACACCGAATTTAAGATGGTCAAGTAACTCTCCATGTGAATGATGCTCTCTGATTTGAACGAAACCAACCAGATTGGCCAGCTTTATCTCAGAAAATGTGGCTGTCACACACCTTGCACTCTGAAGGTAATGGGCATCTATTTTTAGAGAAGTACACAGGAGGAATGTTTGCATTCAGTTCTATCAGCTGGTGGGGTCAGCAGCAGCAAAAAGATCACACCTGGAGGTAAAGCCTGGCATTTACTTTGTACACAACCAAATGTGCTTCTAGCTCATTTTTAGCAGAATTTACTAGAAGCTAAGATTTATGACAATTAATTGTATTAAAGCAGTTGTATCATCTTGCTGTGCAGTATAAGTTACTGTTCCTTCAGCAAGTGTTTTTGAGGAAGTGCAAACAGGTCATTTTGGGGAATCCTATTCTTGTAGGAATGTTGTCTGTTCTCTCTGTTTTTAACCTGTGTGTTGGATATTAAAGAGAATGTTTTATTTAGATGTTATGTTTTAATTTAACAAATGACCATTATTTCAGAAAATGTGGCTCTCACACACGTTATACTCTTGAGTTAACGAACATCTATCTTTAGGGAAGTATTTAAATGATAGAGATGTTTGCTTTCAAGCATAGAGATACTTCAGTGGAAATGAGTATGAAGCTACAGCTGATCTGAAAATAAACTGTTGCAAGGGAAAAAATGGCGTTCTCTCTATATGTACTATTTCAACATTTTTTCAAGAGACTCTTGTCAGATGCATTGCTGAAATAATATAATACTACCGAGTCATTAAGAATGCTTAATACAGTTTTGTGTAACTGTAGCAAGACAATTCTGTGTACGATAGTAATGTGATAGACATCTCAGGCAAAACACTTTTACACATATGATTGAATTCAGTAAGCACTTTGGGCACATCTGCATGCTTTGTTTTATCGTGGCACAGGAAAGTAAACAGGATAAAAAGCCTTGTGAGGGCAGGATGAATTCTAAACCACTTACTCAGAAGAAAATCCCATTTAGAAAGAGTAAACTTCACAAATCTTCATGTTTCGGGAAAAAAATGATCCTGAATTTTTGAATAAATAAAATAGTTCCTTCAATTGAACCTCGCTGAGATTTTAAAAATAAGAACAGCTGTTGTAAGCATTCAGTGATAGAGATTCATATTGGAAAACTCAGCTCCTGAAAAGCGGGCCTAAGCCATTTGTTAAGAAGCCCACAGTGTCTTACTTAGGAATGTTTCTACCATCAGTAACTCTTTGGTTGAACTCATCAAACTTCTGTGTAAAAATAAATGTGGCTTCAGAATCTAGTTTCTTGATGAGACCAATGTTTGCTTTCCAGAAGTGCGTGCTCTATTGGCCAGAAAAAAGAGGAATCTATGGGAAGGTTGAAGTCCTTGTTAACAGTGTGCAAGAATGTGAGAACTATACTGTCCGTCAGCTCACAATAAAGGTAAAAATCTGCATCTGAGAAGCATTGTTCCTAATGCTTTATGTTTTCAATTTTAAACAAAGTTAAATTGTTCTTTCAAAGAGCGTAAATTTTTACAAGAGAAGTAACTGAGCTGTGAAGCTCACAGCTGCAAGGTATAATTGAGACCAAAGCTGTGGAACACATCATATTGCTGCTTTGTATCATTCTGACAATAAAAAAAAAAAAAGGCTTCAAGAAAGTGCAAATTTCACTGTCTTGAATTAAATTTGCTTTGAGTCCCTTTTAGTGTTGCCAAGATGAAGTAAAGGGATCTTAGTTGATGAAAGAACTAGCACAGCATCAGTCAAAAGATGATAAGCTGTCCATGTTATGTGCTGAGTGTCTCTACAGCCCATTTGAGAAACTAAAAATATAAGGAGCATATAAGGAAAACTTCATAGTTTCATGGCTCTGACTAAACATTAACTGCGCAAAATAAGACAGATGCTCCTATGATGCCAAGTTACTGCCCATGTTATGCTTATGTGCTATGGGACTCCATCACCTGCTCCTTCTGGTAGAGCTTTACAATAAATAAGAGATGACCTGGGGAGATTTGATTGCTGTGGGAAATCTGGGGAGATTGGGCTTATCTCAGGCTGTGAGATGTGAATCAAAGCCATATTGCCTGGCTGGAAGCATACAAGTTACTATAGTTTGTATTTACCTTCTTCACCTGTTGAAGTAGCAGCAGTCTCTGTTGGAGAGAATAGACTGGGTTGGCTTAGTATAGAAGGCCAATTCTTCGGCACCTTTAGCTTAAATACTCTTGTAATTTTGGTATCAGATTTGGCATCAGATTTTGACACTTTTATGATAGTGCCCTTAACAGGTAGCAGAAATGAATAATTTAGAGAGAATCAGAAGCCCAGATCAGTCTTACTGCTGACCCAACACAGACCTCTGACAACTCCAGCTGACAGCACAGTCATCAAGTCCCTGGCCAGATGGGCTCAGCAGGGTTTACATACCTAGAAAAAGAGCCAAGATTTCAAGTACACAAACTCTGCTTACAGTTGTATCCCTGGAAAGCATGTCTGTTCCCCTCGGTTGTATCCCTTCAGTCCAATAAAAACAAATTGTTAAATCTCTCTTGACATTTTTACCGTAACACTGAGAAAAATAAAAAAGAACTGCTGACCACAAGTGTGCATAAAAACCCTTGATGCTATTTCCAGCAAGGGAGTCAGTCCCGGAGTGTGAAACACTACTGGTACACGTCCTGGCCCGACCACAAAACCCCCGACAGCGCCCAGCCACTGCTGCAGCTGATGCTGGATGTAGAGGAGGACAGGCTGGAAGCACCTGCCCGAGGGCCCATCATCGTGCACTGCAGGTAATTTGCAGCCTTTTCCTTCAAGAACTGCCATGGAAAATCACATCAGACAGTCCTTCTCCTAAACAAAGGGTGTATTTAGGCAAGAGAAAAATTCCCCCAGATCCTCTTCATGCTAATTGACTTTTTCTGTTCCTATCTGAGTTTTGGATAGAATTCCCTCGTTGCTAGCAAATCTTTTCTGAACCATTCTCCATTTCTGCTAATTAATTCTGTATTTGAAAGACCAGCTGGAAAGATGATTTTGCTTCTGTTTCATGTTCATGATTTGCTTTCTTTTTTATCTTGTCACATTATTACGTAGCTAAGTCAGATGCAATACCCCGTGACTGGTTGAATGAAATGTAAGATGCAGACATTGGGTACAAATTTGCAGACCAAAATACATCAATACTAAAACTTGTGAACATTTTCACAAAGGCAGATGGTTCTCAAGAGAAGAGTGTTACTGACACAAATTATAACGAACTCAACTTGCAATCAGTGTCCTTGTAATGATTCTGAGGATGTTCCATTTTACTGTTCGGTGTCGATTCATCGTCCTGAATTCTAATATAAGTTATAAGAAGTAGGGCTAAACTTAAATATTGGTGGTAAAATGTAGGTAAAGCAAAACAGAAAATGAAATGAACTCAGTGTTTCCTTACATCCTTTGTCTCATAGGTATAATACACTTCTTATAGTTGGGATGGTATCATGTATTCCTACAAGTCTGTCAAAACCTGAGCTTTTCATCTTGAGCCACTTCTTTTCAACTCCGTATTTTGGAGTTGAGAAATGGAAGCCAGATTTGAACATTTTTTTGAAAATCCAGAATGTGAAGAAAAGGATATTTCCCAAATTGTATCCAGCTGTTTTTGTCAGGAATTGCAGTTTTCCTAAACAATGCACAAATCTGTGGATGGAGAATGAGGTTTCCATTTTTCTACTAAGGATGTCATGTCTTCAGAGGAACAATGTGTCTTTCCAGTGTGAGACATGTGACAGCAAGGCCTGTAATCATGAACAGGAATTTATTCATGATTGAATATCTATATCCTTGATTAAAATTAATAGTTCAGTACCAACATGACTATCTATACACTCGCTACACAATAGGGAACAGAATGAATAAACCCACTCATACCATATTTTCTTGTCACATAGTTTCTTCCATTTTATTCTGAGTTGCCAGTGAGGTCATCCAGGCCTCACAGAGCCTGTACACATGTTCTCAGACTTGAGATACAAATGCATAAATCTCAGTTATTTCTGGAGGATCATTACAGGACATGCTCAAGCATGATCCCCAGTCTGAAACAGAAGAGCTTCAATAATCTCTGAAAACTTGGAATTATGACGAGTGGAAAAAAGATCATTTTTTTCTCTGTTTCTTCTTGTAGACTGTCAGCATAGAGTGCTGTCCTACAGCCTTCGGTGATGTGTCCATTCAGGATATTAACTTTACTCATTTTAGCAGTGTTGTTCTTGGTCTGCAAACACATGGGAAACGAGTAAACATTTGTTTTGGTCCTTGTCAGCAGATGTGATTCTCCAAAAATGAAAGAATTTCCAAAAGGAAAAAGTGATCAGTCCTTGACACTCTTTATGGTAGTATTCACTGGAAAGATATAAAAGCTTCCTCTCCCATGTCATTCATTTAAAGCATGTGATAACTCCTTAAAAATCTGTCATTTGCATAACCCCAAAAGTGTAAGAGTCCAATATTCTACACTCCCAATTAACTGACCTGTCATTATGAATGAGCTGTTACACCTTAATTAATAAAAAAAGAAAAGTAGGAATATACTGTTAGGTGTTTTCCCAGAAAATACTTCAAAGTAAGTAGCTCTCCAGATTGTCTGGATATACAAGGAAAGAAATATAAGGCAAGTGAAGAACAGTGTCATTTTTATCTTGCTCTATCCAAAATACAACTGTATAAGAATAGGACCTGCATGCTTGAGCTGAGGAAAATGCATCAGAAAATTCTGCTTTTGTGTAATAGTTATTAAGAATTTGTCCAAGAACACTTAATCCGCAATAGGTAAACAAATAAAGGGGAGAAAAAAGAACCTATTCAATTTCACTTACATCTGAATTGTTTAAACTTGTTAGCTCTATGTATCAGGCAGATCCCTCTTTATAAACCCTTCCTTCTCCTTTTTGGTGTACCTCAGATATGTGCCCAAGACGACAGGCTGTCAGCTCAGAAACTTCTGCCCACTTAATCTTTTTTTTACAGTACCGAATTTACCTCTCATTAACCCCTCACAGTCGGCTTAGGTATCCTCATGTATTTAACATTGCTGAAACCTCTTGCAAATACTCGCTTCCAAGAGGGATGTGTTCCTCTTTTGAGTCCCTAAAGGACTCCTACCTTTCATTCTGTGGTGAGTAGGTTGTGATTTGTTTCAGCTGTAGCACGTGGACATGGATCTGCTAACACTTTGCACTCATATATATCAAGCTTTCATCTAAGACACTCAATGTATTCTTCCTGGCTTTAATTTAAATAGTGCTTGCAATGCTATTATGGGTCAGGTGGCATTCATACCTATTGCAGAGATGAAGAAAGCAAGGCACCTACTGGCTAAGTATTTCCAAAGCCAAGCATGGAGACCTGGACCCAAATCCATGTTTTAATTATTTTCCTCATATTTTCCTGCCATACAGCATGGCAGGGAAGAGCTGCACTGAGTTCTTCATTAAACTACACATTCTTTAAGCCAAAAGTCAAGGGAGAGATCCTCAAAAGTGATGGGGGCTCAGAGAGTAAAAATAACGGCTGTAATGGCTGTTTCCAAGCAGGCGTCAGTAAAACCTGGAGTGACGATGTCCAATCCTTCTCTCTTCTGCAGAATCAAGGAGAGAATGTTAACGTCATCAGTGTGGTTCTTGGTCCTTTTACCCTTGTGGTTAGAGGTGCAGTTAGCAGAACTCCCCTGTCCTTCAGGGCTTCAAATGCAGTGTCCCTTTGACTTATGCCTTAAGGGGGGCTTTCCCCCAGCTTGGTGCCTGCTCTATGCTAGAGAATATTTGGATTTTATGATGCTAATGGAGATGGCTTTTCTAACCACACACTTGTGTGCAAACTGGAAGCGTGTAAACTTCACGAGTCGCCCACAACAGTTTGGCAGCTGGAAGAGTGTGCCCTTTCATTTCTAGCTATGAAAGTGAGCTAAGTTATCCTTGTTAGGAATCTGTTGGTTATAGCAATTTAACATTTCATATTTCTAGTGTTTTCATGTCTGTGTGGTGTTTTCCAGATAATTCCTTCAGTTGTTTTGCTCCACTCACACAGTAAATTTTGCCTTCTTTTCAGTGCTGGCATAGGAAGAACTGGGTGTTTTATCGCCACAGCCATTGGTTGTCAGCAGCTGAAGGAAGAAGGAGTTGTAGATGCATTGAGCATTGTCTGCCAGCTACGAGTGGACAGGTGAGTTCATAGAACCATACCTCAGTCAGATGACATGAATTTATTTAAAATTACACTGGATGAGTTCAAGTCTCCTGCATTTATAGGATAATTTCAAACAGAAGATGTCTTCTGCATCTTTGCAGAAAGTGTCTTGCGGATGATGCTATAGCTGAAACCTGTCACAAAAGGATAAGAGAAATACAAGAAAAGTCTGATGAACTCCGAAATTAAATGTTTAAATGTTGTTTAAATTAAATTAATTTTTCCTCTGCATTCCACTATCAGCTGAACTAGCTCAACACAATAAGCTTTTGTGGAATCTCTTCTACCCTTTCTAGGAATACACAGAACTGTTTGATTTTATACTCTTATAGCTCTTTCAGGACTTGAGTTTCTGCTGCTGTTTTCTCTTGTACAAGGAGGTTATACCACTGACACCAAGAGCATGGACCTGCCTTCTGCTAGGCAAGGGACACAGCTAGTACAGATGTTAGTAATCCAGTCACTTCTAATAGGAGATCCACAGCATCTTCCCTTTCTGTCCTGTTGAACAAGAGGAGGGAAAAAAAGAGTATTTTTTTCCTTTTTTTTTTAATATATTTTTCATCTATTTCATGATGTTGCATGTGTCCCAGTTGCAGTTTCAGTGATGAAATGAGCATGCAGTGACCAGTGAACTGACTACTCTACATTGCAGCTGTTGATTGAAAGCGAGCCTGTAGCTGCTCTAACATTGAACAGTGGGTTACCATCAGTGTGGGGCATTCTCTGAAGGACAGAGAGCTTATTGTTGGGTATACATCATCCAGACACAAGAGAATGGGGGAAGGAACTATGATCCATCTGCTCTTCACAGTTTGTGTCCTAATGTGGGCAGAAGACAGGCTGAGCCTGGTTTACTCTTCAGTAATGATTATGAAAACCTCTTCACAGCTGAATGCTGCTTTACATGGATGGAGTGACTGCCATCACATTTGCTGACCAGTATGACAGCATTAGCTGAATATTCTAAGTAACTTTTGTATTTGGATCTTGATTAAGGAATATGGTTTCTGGGTAAAACTGGCTAAGACTCTATTGAATGAAATTCTCCTGAGATAGCAACTGCCATTTCTGGGCACTTGGCGCTCCCCTCTTTCTTCTGTCTGCAGTATCCCACTAGGTCACAAGAGACACAGGGAAATCTGGAGGCTAGAGATTGTCTTTGAGCCCAAACTGACAGGGACAGTAAGGCTCACTCAATGTGTAGTTTCTTCATACAGCAGAGAATGCCAAATCTGGTGCTGCTACTGCCTCAGTTGTGCTGAAACTCCTTTTGAATTAGGCTGGCAAAGTTACTCAGTTTGGGAAAACAGCAAGGCATATGTTGCAGAATTTTCTTAAGTCCCTGGTTGAATTCACAGCATGGGAGTGGGGCTTGGGAGCAGAAGCACTGTAAGCCAGCATTGTTGCAGAGTGCTTTGTTTTGTGAAACCACGGCCAAAGAGAGACTTGTATTGGAGAGGAGGATGTGGGTATTGTGTACTGAGCAAGCTGCTCGTTTGGTTGTACTTTTCTTTCTTATTCTGCTTAGAGAAACAGGATTTTGTATAAAATAAACAAACAGGGTTGCACCAAGAACAGAGAAGTCTCAGCACTGCTGTAGGTACCAGGTCATATAATCTCCTTGCAAGATTGTTACCGGCTTCTGACATACTTTTTTCTCTAAATGGAAACAACCCATACGGAGTACAAATGCTGAAAAAGAGCTCAGGCCAGAGGGACAATTAAGGATTTTTGTGTTCTGAAGCATTCTGAAATGCTGAAGTGGAGCCACAGTCTGCAAAAGGACCAGAATCCATATAGCTGACTGTTTTTATGCATCACCTCCTCTGCCCTTACCCTCCCACACTCTTTCCTCCCAGTGGAGGTTGTAATGTGATCCTTACAGGGCAACATGAGCCACTTGGTGTGTAAAATTCTCCAAGGGGAGTTCCTGACCTAAAAATCACAGCAACAGAGAAGATGGAAATGGTGAGGGAAAAAAAATGCTTACTCTGTTTTAAATTATCAGTTCCAAATTTCTAACTCCATCCTGATTATCTATTCATCTTATTTTAAAAAGGCTTGTAGTGTTCTTCCTCATTTCAGTATTTCTATTATAAGATAACCTTTCCCTCATTGCGCTTACACTCCAGTGAAGAGAAGTGGAAGCAAATTCTACTCTTTTACAACAGTGTTTATGTCATTATTTCAACCACAGAAATAATCCGTATTTTCAGCATTATTACTGACAACACAGTTTGGTTAAGTATATCTAGCCAGTGAACTTTCTTATATGTATTAGTACCATGATAAACTTGGAGGGAAAATAGAAATCTGGCTCAATTATAAATATTCAGCACAGCAAGCTCAGTGACACAAAGCTTGTTATAAATTTTAAGTGATTCTTGCATTTCCATATTTTTTCAAGTTTCAGATAGTGCAAATTGACTCCAGAGATCTCAGTGAAGGCTTCTCAGTTTTTCATATTCTCAGGCATTGCCTGAGACAAAAAGTACATTTTTTGAGTTTTAATTTTTGATGGCATTTTTCTGAGGAAAGCTCAATTACACCAAAAACTCTTTTTCCTTTCCCTTTCCCAGATGGTCATATTGCAGGACAGCTTTCACTCACCTGGCAGTTAGCTAATAGCAAGGTTTGCTAAGGCAGAGCTTAGCAGCCCCTCAGCAGCCCTGCCAGCCCAACCAGACATCAGTTTCATCAAGTGGCCAAGTATCACTGTAACACACACAAAGCTCCATGAGACCAAGTTCTCCTCACAGTCCAGACATGGGATTATTGCAGGTGGGATGTGAGATAAGGTGGCTTGAAGCTGACAAAATGAGCTGAACATCCCACTAGACTCAGCTACCAGAGCTGTCTTTGGCCGTCACCATGTTACACTTCATTTACTGGCATAGCCCATATGAGCCAAGCAGCAGAGCAGGAGCGGAGTTGAAGTCCTCATCCTCATGATGCTGGACATCAGCAGGCTACAATTTATTCTCTGTACAGATTGCCCTTTCGAAAGAGAATAGTGTTAAACAGAAAATGATGGTTTTCTCTGTCTACATGACAGCTAGAAAGTTGCCTGAGGTGTGCACTGAATCTTTTCATCTCTGATACTTCATATCCACTTGGTTCCCAGCCAAGTTTGTTCATGCTTGGAGCTACACCACTCAGTGCAGACCTGCTGATGGAATGAACACATTTGGTGGTATCCACTGGTGTTTGACCTTTCTACCGTAAGGGCATAAGGCCTAGATTCTACTGAGATAATAATATAGGCAATAGGAGAGCAGAAAATAGAACTGTGCTGGATGGACTCTCAGTGTAGAGCAGATGATGCTGGTAGTGATTTACCAAAATTCCCAAATGGCCACTGTACTCTGCAAGAACCAAACAAACACCCAAATAAATTACAGACAGTGGCAAAGAGTTGTGCGGGAAAAAAAAATAATAATAACAAAAAAAATGGATGTATTAACTGCCTATGTAGTCCCTCTAGAAACAGAGTTTGAAATAGAGTTCCAATAGGGATTGAGGTGGTAGAGAGCTGTTCCCAGGATGTCTAGGAGCTGTGTTCTTAACTGCTCAGTATAACTTAGGAGGTTGATGGGGGGTGAAAGGATCCTGCAGCAGTTGTCTGTGCTGAGCTAACATGAGGAAATGAACCATCCACTCAAAAGCTTGACCCAGGATATAGATACAGCTATGATCTGTGTGGCTTCATAGAAAGACAGACCCTCAGCTCTGCTCAGCTTTTTTTTTTTTCTTTTTTTCACAGTTCATTTTTTTATGTTTTGCCACAGAAACAGGAAATGTTTGATGTGAGGCATCTTCAAGGCGTGCTGTGATATCGAGAAACTTTGCACATTCTTTAACCTTAAAGGCACATTCTTGGAATAACATCCAATAATTTTGCTTTTGGCTCCTCAGACAGGATGAAGAGTTTCCAGTGTGCGTCAATTCATTGTTTAAGTGTTTTGACTAATCGCCTCAGGTTAAAAAAAAAAAAAAAAAAANAAAAAAAAAAAAAAAAAGAAAGAAATTCCAAACTCTGCATCACATTCATTTTGGAGCAGACTGCAACCAGCTGCACTCACAGCAAGCCAGAGGGCAGGGAACAAGAGCTTTCCCTCTGCCATGGTTGCCCAGGCAGACACAATGGCAGCCCCCAAGTCCTCAGCACACCAGGGTTTGTTTCTTCCAAGCACCAGCCCAGTGAGCCCCAAAGAAGCAGAGAGCAGCTTGTCAGCGTGGGCTAGTGAGTACAAAGGCTGCAGGCCCAGAGGTGCTGCAGCTGTGAGTCCTTCCCTCCTGGGCACAGGGGACATGGCAGAGGAAAACGCTCTCTTACAGCAGATTTCCTCCTGAAAAAGTACTCTTTCATGCAGCCTTTGGCACAAAACGATGTTTTAAGGTGATAGATAATTTCTTGATGTTAAGTATGAGCCCTTCACAGGAACAAAGGGGAGAATCCCATGGGTGATAGGCAAGGCCGAGTTGTCTGAACCTCCAAGATCTGAGTATCCCCTTGGCTGGCAGGCACGTGCACTGCTATGCCCACACAGGGTTTGGAAGCACCACAGCAGCTCAGTTTTGCTTCGGAGCATGGAACAAATGTTCATCCTCAGATAGGCTTATGTATGCCCTGGGGATAGTGTGTGTTACTTCACTTCGACAGAGGTAGGTGCAAGGGTCACCTCCAGAATTGGCCTTATGCAGCCAAGGCAGTTTTAACCTTCTCTTCCTGCCACATGCTGGTCCCTGGACATTTTCCCTTCCTTCACCCCTTCTCACAGTGGATTGGAGCTGGGAAACGCACTCCTGAAAGCATGTCCTGGGGGAGTGCTGGCAGAGAGACAGGGCAGGCCGGGAAGGGGACGTGCTGGCCGAGCGGGACACAGCAGGAGGAGGAAGGAAGGAGGCCAGGCAGAGCAGAGTACCAGAGCAAAGCCCTCCTGTCACCTTTAGATGACTCTTGCTGGATCTCCAGGCAGGAGACAAGCACAGAGGAGAGTGGCTGCAGGCAGCAGGCAGCCAAGAGTTATGGATTTGTGGATGTCTTTGTTGGCAAAGCGAAGAGACTGCTGCTTTTTGCACTGGATGGGACCATTTAAGGACTTGTGATTTAATTCCTAAAAGCTGCGTATCATAATAGAAATGCAGGTCACTAAAAAGGGTTTTACAGTTGTCTGAGCTCACTGGAGGAGCATAAACAGCTGGTCAATTTCCTACAGAAGTAGGTATTAACTTAATCGTTTTTGCTGCTACAACCATTTCACCATCCAATAGCACTGAGGAAAATAAAAGGACCTTATGGTAGCAGATGAACTTATCTAATACTAATGGACAATATTTGCCAAGGCATCTTTACCATTTTTCAACCAGCTCTATATCACTATGTCCTTTTGTTGCTGCTGCCTCTGAAGTGATCATGTGGGAGACTGTCAGAGCCTGTAAGGTGCTTGGCTTCTACATCACTTTGGACCTAAATCCCTCTCTGCATTTTATTGTTTTAGTGAAGGTTTAGCTTATGCCAAATACAATACGCATCTTAATGTCGTCCTTTGCCCTAAGGCCATTTACTCATTCATCCCCCCAAAAGTAGTCAGCCTTTCTGTGGTAACCCAAGGATGAACACACTGCTTCAAATACCCTGGCGGCCTTCACTTGATGGGGAGTGAGATCTGAAAGATCCTAGTACTTCCAGAATGAAGCTCAGTTTAATTTCAGAACTGAATGTAACCCTTATTAAATACTGCACCTACCTACCTCCTGTAGGACATCGTTCCCTTCCTACTGCAGTTGGCACTGGATGTGTGACACTAGATCCTCCTTGTTCCACCTAAAAAAGGAATTGTTAGCAGTTGAATGTATTAAGTGGAGGCATCTAATACAATCTGACTGTAACTAGTCCTTTTTATGGTCAGGTCAAACTCTTTTGTATCGCTGGTGTTGAAATGAGTCACTGCTGTAAAATTTCTTAGGTGGCTGCTTTTAGGACAGGATGCATTGTAGGCGTTAGAAAGGGGACAGGAAGAGCTGTTCTCTGTACAGGCAGTCTGAGGGTCAATGAAGGTTGCAGTTTTACTAAAGGACAAAAATGAAAGGCCAGATTCTGAATCTTCCCTTGCTCCACCAGTGGCAATGTAGCTGGCCCTCCATGCCCCAGTGACAGAGCAAAATTCTCTATGAATGTGTAGAATTTGAAATGCAGGTTTTAACAATGTAAACACCAGATTTCCTCTCTAGTTCTTATTCTGATATTATCAGCACCAGTAGTTCATGCTATATGTATGCTGGATGGCATAAGTCATAAAGGAAATACTTCTGGGTAGGCATATCTCCCTCGTGCTCAAGCAAACTCTAGGTGAAAAATTGAGAAAAGTCCTTATCTAGCCATGGAGCTGGCAGGGGCTGGAGCTTGTTGCATTCATAACAAATAACATTTCATTCCTCTGCCTTTTCTTTTCAGAGGCGGCATGGTTCAGACCAGTGAACAGTATGAATTTGTGCACCACGCACTAAGTCTGTATGAAAGCCGACTTTCTGAGGAAGCTGTCCAGTGAAGACAAGGAGGGTGAAACAGAATGTCAGTCTCTTGAGGTAATTTGTTTCATTACCTACCAGCAGCTTCTTCAAGGAGTTTACTGCAGTGGGAAGAGCGGCTTTGAAGCCAACTTCTGAAAGGATTGCAGACGGTTTGGCAAGAGTATAAAGATTGCTGGACCTTTACTGTATATGAATGTATTGTGAGCTTCCCAAAAATGATTTATAAAGAAGGTACTGTAATGAAACTACACGTGGATTTCACATATATATCTAAAGGTGGGTTCATTCTGTAATACTGGTATCTGCCCTATGGAATGTATGTATGTGCTACTGCCGGAGTCGACTGGACATAGAAACTTCTATTGAAGAAATGTTTATCAAGTGTACAAATGCTTTAACGTTTGCAAAATGTCTTGTGAATGGACTGTCAACTGTACTGTAAAGTGCTATTACTGATTATGTGGTGAGCTTGTTTCTTGGCCACATAATATTCTTGCTGCTAAAATTGCAAGTGTTCAATAATGGATTTAAGAAAAAAGAGGATGAGAAAAAATGTTGAGTCTTGTTTTTGAAAATATTCAAAAGCAGCTAATATTTTATATGGAAGTATATGTTCTTCATACTATTAACTATTAAATGTGTATTTACTGTAGGTCTTACAGAGCAGCTGCTGAGCACAATGTCTGTTATTCAGTGTGTATGTATTTACCCTGTACTGTTGACTGTCATAGAACATGCTTCAGTTACAGACCCAAATCCAGTGTATTTGTAAATTGTGTAAGTCATTTTACTTTAAAGTTTTAAAAGAAACTTTGTAGCATATATTAAATGGTAAGGATTTTAAATATTTGTCTGTCTTTTATTAATACGAGATTTTTTTGCTTACGTTGTTTATCTGCTCTATCTCTTTCAGTAAGAGATAGATGCCTTTGTGATATGGACTGTTCCATGACAGGTTGTACAAGAACGAAAATGCTGCTATGACTGTTTCCTTACAGCCCAGTAAGAATTTGTTTTTAAGAGAAATGCAAAGTTGGCATTATGACTTAACAGCACTAGGAGGTCTGTTCACAGGGTATCATGAGTTTTTAATGCAGTGATGTTGACTTTGCTTCATACTGCTAATAAATTACACTTGATACAAAATATTTACTGAAGTCTCTATTTTTTTTTATTTTTTTTTTTGCTTAGAGTAATCTGGTGCATGCTCTTGTACCCCCAGAACAGGCAGAGCTTGGTACAGTTTGGCTATATACATAATGGCTTCAGATCACTGGAGAGTAAATCCTACTGACATTGAGCAAAGTGGATCGATCACCTGATGAAGGCACAATCAACAGCACCCAGTCCTCAGGGGAGTTTATATAAGATCCAGTACATAACTGAGAGATCTGCCCTCTCCACTCCTCCTTCTCCTCCCACTCTCTGCTTGGCCTTATAGGCCTTGTGGAGCTAGAAACATCAGTATCAGGATTTTGCTTGATTACAGATAGTTACAAAAATGTGTACACGCTCCCTGTTTAATACTTATTCGGCATCATCCAGATCACCTGAGGACTCATAATATTTCACAGGCAATTAACTATACAAAAGTACAATCCCTTTGCTTTGGACTTTCAGTCTAAAGAGGTTCAACACCATCTCTTCTAGTGGCCTGCGTGTTTGCATTTTTCCAAAATAAAGCAGCTAGTAAACTGCGAAGAATCATATGAAACAACAAAGTGGTGTAAAACTCCCCAAAACAATTGAATAGAAGGAAGTGCTCGTCACTGACTTTTTCCCCCTGTGAAGGCACATTTCCTTCCTAGCCTTTGCTTCGCTTATCTGACGTGGTTTTTTTTAAGAGAAGCGTGGGCAGTTGCTAGAGGGAAAATGGAGTCCTTAATTCACGTCCTGGTTTTTACCTGTCTTGCCTTGATGTTCTCAGGTAAGTGTCTCTCCCCACCTCCCCTCCACCGGTTCGGTCTTTCTGCCACTGAGGAGATACCTCCAGGGCAGCCAGGGACTTACAGAACAGAGTCACTTCTGTGCTTGAGCTCATACAAGAGGAATGGGGGGCAGGGCCAACACAGCCAGTTCTGTTTAGGTTTCTCTTTCAATGCTGGATGTACCTCTTCTTGTTTTTAAGATCTCCTACTTGACAATACAGGAGATGAGCTTTGGGGCAATGTCTTTGAAGGGGAAACTCTGTTTTATTGCTGCTCTGTATAACTTCCAGAGGCACGAGATTTTGTGATGCTTAGTTGGAAACTACCGAGATCTGTAGAAACAGAGGAATGAAAAACCTCAGCGGAGGGAAAAAAGCATTGATTTTAGCTGTAATTAATAAAATGTTATCACTAATTAAACGTTGTAACTAATAAAATGTTTGAGTAAAACTGAGGGTAGAAAAATAAAAACATAAATAAGATGGGGAAGAGTGGCTGCATTTGAAATATTTGTGCTCCATGACATGTGCTTTTTTGCTCTGGTAACTTCGGAGCTTTACGATAAATGAATCATAGCTGTGTTCATTTGAATGCTTGTTTGCTGTATTAATGGTGGAACAAAGTGCTGAGCTGATATGGATTAGAGTGGTCACAGAACTAAAAGCTAGAGACATTGGAGTAAATCCTGTAAGAGATGTACTTCCTATCCATAGAGAGTCTCCATTCTTACAAAGGCACGGGTACTGAGAGGTGTTTTTCTTACATATTTTCTTCACTAACATTGAGAGTTTTGCTGAAACAATTTGCAAGCAGTAAATTATATTGCAGAAAGACTGGGCCATAAAACTGAAAGAAGATTGAGAGATCTTGTGGACAGATGTCTGTGTTTTCAAGGGGGGGGGGAGAAGTGGGATGTTTAGAACAGGTATCTAAAGTTAGAAATTCTTGTATTTCTTTTATATCCGGTGTAGGTTTTTCTTCATTTTTACATACAATGAAAGTCAAGGTGACATTTGCCACAACAGTTTGCTATTTGTGTCTTGACATTATCATGAAAGAGTGCTCACATCATGCGGGCTGTACAATTGGGATTCTTTCAAGTAGGTTAAACACATGGAAAGTTCATGAGTAGTTGAACACAGACAGTGGGAAGGGAAATTTATTTGCTGACGTATCTTAAATCATCGTGAATTTACTTTTTAAATAACCATGTGTAATCTCTTGCAATTTCTGGGATTTTCCTCTTCCAGAAGGGTTTCTGATTATCCATGTCCAGAGACAGCAGTGTCTCTCAGAAAGGAGAGGAGTCATTATGGAAAGGTGCAGCATGAGCAGTCCTAACCAGCAGTGGCAATGGATGGCTGATGACAGGCTCCTCCATGTGAAATCTGGACAGTGCCTGAGCATCTCCACGCGCTCTGCACTGTCGTCTCGCAGCATCATCGTCAATTGCTCCCAGGCAGTCAGGTGGACTTGCCACGAGGAAGATGGGCTCCTGAAGGTAGCCAACAGCTCACTCTTTCTTACCAAGCAAGGTCAGAAGGTGATGGCCAAGCAGAGTAAAAAATACCTTCATACGTGGATGCAGCTTGAAGCCAGCGAGACGGGAAAACCTGTCTATGTAAATCTCTGCTCAAAACAAGGTGAGTTATTTCTTCAGAAAGATAACCTGGAATTTGGTGAGTTTGGTGGAGTTTGATAAAGCACTGGCACAGGCTGCCCAGATGGGTCATGGATGCCCCATTCCTGGAGGTATTCAAAGCCAGGTTGGATGGGCCCCTGGGCAGTCTGATCTGGTGGGTGGTAACCCTACTCATGGAAGGGGAGTTGGAACAGGATGATCTTTAAGGTTCCCTCCAAGCTAAGCCATCCGGTGATTCTATGATAAGTTTAGGTAACAAAAATGTCTCTTCAATGCTTACTAATATATTAAGAATTCTTAAGTGTTTGGTTTATACGTAAAAACATCTTTTCATACTGAAAAAAAAAAAAAAAAAAAAAAAGAGTTAGAAGAACCACAAAAGGAAAGCTGAGATTAGAGCAGTCTGTCTGATTTTTTTTATTTTTTTTTTTAAATCAGGATGTCCCCCCCCTTCTCTACTCACAGTCCTAACGTCAAAGTACTTATGTGCTAGCTCAGCTCACTATTCCTGTGTCATTTCCTTCTTTATTTCTAAACAGAAATATAGATTATAATTCCATGTAGTTTTTAAAATATGGATGTGTGCAAGTCCTTCTCCTCATTCATTGTATCATACAATCTGGTTTCAACACGTCAATAACAAGGAAGTATCTGAAAATCAAAATACATTTATTACTCTGATTTCCCCAAACACGTAATTGGAAGAGCCATATCGTCCACATATTTGTATGTTCATGCAGATTCTCTCTGCCATTGGATGGAACATGTATGAGAGCACTCAAAATCCTGAATATAATCTTAGAAATTCTTGCAGTGACACTTAGATATGCATGGGCCTGTGCACATGCTTCTGGATGTGTTGAGATGCCTGTGTTACATATATTACATATCCCCAGGAAGAAGGAAAAAGAAAGGTTTGAATTTACTTAGCAATGTTTTCCTTGACATCCTGTTGTCAATCGTTCATAACAATCCCTTTGGTATTCTACTTGCACACTTTTAAGGTGTTCTTTGTAGTAAATAAAGGCAACCTGCACAGTTTAGCCTTTCAGCGGGAAACACACCACTTATTCTTATATTTACATGATTTTAAAAGTGGTTTATGGTTCAATACTTCTGCATCTGGACAAATTTTCAGAACATTTAAAACAAATTCCTTGTTCTTTCTAACCCGAGAATGTTGGGGCATGCTTGATAGCTGATCCTCCTCCCATTCCTCCTAAGGCTGAGTACCAACGTTTTTCAGCCAATCTACACTTGCAGGAATCCAGTCACAGCAACAGGACCACTGTGGAAGTCTGAAAGGAAAACATGCATTATCAAGGAATGGAGAATTGGACAATATTCAGTCTTCCCATATATTTTAAAGACTTAAAAGGCAAAATAATATGAAGTTCTGTGTACCTGTGCATAGAGTGACAGTTGCTTGCTTATTCAAAAACACCATGAAAAATTAAGGTTAGATACCCAGGCAGTGTTATTTCTGCAGACAGTTGGATAAAGTGTTGCCTAACAGATTTGAGGTAAGCTTGAATCCTTTTCTTACTCATCATCAGAAGAGGAGCAATTTAAGACCAATGAGTACTGAGCAATTCTCCAAGTAGAGAAGCCTGTTGATTCTCTTTAAGAGTCTCACTGTATTCTGATTTTTTTTTTTGACAGCTCTTAGAAGCTGAAAAATAAATTATACCTTGTGATCCACAATACCTAAGAATTCAAAGTGTTCATGAGTAGAAGTAATGTGAAGAGATGCATTTTTTTCAAATGAAAATATTAGTAAGTACCACAAGAAGAAAACTAATGCCCACAGTGCTGATATTGGTGGTCATATAAATGTCAAAATTCTTAAAATGCTGAATTCTTAAAATTACTCTCCTGAGCACATCTGTCTAAATTCAGCAAATCCTGCAGTGGATCAGTTTAAAATAACATATTCAATCTATATTTAGATGAGACAGCAAATACTGAGCAGTCTTTGGAGCTGAAACAGCTGTATATTTTTTCTACTCCAGACTAATATCATGTTTGATTATAATTTAACCTTTTTTTCATAGTATTCATAGAAAACTTTGTTATTTTCACAGTGGAGTAACTTACTGAATCGAATCCCAAATAACAGCTCAGATAAAGAACGTGCTCCAAACCCAACAACTGGAACTACCTTTTATACTGGAGCTAATTCAAATACCAAGCAAAATTTGTTCTGAAGTTGGGGAAAGTCTGAGCTCAGATTTGGATTTCAAATCATAAACTGATTGTGCTGGATATTCAGTTTTTGCTACAATCCTAACCTAAATGACTGTGTGTGGAAATCCAGATGAGTTTACACATGTATTCCAGATCTGTTCAGTCAGAGATCACTCTAAATCTAACAGCAGACAGTCCATCCCACACAAAGCCATTGCTGATTCTGGCAGCAGGCTCAAACAGCAGACACAACAGAAACCCACAATGTATTGTCTCCCTTGAGGTGGTGGGACATCAGCTTTCAGCATTCATGAGATTAGGGGCACAGATGCACAGACCTTTAGAGCTAAGGCCTTATTTTCACTTGCAGGCTCAGAGCTTTCCTAAGTCTGGGATTCAGTAGAAGGAAGAGGGATGGAAACAAGGAGGACAAAAACATGCAGGAGCTGCAGGGCTAGAAGGCAGCATGATGAGGGAGAGTGCTATGTGAAGAAATGGAACATGCTGAGGGAGTGAGGTAGGGTGCTCACAAGAAAAGTAAACATCAGCTCATTAGAAGCATGTCTGGGACAGAGGGAGAAGTAAATCTTTCATGTTAATGAAGATCATCAATGAACAGTTGGAAGTGTTTTCATAGATATAGTGAAAGACTTAGACAAAATATCGTTTTGCATGCAGAGAGTTGGCAGACGTGAAGGATTCTCAGGATCCTGTTTTGTATTTGGATGTATATTTGCAGGGGAATTTTGTGCACAGTAAATTATGTGAAATTTAAAATTAAAAATCGCAGGCAATGTTTTTTGAAAGGAAGAAGGATCTTTACTACGACTGAGAGCAGCAAAATCTGTTGCAAGCAAATAACAAATAACCCCAAACACAGTAATTCTGCTGTCTCTCTGGAGTTGTGTGAGCAATTCTTACATGTCTCTTTTGCTCTGGAAAGTTTAGTTTCACTAAAATATCTAATTAGAGAACAGAGGCAATGCCATATGGCACCTCAAATATTACCAACAAACCTTAAAAACACTTGAAACTGAAAATTATTCACAAAGTTAAGAATGATTTCAAACAGGGAGATGAAAGTCCAAGCTGTATGCTGAAATTACTCACAGTGCTGTAGAGACTGACATGTGGCCTGTACAGCACTCTAGTCACAGAAATTGACATGAGCTGTTTTGTAATGCAGTACTCTGTGTTGCATTTCCCTTCTGCTATAACATATACAGGAGGGACATCTCCTGAAGTAAGTGTAGCTGCAAAACCCTAGAACTGTGGATTAAGAATTAAGCTCCATTCAGAAGAGAAGCTGATTTTGTAGAGGAGCATGGCTTCATTACTTACTGTTGTGTGTCAAGTATTTAAGAAGCATAGTGGGATCTGCAATGATACAAAACAAAATAGGCAAAAAAGTCACACAGCACCTTTTTATCTCCATTTGTTTGCAGTCTGTCATAGACAAAATATCTGATATTATACATAAGCAAAGTTCTGACACACCCTCTGTCACTGACACTGTTACTTCACAGTCCTACCTCTGATCCGTTCCTAGCTTCTGGCCCTGTATCTTTGCTTCCTTTTCACCTTCCTGTCACATTGCCTTCTCTCTTCCCATTATCCCATTTTCAGTGGGGAAAATGGGAGCAGAGCAGAGCAGGGCAGTGTACGCTCAGGGTATGCTCTGAACCAGGCAAGTAACTGCAGAACACAGTGAAGAAAGAGCACCATCCCATTGGTCTTCTTGGGAAAGGGGAAGAACACCAAAGAAAGGTGGCAGAAGCGCTGGAAAAGCTTCAACTCCCACCCAATTTTGTGATAGTGTTGATATCTCTGGGCCTTAACTTTTCCACACCATTACACAGTTGGTAATAACTGCAGCAATCCATCCACAGGTTCCTAACAGGTTGGGTTTTTCTATGTTTCTGCCTACCCAGAAGGACATAGGTCTCCCATTGGCCCTATGAGAGCCCTGAGCAGCTGTCTCAGGTGCCCTAGGGCTTTTCAGATTGCAAAGTATCAATATTCAGGCACCTGAGCCAAGCCCTAGGTGTCTACACAGCAGCTACTTTTCTAAGCTCTCTTCAGTAGAGAGCCATGGAGTTAATGGGGTCTGGATACCTTTCAGTGACCAAAAATCCACTTCAGGGTGAGCTGGGGCTATCTGGGATGTCAGAAGCAGGGCTGATAGAGCTATGACATTACTGCCATCATTATCTGGACCTTTTGCAGGCACTGGTGCTGAAAGAGCCTCCAAGTGACTACTTCAGCATTTCAAAACCCAGCAAGTCCAGGAGATATCCAGCTTCTCTGGCATGAAAAACAAGCCTCCCTAACCTCTACAGCCTTTCAGATAAATAAGGCATTTTTCTGAAGTAGCAAAGTTTTCACACCTAAGAGCAATCTTTTTTTTATTTTTTAAAAAGAGACTTTCTTCTTGCAGTTTATTTACAAGTACGCAGTAGGCAACTAGAAACAGAATTAATTTTCCTGCTTGTACAGAGATTATCAAACCACCCCTTTGAGCGTAAAATCTAGCTGTCAGCAAGCTAGATGCAGCCTTACACAGCATTTTGTCTTATATAACTGATATCTGAATCATTTCTGTCTCACTAGCAATGCAGCCTCTGTCTTCTGAAGCTGTGTTTTATGGGGGCGGGCAGATGGATCCAATGCAAGCTGCCCCACACAGGCTTGCCCAAGCCTGAAGGCACTGCTATAGGGTTCCAGGTGTTTGACAAGGAACCACTGATATTCACCCAGCACTTTGCTCAGCATACATGCAGAACTGATGGATTTCCTTTGCTTGTAAGCGGCCTGCTGCTGCGCAGATGGATGCAGTCTGCAGTACACCCCATGGATGAAATATGCACTTAGTCATAATGTCATAATTTCTCCTGGGTGTGCTACTGATGATTACAATGGTATGTTCACACACTGTACATCATTCAGCCACTATTGATCAATGTCACTGTCAGTTCTGCAGTACTGTTCCCATGAACAGTTTTATGACTGATTTCCAAAGAGACTGCTAGAACAATGTTAGACACTTCTGAGAAATCCCACTGCTGAGATTCCTGTGTGCTTAGCTGATAGCCACATAGGAGGTGAGTTTTTTCTGGTTTAAAAGGGATAAAAGTTAGGAATTCAAGTTGTGTAGAAATCTTTTTGCCAAAGTCTGACAGTAAAGAGACTTCTCTTGTAAGTGCCTGCTGCTGAAGAGATGAGAGGGCCCTTATATTGGCACCCCAGTGGTTTTCCTTAGATAATTTAAACCTGGATCATGGTATGCTTGATACTCAATAGTCCAGCACTGCTTACATGAAAAGTGCTGGTACACATGCCCCAAGTTCCAGTACATCCTACTGCTACGCACAAGCCATTTCCATCTAAGGGTCACAGGTTGTCAGCCTCTGGTTGAAGGCTGAAGCTTGAAGAAAGGAGCCAGGTGGGGCATTTACCAAGTGCCCCTTTGTAGTACCTCCCCAGGCTGATGGCATGGGTCTGATGACCTGTGATTTTTCTGGCAGTGGAGTTGGCCTCTCCCCTCTGCTCCTGCACCAGGAGTACTGCTTATCCCAGGTACTGGGTCCCACAGACCTTTTATGGAGTAGCAGCTCTACTAAAACACAGTTGGCACTGGAATGTCAGTTTCTTCTTGTTGGAATAGCTGCTATTTGCCTGTAAACAAAGCCAAAATTTTTTTTTAATGTGCTTTTAAGTTGAGTGCGTAAATCTATATTTAGGAACCCAAATGAGTGGCCTTTTTTTCTAAGTGGCTGCTGACCACTCAGATGTCTTTTTTTTTGAAGCTGTCTTCCTATCAGTAGCCTACTCCCTGCTGAAGTTGGAGATATTTGAGAGGCACAGAGCCAGCAGGCTTAATCCAGCCCAAGTCATCAGTGCTGGCATTTCTAGTTGCCTACCACAGGCTTTCACAGACCCCCGACTAACAGGAGATCCCCAGGAACAAAGGGTGACATGGACTTGAGACTAAGTCAGGACTTGTGTCAGCTGAAGGTTGGCATCAGCAGCTGACAACAGCTTGAGCACAGGGCTGCCCCTGCCAGACTCTTCCCTGAACTTTGGATAGGGACCACGAAGGTATGTGATGCAGGACCACAGCAGACTTTGCACCATAGGCAATCTGCAGAGGACTCTGCAAACACAGCACCAGTAGCACAAGGGTTGTCATGCAGCGTTGGAGCAAACCTGAGGGTTCCTTTGTAAAAGAAAGCAAAATGCCATCAACAGGATTCTTCTCCATGCCTTGACTTTGAAAAATATTTCAGCAACAGGTTTTGTAATGTAATGGATATTTGGTCATTTTTATTTCCAGTGAAATGCAAATAAGAGGGGAAATGTTTCAGTAGGTATCATCCTATCCTGGCAAGCCAGTCCTTGATCAAGAGGATCCTGAACAATATACCTGGTGAACGCACCACGCTGTCAAGCATGGGAAACACTTGTAGGAAAGTGTCACTTACAAAGGTTACTAACCTCCCTTTTGTTTCCAGGTACAAAGGAAAGTACCACAAGTTTTACTAAATGGACATGTTAACATGCATGTTTACACATACACCAAAAATAAAAGAACCCCAGGAAAACACAGTATTGACTTAATGGAAGATCATCCATTGATCCTTTGGGTAAAGAGGTAATCACATGTAGGCCTGCTAAGACATCGTAATTGCACACCAAGTATACCCAATTACATTTGGAAGCTTCTGCTGCAATTTAACTCAGTCATTATTATTTTTTTTTTAACAGGGCTTGTGAGCTAAAATTATTATGAATGGCAATCAGCCCAGTGGCTCAGCAGCAAAACAAGGTTCTGTCATGTTGTAGAGCCCAGTTCAAGGACAGACAAAGTGTCTTGGGCATTGGGCCAACACACACTAGCTGTGCTCCAGCAATGGCAGGGCAGCTTTTTGTGAGGAGAAGGGGCCAGTGAGTAATTTCAATCGCTTAGCTGAAACGTGATGCTACCAGATGCAGAGGCCACCACAGGTTGAACCCTGCCCTCACAGCCACAAAGAAAGGATATTAAATACATACCAATTGGGAGGAAGAGCCATGAAAATGTGGAGGAAAAATGTGTAGTAAAATCTTTCCTGCTCTCTAATTGCGACTTTGGCGTTCTCTGAAGGGTACGTGACTAAAAAAGCAAACCCAGAGTTATATTTGCAGACACTTTAGTGAAATGATACCATTGTTAGCTGAACCTTGGAAAGAGAGCAGTCAGGGGTTAGCATGGCGTCTACATGCGACAGATATAAAATTGCAAGAGGAATATCTCATCTAGGCACAAGGAACTTCATTACCATGCACAAAATCATAATCTGTATTTACATCAATAAAAGGCAGATGAGAATCTGCCCCATGTACTTACACATTGGGCTTTTTATTGACTGTATAAAACTGAAATCATTGGTCTGGCAAAACACAAGTGAAAAAGCTATGTGTGAAAATACTGCATTGTTAATGACAAAATACAGCCTTTCTCTACACTTTGGAGCCAGTGAGGAATTGCATTTAAGATGAGTGGTATGAAAGTTCGTGGATATGTTGTGCAAACATTAACGTTGATGCAAAATAATGTTTGTGCTGAAAGCAAAAACTCTGGAACTGACAGGTGCACTTACACTACTTAGAAGCCATAGTAGGCATATTTATTGGCATCTATGGAACTGGTTATAAAAATGTAGAGCTCATTTGAATTACTTTATTTATCTTAGATCTCCAAGATGCTTCTGAATGGACTGCTACAACTACATCCTTCCCTTTAAACACTACTACCTCAAGGCCTGACAGTCTGCTGGCAAGTAGCACAGAGATGTCCTTCAGAAATGTGACTGAACACTTCACAAAAAACATCACTGAAAACCTCTACTTTGACTTGAAATCTGCAGCAACAGGGAAACCCTCAGTCCCAACTACTCCTCCGCAATACTCCAGCACTACAGAGGAGGTAAGGCAGATGAATTATTGATTGATTTTTATTAAGCCTGCTCCACTGTGTGGAGCCTGAGAGCTATTACAGGTGGATGTTTCAGAGACTAAAAAAAAAAAAAGCCAGCTGCAGGACTGAGCTTTGTTCTTTATTTTGATGGGATTCTTTCTTCATGCTGATAGTTCCCTTTGCTAGAAGTACATCTGGAGAAAAAATCTGCCCCTTCCGTACAGCACAATCGTGGTGCACACAGTGCTTTGGGAAAATGTCTAGGCTACAGGAAAAATGTTCAGGATACGTGAGTAGAAACGGAATGCTCATGGATGTGGCAGGAGACGTGGGAGCTGACATATCCGTTCCCAGCTACTTCGTCTCTGCCATGGGTTTGTTGCATGATGTGAGGCTCTTGTTTTAACTGCATCCTAAGAAACAGTATGTTTTATGAGCTTTTTTAGGATATTTGAGTTACAGAATTGCATACCTGGTTTATAGACTCAAGCAGGTGAAAACTCAGTGCTCTAACTTGCATTATGAGGAACACTGCCCTTGACCCTCGTCAGCTTATCTGGTGACTGATAGCCAGAGGGAAGACACACCGCTGCTCCTTCATCTACACTCTGTTCCAGAGTCCAAACACAAACAGCTCTGGCAGAGGAGGGGAATGCAGGTGCCAGTCCCATACACAGAAGAAGCTAACAGCGAGGACTCAGCACCTCCAATCTTCTGTTTTTTGTGTGGGCAAGCCACAATTGAGTAATTTGAGAGCAAATCTGGCATCATCATTGGCAAAATGTTCACAGTTAGACCTAAAGCACTCAGGAGATGATTGGTCACTATCTTGCTATCAATACATAAGGATTAGAGCTGAAAATCCCTAAATCCCCCAGCTTTTTGTTCAAGAGAGCACACTGCACTTTATTTATTGGGGTCGGTGAACCTGTTTCAGTTATTACTTTGAGTGTCAGCATTACTGTAGATGAGAGTAAGAACAGGAGCCTTTACATGTCCTGATTATTTTAAGGAAATCCTGCACAATCTGGTTTGAACAACATCACTACAGACTGTTTCAGACAGGGAGAAAGTAGAAGTGTCGCCCAGGACAATGTTGACGCAAATTACTGACTTCAGGGTTGATGGACCCTGTCAATACTATTCTAGTGCTGGCCACAAGGGACTGAGCTGATGATGGATGCACCACACCCTAGTCCAGAGGTGATGGATGGTTCTTTCAAAATATCACTATTTGGGGTTGGTGCAGGCAGGCTGAGCTAATTACTCCATGTTCTCTGCTCAGATGTAAGCCTCCTGCCCAGAGTATCTGTCTCCTCCAAATGGAAATGCCCTGTGGAACCGGGTATTACCCAAATAGCCTCCAACAGTCCTATTGAATAGCCCCATCAGTACTGCAGGGAAGGTACTGTTTGAATTGAAGCCATTTAGTCCCGGGTTCCTACCTCAGCTCATCTCCTCATTCACTTGATTTGCATTGAGCAAGGTCAAAGCTTTCAAACAAGATTCTTGAAGATAACCACGACAAAAATGTATGATTATCTGTCCCTTGAAATGTCCAGCCACGTCTAACCACTTGAATCTAGAAACCCCGTTTTTGAACATACAAAATTCTTTCTGACCTCCATCTTTTAGCTTTCTTGACCTTAAGAGTGGAATTAAAAACATTTTTGCCAAACTAGCAGACGTATTTAAAAGATTAACATGATACTTTGAAAACATGTAGACTAATAATTGCTATCAGGAAGACAATACCTTCTATGAACTGCATCTGCCCCAGGTCAGGTCCTCTTGTTCGTAAAATTAAAGCCTTGATGTTATTTGGCTGTGATCATGCCTACAGGGAAGGGGGGGAGGGGAGATGGACGACAATGGTGGCACTTTAATCAAACAAAATATTTGGTTTAGAACTGCCTTGGTTTTCAAGTAAAACTGCAGCTTGCACTTTCAAGCCATGACAAAAACTATGCAAAGCCCATTTCCTCTTGATTAGAGAGACAGAGAGAGAGGCTGGTGTAAAATAAAAAAAAAAAAAAGGGCAGGAAACCTTGGGAAAGTGTCTGAAAGAGACTTTGGAGCCTGCTATTAGAGACACATCCGGCCACTCCCAAAAGTCACTTCCAGTTCTTTTTTTTTTTCCTTTTTAATTAGTTTCTTGGCTTGCCACACAGATCAGTAAGTGTTAAAGACTGTGTGACTGCTGATTTGCTAAAAACCCATTTATTCAATACCACTCTGGAAATAATTACTTGTATTATGTTGACTATTCTATACACATATATTACCACCAGTGAATGAATGATCCCTCCTGCTTTATTCCAGTGTTGGCACAGACATCTGTGGTGAACATTACCTCTAAAGCAGCTATGTATGAAGTATATAAAGAAACTCTAAAATCCATAAACCTGTGCTTTCTTACTAATATAACTAGGTCAAGGATTTTATGATGTTGAGAATGAGAGTTATAAACTAAAAACTTCTAATTCTGGAGCAATGGTGAGAAGCAGCAACATGCTTTTTCTCCATGCATTATCTTACGTTAACTGGAAAACACCAACATTCCCAAGAATCTTTAAATTTCCCTTTTGAAAAGTTACATTTATTTCCCAGGTCCTGTAAGTTTGCAGTAACATTACATCTACCTAATTTACACATACACCTATACATCTGAATTAGAATTTCCCTGTGAATTCAAGTCATAAATATGCTTTTAAAAGTTCCTACAATACAAGCTCCACTTTCCAAGAAAATCAAGGTTGTTTTGAATATTCTTATTTTCAGAGAGGGGTCTGAAGTGATTCAAACATCTCAATAAACGTTCAGATTTGCTCTTTTTCAGTGCCACAAAAGTGTTTAAGTAGTTCATGGCATTCAGTCATCAAAACATAGTTATCTAAAAATGATTTTATACTGCAAAAATATACCTGGAACTGATTGCATGATACTTATATCAGTTTAGTCCTGGTTCCATAATACACACACCATCAACAGATTATCGCTGAAAGAGCTCTTTGAGGCACAGTCCTTCCTTTTATCTGAAGTATACAAAATATTTATTCCAAGGAAGATTTAGCTCTGCAGTGAGCTTGACAATTACATAATAATCAGTATATATTTATAACATCAAGTAAGATTATTGATCCTGAAGTTAATGGTCATCATGAGTCTTTGCAGCGTAAAGCTCAACACTGTCTGTGCCAGGTCCCTAGGACCACGCAGGGAGCTGCACTGGGACAGAATAAAGTTTCCACAAGTCCAGGTCAGCACTCATGAGTACTAAAACCTTTGGTTTCCCAATGCAAGCTAAGGTTTTTCATACATCTGCATCATGTTTGATAGGTGAATATCCCCCAGAAGGCTACAACAGCAGCTGCCATTCAAAGAGCTGCCTCTTTGAATATCAAAAGGGGCAAAAGTGAAACAGGGACAAACTTGTTTGAGGTGCTGCTTTTAGAAGATGAAACCATGTATGCATGTACAGAAAGATGCAGAAAAGTGCGACTTCTATGTGAAAAACATGAATGTTGATCCCTCCCCCCTTTACGCAGCCACAAATTTACCCAGTAGCTTCTAGGTTATTGCCCATCTCAGTACACGACAGTCTGAAACAATTTTAACAGTGCTTCTTTTCCCTCACTCCACCCTGCATCCACATGCATATGACTTTTAAGGGGCTGAGAGCTTAAATAAAAGGAAATGGGTGTGTGTGACAGAAATGGAGAGCTGTGCTGCAGCTACAGCTGAATTCAGAGTTGCTCACAGCTCGTTTTGTGCTTTCTTTAAACACAGAGGTTTTTTTGCTTTCTCTGGTGTGTAATTTTAGCTTGGGAGTTATTCTGGGGAATATTTCAAGGACAGACGTTGATGCAGAGCAAAACAAAAAGCTTGGCCCTTGGTACACGGGCTGCTCCTCTGTGTGTATATTGGACTGAAGGCAGTGGGTTGGTGGAGGGCTATGCTGGAGACCTCCTGGCCTCACGGCCCCTGCCATGGTGCTGCGGGGTGAGGGAGAGGATGGAGGCATTGGGGGCACATGCTGCACGCTGCATGCTCCTGAGCCTGTCCTCAGGACAGAGGTAGTGGGGATTAGCTGTGCCACAAAAGGCCACAAAAGGGACGTTTTCTCTCAAAAAGGAGCTGAAAGGGACATAGCTGAGATCTACAGGAGACGAGGCAAGGATGAGGAGAGGTGTGTGTGAGGTGAGGGGCCAGGTGAGGTGAGCACGGCGGGAGGCAAGGAGAGGGAGCCCCGTGAGGAAAGGGGACAAGGGAGGAAGCAGGGAGGGAGACGGGGTGGCAGAGAGGGACAAGAAAAAAGTGAAGAGAGAGGAGCCGGGGACCAGGGGGAGGGAAGGACCCGGGGGCGGCGTCCCGGGTCCCACCGCCCAGCACGACCCGCACCCCCGGCCGCCCCCGCCTC
>VXAB01003869.1:0-10466 GCA_013399175.1 Odontophorus gujanensis | reverse complement strand
TGCAAACTTAGTGAGGGTGCACTCAATGCCCTTGCCCAGATCATCAATAAAGATATTAAACAGGACCATCCGCAACCAGTTCCTCGTCCATTGAACAGTCCACCTATCAAGTCCATATCTTTCCAATTTGGAAAGAAGTATGTTTTGGAGGACCATGTCAAAGGCCTTACTGAATCATAGAATCACAGAATCATAGGGGTTGGAAGGGACCTCAAGAGATCATCGAGTCCAACCCCCCTGCCAATGCAGGTTCCCTACACCAGGTCGCACAGGTAGGCATCCAGGCGGGTCTTGAATATCTCCAGAGAAGGAGATTCCACAACCCCCCTGGGCAGCCTGTGCCAGTGCTCCGTCACCCTCACCGTAAAGAAGTTCTTGCGCACATTCGTGCGGAACCTCCTGTGCTGCAGTTTCTGGCCGTTTCCCCTTGTCCTGTCTCTACACACTGCTGAAAAGAGTCTGGCCTCGCCACTTTGCCCCCCAAAGTCCAGGTAGATGACATCAGTGGCTCTTCCCTTGTATGTTGATGCGGTTATGCCATCATAGAAGGACACTAGGTTGGTCAGGCAATTTCAACCTGTCTTCCATGCAATAAATTACTGTGTACTTCTTTGTAATAGAGCTGATGTAGAGTAGCTACTGTTTATTACCCATTATTAGGATTTAGGTTCATTAATAGCTGAAATCATTCTAAGTATCTTCATTAGTCTATTTTTGTTCTTGCTGTTTGCTTTGTGTTAATGCCTTTTTTGGTACCCTCTCAAATGGAAGTCATCCCGTAGAAAACTGGTATCTAATTTTGAATTGAACTTGTAAGCTATAAGATTCACAACCTCATATCTATTTGCCTGTACCACTAATGTACCATCTAAGTTGACTGAGAAGTTATGCTGTGCACTAATGAAAGGCTTTCATATGACTTGAGTTTGGGATTATGCTTAACCTTCCAAAAATGAAACTCTCTGGGATATTTTAATGCTTTGTATTTATGCTCTTACTGTAACTAACTGTATGGCTTTTTTAGCAACTATTTTTAACCTCTTTTTTGTACTTGTATTATTTAGGTCTTTTCATATAAAAACATATTCCATGTTGTTTTACTATACAAAAGTAGATTTTGATTTAAAAGTATTATTTTCTAAACAAAGATTCCCTTAATAGCTTTTTACTGGTGTTTAGTATTTAATCTTTCATGATAAAAGAATGTTGTTATCATTTAATATTGTTGTAGTGTTTGTTTTGTGTGTCCTTAGCACACTTTAAAGTTGACTGAGTTGAAGTATCCATTAAATCCTAAATGTAAATCAAAGGATAAGTATTAATCTATCACAGCTACCTTAACTGTGAGAGGAAAGTGAATAGTGTGATTGGGATACAAATAAATATATCTTCCTTTAGCAAAACATTTAAGGGAAACCGATGGAATTATACACAATAATTCATTGTTTTCATTAAGCTTTATGATAGAAGTACAATCATAATAAAAGTCTTACTGTAACTTTCCAGTTTCCTTAAAGGAGACATGTTTATTGTTCATAATGAATTGGAAGATGGCTGGATGTGGGTTACAAACCTACGGACAGATGAACAAGGTCTTATTGTAGAAGACCTGGTAGAAGAAGTTGTAAGTAATTTTAAATTCAAATCTGTTACAGAACTGAGATTTTATTTTTATTTTTAATTATTTTGTGTATGCAACTTAACACTGAAATAAACCCAAACCAGTGGTGTTTAACTTCTTGATTTTGTTATATACTGCAATGGGATTGCCTGGTCACAGCCTGAACCAGTTGAATGAGCATCTGAGTGACCGGAGCGGAGGAGCCCAGGTCCACCCGTCCTCTCGCTCTCTCCCTCTCGGTGGTGCTTCTGGCGGTGCTTCCGGGAGCACAGATACGCTCAGAGCCTGCGCGGGTTGCCCCCCCCTCCCTGGCTCCCTTCCTTCCGGCGCGCCAGTGTTCAAACGAGAGGCGGCTGCGTTCCTTAAACTCAACAGTCGCCGGGAGGGGTGAATTAATTCCCCTTATCTCTAATATCTCTTTCTGTAGCGCCTCTACCTCAAATAAAGGCTCTGTCACCGCCTTTGCTTACTTTACAAATACTCTTCTAAATCTTCCTTTAGTAATTGAATCTACCAATTTTAAAATACTGTAACAACCTTTAAACCTAATTCAGTATTCAGTGTGCTTATTCACTTGTCCATAAAAGTTCATGTCTAAAAGAATGATACTGTAAACTTACTAGACAGTACCCTAAACTCACTAGTCCTAATAAAGAACTTGCTAGTCATTCAGTTCCACTTTTTTTTTTTTGTTTTCCATGAAAGATTCCTAAACATACCACAGTGTGAAATTTCAGTCTACGTGCCTTTTTCTTTTTTTCTTTTCTAAAATAATGGATTTTTGGTTGAATTTCCACTTAGCGAATGAAGCAGAAAACCTCCTTACACAGAACTGTGAAATGCACTGTTTAGTTAAAACATCTTCTACTTCTTAGCGCTATCTATTTCTACAGAAGATCTTAATTAATGAAGCTTACTTTTCTAAACTCATGTACTCTTGTCATGCACTTAATATGTTTATTTTCTTATTAGGGAAGAGAAGAAGATCCTCATGAAGGCAAAATGTAAGGCTATTTTTTTTGTTGGTATTAAAGCAAATCATAAAATAATTGCAAACCTTACCTATGAACTTAAGAAGGCAAACCAAAGGCATGTGGTTGGGTGTTGTTTTTTTTTAATATTATTTTTAAGACTTCTATATAAGCTATTGAAAATACAAGACTTGATAACAATTATCTATGCAGGTTAGTCATGCCAAATGGTAATGGGTTTTGCAATAATAAAATCTTAGATGAGTCTGTGTGATCACATTTATCCAGAATATGTGCAATGGAGATCGTGGTGCTTTCTGGTTTGTGTTCTTTATATACATCTTGCCTTAGAAGTAACCTTTTTCAGGTGTGCTTAACTCTAAGTACAGGAGGGAAAAAAAAGTGTCATTAGAGATGATAATGTAATAGTAACACTTCTTCTAAATCAACCTCACATACTAACACTGAGAAAAAAACAGAAGAGCCATTAAATAATGTTCATAGTAAATTCCAACTTTTTAAATACTTAAATTGTATTAGCTCTTTCAAATTTTTTTTTAGTTAATATGAACAACATGTTTGATACTATGACAGTTAATTGATATATTATTTTCAGTAGTAAAGATGAGTGGCAAATGCAAGTTACAGAGAAATTCTAGTAGCTGGATAACTCCATCTGTGTTCTCTCCCTTTGGTTGCAATAATTTAAGCTGATGCTTCCTGTGTTAATTGCCTAATTTACAATCTTCAAAAGACTTGACAACTAACTGAAGACGACATCTCTTCTTTAACAGCAGAAAGAAAATCACTAGTGTATAGTTTCAGTTTGCTGTTCCCTAATGTTCTGTTTGTTGAATTGACATAGCAGCATAACAGTAGTACAATTGCCTTCAGATACAGGAACTTCGACAAAGTAGTTTGCAGCAGATGCTTAGAACTTTGACAATCAGTCCAGATACTTGTTGCTCAGAGTACTCCTGGGGAGACAGATTCCTTTGAATGTTCCAATCCACCTCTTCCCTGAAACTCACACCGATTCCACATACACAGCACCCCATGCATGCACCACACAGAAAATGCACACTGCGCTCTGTCCACACACCAAACGCAACAAAAGGCCTTCTTTCTAGCCTTCTTCTAAAGGACAGAATTAACTCCTAAGATACAGCATGTGGTTTGCTGCATGTAAACAAATACCTATCCTATGTCAAACTGTTCTATATAATCATAGATACCAGGTTGACTGGATGGACGCTGCTGAAATGTTTTGGATAATGCTCTGACAGGACTGTGAAAGATGCAAGATGTGTGAAAGATGCAAGATGTGAGGTTAAAGTAGTTTCACTAGTTTAAGAAAGCTAGATTTTTATTTCCTTAGCATCTAGCAAAATCTAGTTCTTACTCAGTACAGTATTTAATTTCTCCTTGAATAGACTCTACATTTTTTGCTTCAAATTGTCATCTGAGACTGAATTAAAACGCTTTCCAAATTATCTAGCATTTAAACAATGCCTTATGTCTAAACAAACTTGGACTTGAACACCTATTTCATGTGTTGGACATCTGTATTGAAATGAATTTATATAGATGATATTTACTTTCATTCTGTTGGTAGAAGATCAGAATCACTGAGTAAGATAATGGTTGGTTATATTGTAAAAGTCTAGTACATATTAATTATAAAGATTAATTCATACATTCCAAAGCCTTAGATGTGTCAACAACCAAACAAGAGTACTGATAGTCTTGCTTTCTATTTTTCTCTTTAAGATGGTTCCATGGGAAGATCTCCAAACAAGAGGCTTACAATTTGCTGATGACAGGTACTTGTATTTCAGGTGGAAATAGTGATAGTGGAATGGAATAAAGTAATCTTTCTTACATCAAACTGCATCAAAACCTGTCGTTTCCCCCCCCCATATGAATGTATGACAGGACCTGTGTTTGCTGTTCCAGTACGATGTTACATTAGGGGGAAATCAAACAAGGGAAACAGACAAAAAACAAAACTCAAGGCTATGAATATTGAGTATTTTTATGTTCAAGTATAGTTAATTTTGTTTAAGAATTTCACTTGAAATTACATTTTAAATAGATATCTATTAGTAATATTTTGGAATTCAACAAAACACCAATGAAAAAATACTCTTATATTTACAGTAGAATCTATTATTTCTTCTGAGGTGACAAAAGTTTATAACTACTTAAATGAAAACATCAAGATTTGACTCACACAGTCAAGTATAATAGATCAAATACCAGTATAAAAATATTTTAGCATTTTTAAAACAGTTGATTTTTCTCCCCCTGCACCCATGCCCTTGTAAAGGGGTGGCAAAAACCTGTGGATAGGTTGTAAGTTACAGCCAAACAGTTTTTGCATCAACTTCGACAGTTTAGTACTACACTCCATTTGGATAAAGAACAGATTGCTAAGGGAACTTACCTTAGACTTTAAGTGTACAGTTTCTGATAATTTGTACAGAAGGAACTTTGATAAATGATTATAGATGACACTAAGATAAGTAGTAGTTGAATAACACTATTATGATATTTTTTCAGTTGGTCAGGTGTGCAGTTTTCTTGTAAGACCTTCAGATAATACACCTGGTGATTATTCACTTTATTTTCGGACCAGTGAAAATATTCAGCGATTTAAAATATGTCCAACAGCAAACAATCAGTTTATGATGGGAGGTAGATATTATAACAGGTAAGTTTTAAGTTGTATTTTTTAGTTTTGTAAAGAAAATACGTACTGATAGATCATAAAATCTCAGTATTTGTTAATAATGTACAAAATGTTTTACCCAACTTGCTTAATAGTTACAAGTAACACTTAAGCATTTTAAATGTGCTTAGTTACTTACTTTTTTGAAGCATCTATCTCCTGTAAATGAGTTTCTTCACTCTATAAATTGGATTATGACACATAATTAAGAAAATACAGTGTTGGCTTGGAAGCTGTTTATAATAGGAAGTTTTTTTTTGTATGTGAGGGGAAAAAATAGAAACGAGTTTTATCTTAGATACCTGGGAGGTATTTTTAAGTATTAATAATAGAGATGGATTTTCCCAGGATAAGGGGAAACCACTTTAAATCTACCCTCTGCCACTTTAAACTAGATACTAGGAAGAAATTCTTTACTGTGAGAGTGGTGAGACACTGGAACAGGTTGCAGATGCCCCCACCCTGGAGGCATTTAGGGCCAGGCAAGATGGGGCTTGGAGCAGCCTGGTCTAGAGGGAGGTGTCCCTGCCTATAGCAGGGGGTTGGAATGAGATGATCTTAATGGTCCCTTTCAACTCAAACCATTCTATTATCCTATATTTATAAGAAAGGAGAAAACTATCTTCATTTTTTGAAAAAGGTCATTAAACTGCATTAAAACGTGAATGATACTTTGGTCAGAAGTGTAGATTGCTTCATTTAGAATGATGAAACTTGGGATGGGTTTCTTTTGCTATGGGTCTGAAAACATGGTAATATGCACAAAAAATGACAAGTAACATTTCTCTTTTCATGGAAGAAGCTATTGATATAGTGCTACCCTTGATAACCCTTATTCTTAGAGTTGTCATAGATTCAAGACTTCTCAGTACTGAAAATTCACCTCCCTCTTTTAAATGGAGGACACTGTCTGTCACACAATCAAATTTTCCAGACTTGTTCACTTAGAATCAGGGTACTCTTCATTCCAATAGAAAAATTCTCTCACTTTCATCTTGGCTTCTGAATAGGTAGAGAACCAACAACTAGTGTGCCTTGAGAAAAAGTCAGGGCCTCTAAACTAAGAATAAGAAGTTCAGTGATAGCTTCAAATGGACAACAGCATGAGGCTAAACAATTGTAATCTTATTAACCTATGCACATCCCACACACAGGCTACTTAAATATCTTATACATTAATCAGTGTGGCTTCTAGACATTCCCATTGAAAAAAATCAAGCTAGCTGCAGTATCAGCCTTCCATGAAGGTAAATACTCTTTTGCTCATTCTCTAGTTATATAGCTTATTGGAAGGACGATGGGCTAAAAGCCCCCACCCTAGGATAATCAAACTAATTAGTAAACTAGTGGAAATCATGCTAGTCTCAAACGGCTTTGCAGCATTAGGTAGTATAGCTTCAAGAACTTACTGCAGTAAGTTGATGCTTTAGGAAACTAATTGCTCACTGCTGGATTGTCTTGAAGCACAGAATAGGGACCTCTAGAGATCATCTAGTCCAACCTCCCTGCCAGAGTAGGCTCGCTAGACAAGGTTGCACAGGTAGGCATACAAATAGGTCTCAAACATCTCCAGAGAAGGAGGCTCCACACCTTACTGACATTATGAAACTTTTTCACGTGTAAAACTTTGCTTGTATATAAAATACATTTATCTGAAGACTCTTTCCTTAATTTTGAATGGAAAACAAGATTAAAGTTAAGCAGCACTGAATCATGATCATATGCTTTAAGAAGCGTGGGTTGGTTGTTGTTATTTTTAATTATTATTTTGGCACCCAGGTTGTGAAGCTATTCTTCAGTGAACTTCTTGACCTTTAAAGGCTTCTAGTTTTAGTTAAATGTTTTGAGGAAGTACTAACACACTCCAAGGCTCAAATTCTAATTTAGTTTTTACTGAAAGTCACTAAACTCGTTGAGGTTCAATACTATACAACGAAAGCTGAAAAGGATGCAAAGCGAAGGTGGTAACTGCCCCAAATTGTTTTCCACAAGATCTACTGCAAAGAGCAATAAATAAGAAGGAATAAATTCCTGTGGGCTTTATAATACTTGTACTGTTATTTCCTTATGAGCACTAGTAAGGTGTGAGGTTAACACGATGAATAATACTAGACAGTATTATAGCCAAGATATTTTATAGGTAGCATAGTTTGATTGTTGTGACGGAAAAGAGACAATCAAAATAAAGGGAAAAAATGCTCACCTGTGTCCCAGGCTCACAATAGGAAACCCCAAAGGAGCAACCTCGAAAAAGAGATCCTTCCCCACTGCTGGTCAACCCTTAAGTGGGGTTTAGGAGAGGTGGAGCTAGACTCCACCCCTTCCAGTCACACAGGTGAATTGTCTTCACCTGTGCTCAATGCTCACCTCAGGTGATCAAACAGTGGTTCAGGCCATGATTCAACAGTTCCCATACAGCACTGAAAGAAGGAAATGAAATGTACAAAGATATAGAACAGTCAGATGTGGCTGAAAAACATCAAATGACACCGAACCCAGAACAGACACATAGGAAATAATTTTTATGCAAGATGATGGAATGACTTCTGAGCATTTCCCAGGGCACAGGATAATGTTTTATTCCATTGATTTATGTAATTTCTCTGACTCATCTAAAAATATAGTTTGTCTTCAAGGTAAAAGAAAAAAAAACACAACTAGAGATTGAAGTACTGCTTGTTTAAATGCATCTATTTAAAAGGCTCCATTAGCTTATTATAAAAGATAAATTATTTCCATAGATGCTTTCAAGGAACTACCTTTAAAATCTAATACTAGTATTATACTAGAACTTCAAGAAAATTGTACTTAGTGGACTGTTTTTCTTAAAGTTCTTCTCATGCTGTATTTGTAACTGTAAATGAGAATTTAAAAAAGGATAAAATAGAGCCAATTTGTGTTTGTTGCTTGTGGACAATTATGGTTGGAGTCACATCACCAAGATTTTCAGTACAAAACAAACATGAACAGTAAGAAAACCAACAAGAACAAAAAAATGATTGTTTTATTTCCTAGGAAGCACGAAGAAACAGACAAGGAAACACAGAACCTGATGTTTGATAGCATGAATAAGCAATACTGTCTCTGCCTAAATTCCAAAAGGAAACCAAAACCACCCTGGGTGACTACAGGAGGTGTAGAAAAAAGTGAGGGCAAATAGCCAGTTCTAAATAACTCAAGAAAGGATGATGGTCACAACCCAGTCAAAGAAAAAAAGCTTTGCTTACCCATTCCAAGAAACTGGACTCAACAAACACTACAAAAAGAGGAATCTCCAAATAAAGATAATTCCCTAGTAGCCAGCCCTTAAATAAGGTTCAGGGAGGGGTGGAACCAGGTTCTAATCACACAGGTGAATTGGCTTAATTGCTTTCATCTGCACTCCCAGGGTGCTCCTTCATGGCCAATCATTGCTTCTTGCTGTGACTTGCAATTCCCATACACTCTACACCTTCACAGCCTGAACCAATAATTAAGATACCAGGGACAAGCTACTCTGTACAATTTATGAAGTAACAGATGTTATTTCATATTATGATGTAGATAGAACTTTGCCTGTCACAAAAGAGACCAGAACTGTCAATCACATCTTTCCAACTTGAAAAACGTTCAAGGAGTCCATTATTTGATGTAATCAAGGCACAGGATCAGGATGTTGTTAAGATCCTTCAGCAGCACGAGAACACATCAGTATTCACTTACGCTGCTTCTGTCTCCACTGGTGGCCCACAGATCTACCAAGGAGTAGAATAAGTGTTTAGTCAGTACCAGTACAGGCAAGCCTGCTCTCCATGGTAGAATGCATATGGTATTTCCATTTTGCATTAATATTTCTGCTTGCACAGCAGCATGCCCAGGTCTCTTATACCATACCCTTTAGCCTGATGTTGATGGCTGTATCACTATTATCAGGTACCAAAGAGAGGGAAGGAGAGTTCCAGTTTACCATATGATTAACATCCTCTTAGCTATGAAAACTGGAGTTTGCCGTATAATTTGAGGGCCATTTGCCAATTACTCGTGGGATGACTGTTGCCCCTACTTCTAACAGTCTCCCAAAAGGTACACACATAGTTAACAGAATAAGCAGTTCAAATAACACAATCAAGATGTATAACAAGAAAGATTATTGAGATAAAGGGAATAATCAAAAAGAGATAGAACGCACACCTGTGTCCCAGACTCATAGCAAAAAAGACTCTAAAGAGAACAATCTCAAGAAAGAAAACTTTCCCTGGGGCCAGTCAGCCCTTAAATGAGGTCTAGGAGAGGTGGAGCCAGGCTCCACCCCTTCCAGTCACACAGGTGGATTGTCTTCACCTGTGCTCAGTGCTCACCTCAGGTGATCCATCAGTGGTTCAGGCCATGATTCAACAGTTCCTATACAGTGCAACTAGGCCACACCGCTTGGGTCCTACTTGTACCTCCCAAGGCCATTTTATCCTATGTGTACCTGGTTCCAAGTCTTCAGGGGCAGGGAGCAGAAGGTTGTTAACTGTCCCAACTTGGGGTTTTACAGAAGTATTATTTCCTTTAATTTGTATTCTAAGAGGAGAGGCCCAAGTTGTTTGTAGCAAGTGTAAGGCACTGGGTCTGCCATCTTTGGGTCTCTTGTTCAGATCTCTCAGTGTTTCATAAAGTTGTTTAGTCCATCCCCGCAAGGACTGTGATTCTGTTTTCAGAGCAGCCTTGAGAATTCCATTGTAGCATTCTATCAGGCCTGCTTCTGTCAGATTGTAAGGCAGATGGAATCGCCACTCCATGTTATTTTCTTTGGCCCATTTTTGTACCATTGTTCCTGTGAAATGTAGACCCTGGTTGCTCTTGATGACTTGCGGAGTCCCATATGTTGCCATCAATCTGGTTAAGGCCTTGATAGTATAGGCTTGGTTTGCTTTTGGTACTGGATAAGCTTGCATCAGCCTGCTTGCTGTATCAACACAGGTCAGTGCATATCTGGCCCTGACAGATCAAGGAATGGGGCCTATATAATTGACTTGCCACCGTTGTAAAGGGTTTCATCCCCTGGCAAGGTGTGCTGTTGTCTCCGGCAAAGGTCTTGGTCTTGTCCTTGAGCAAGCGTTGCAATTACAACATGCCTGGATGCTATCTGACATTTATATGGGCAGCCCCCATGCTTTGG
>VXAB01003868.1:10958-24095 GCA_013399175.1 Odontophorus gujanensis | reverse complement strand
CCTGGGGAGCTTATTTCAGTGCTAAACAACACTTCCGGTAAAGAAGTTTTTCCTTACATCCAACCTAAATCTCCCCTGGCACAACTTGAGGCCATTTCCCCTTGTCCTGTCACCTGTGAGAAGAGTCCAACCCTTCTCTCAATGCAATCACCTTTCAGGTATCTGAATTGAGCAATAACATTTCTCCTCAGCTTTATCTTCCCCAGACTAAACAGCCCCAGTCCCTTCAGTTGCTCCTCATAGGGAATATTCTCCAAGACCTTCACCAGCCTTGTTGCCCTTCTTTGGACGTGCTCCAGCACCTCAATGTCCTTTCTGTACTGAAGTGCCAAAAACTGAACAAAGTACTCAAGGTGGGGCCTAAACAGTGCCAAGGACAAAATGTATGGAATGTCCAAGATTTGGACTCAACAACTCTTTTGTATCCTTCCAACTCAGGATACTATAATTCTATGATTCTACGTCTTCACTGGTGGTTGAATTGGATGAGTATTTTGACTGTGAGGGCATCATGAGCTGCTTATATCAGGTTACTGAGATTGATAGCCTTATTTTGACCAGATCTTTTTAAAAAAGATATGTTTTTTAAGTCTTTTTTTAGCAGAAGAAGCTGACAGAAGTTGTTTGCTGCTGTTCCAGGCTAACCCTGCTTAAAGGAGGTACAAAGTTATCCCTCTCAATGTCTGGAGGTGCAAGCTGCAAAAGCTTTTGCTACTGCTCAAAATCTCAAAGTACTTGACTTTGTTAATTCTTTTCTCAGAGCTAAGTATGAGGTGTTTATTTGTATGTGTTGATTCCTTGTTAATTTACTAATGAGAAGTGTTTTAGTTGTAGTAGATGAGTTTGGAAGCAAAACGCTGTAACCAAATGTCTTTGTCTCTGAGCTTGTGTGTACTCAAGTGCGTATCTGGTGTGTAAAATATATAACTGGATGCTGTGCTTCATGCTAGTGAAGTTCAACCCCAACAAGCAGGTCACAAGGATATTCCAATTTTATATATATTGTTTTAACAATTTTCCAGTAATACCTCACATTATAATAATAGCAAACAGACTCTAAAGTTATTAAGAACAATATTTTACTTCTAACTGCACACAAGAATATATATTCCACTGGTGGTGCACAGAGTTAGGTACAACACTCCCATTAATGTTAATAGGTGTTTCAGAGCAGAAAAATTCTCCTCAAGAATCTGTTTATAAGATGTCTGATCTGCTCAGTTACTGTTTATACACAATGAGTAAAGCACTTTAGCACATTGGCTGAACCTGCAAAAAGGCATGTATANGCATAGGAAGTTCTGCACAAATGTTCATGGGAACTTCTTCACAGTGCAGTGACGGAGCACTGGAACAGGCTGCACAAAGAGGTTGTAAAGTTTGGACACTTACCTGTGCAACCTGGTCTAGGAAGCTGCTTTGTCAGGGGTGTTGGACTAAATGATCTCTAGAGGTCCCTTCCAACCCCTACAATTCTGTGATTCTGTGACTCTGAAGCAGTGAAAGCAACCTTGTACGAATCTGATGTAAAAACTATTAACATGACGTTTAATTCCAACTTAAAGAGGTCTTACCTTCTAAATTTAAAAAAATAAATAAATAACCACATAAAACCACATTTAAAATCATCTTTGATCACAATTGCAGGATAGTAGAATCATAGAATTGCTCAGGTTGGAAAAGACCTTAAGATCACCAAGTCCAACCTCAGACTAACGATACTACCCTAACTCTAACAACCCACCACTAAATCATGTCCCTGAGCACCACATCCAGATGGCTTTTAAACACATTCAGGGGTGGTGACTCAACCACCTCCCTGGGGAGCCTATTCCGGTGCTTATCAACCGTTTCTGCAAAAGGTTCTTATCTCCCTGTTAAGGTTCACATATCCAACCTAAAACACCTCTGGCACAATTTGAGGGTGTTTCCCAGTCATCTGTCACCAGTGAGAAGAGACCAACCCCACTCTCGCTGCAATCACCTTCAAGTATCTGAAGAGAGTAATACAGTTTCCCCTCAACCTCCTCTTTCTCAGACTAAACAATCACAGTCCCTTTAGTCACTCCTTATAGGGCATATTCTCCAGGCCCTTCACAGGCCTTGTTGCCCTTTGGACCTGCTCCAGTACCTCAGTGTTCTTTTTGTACTGAGGTACCCAAAACTGAACATAGTACTTGGAGGTGGGGACCTCACCATTGCCGAGGATAGTATGTACAGAATGTCCAAGAGTTGGACTCAGTGACCCTTTTGGGTCCTTCCAACTCAGGATACTATGATTCTATGATTCAGCATCTTCACTGTTGGTTGAATTGGATGAGTATTTTGACTGTGAGGGCATCATGAGCTGCTTATATCAGGTTACTGAGATTGATAGCCTTATTTTGACCAGATCTTTTTAAAAAAGATATGTTTTTTAAGTCTTTTTTTAGCAGAAGAAGCTGACAGAAGTTGTTTGCTGCTGTTCCAGGCTAACCCTGCTTAAAGGAGGTACAAAGTTATCCCTCTCAATGTCTGGAGGTGCAAGCTGCAAAAGCTTTTGCTACTGCTCAAAATCTCAAAGTACTTGACTTTGTTAATTCTTTTCTCAGAGCTAAGTATGAGGTGTTTATTTGTATGTGTTGATTCCTTGTTAATTTACTAATGAGAAGTGTTTTAGTTGTAGTAGATGAGTTTGGAAGCAAAACGCTGTAACCAAATGTCTTTGTCTCTGAGCTTGTGTGTACTCAAGTGCGTATCTGGTGTGTAAAATATATAACTGGATGCTGTGCTTCATGCTAGTGAAGTTCAACCCCAACAAGCAGGTCACAAGGATATTCCAATTTTATATATATTGTTTTAACAATTTTCCAGTAATACCTCACATTATAATAATAGCAAACAGACTCTAAAGTTATTAAGAACAATATTTTACTTCTAACTGCACACAAGAATATATATTCCACTGGTGGTGCACAGAGTTAGGTACAACACTCCCATTAATGTTAATAGGTGTTTCAGAGCAGAAAAATTCTCCTCAAGAATCTGTTTATAAGATGTCTGATCTGCTCAGTTACTGTTTATACACAATGAGTAAAGCACTTTAGCACATTGGCTGAACCTGCAAAAAGGCATGTATATATTTTATGAAAACACAGATATGTATCTCTTGGCAACACTTGGAGTTTTGAAATCTCAGCAAGCAATATATTTGAGCTGCCATTTTCAGCAATGGCATTCAAAGCTTATACTCAGATTGCTAAGGTGGCTACTGCAGTTAAATTTATTTTTTCTTTTTTTGTTTCTGCAAAGTGATTTAATAATTCTGTATTTAAAATTTGGAATCTTAGGTAGATTTTATGCATGTGTTTTTATGGAGGAGTTGAGGGGATTTTTGTTGTTCCATTTGATTTTTGTTTGTTTTGGGTTTTTTTGGTTCCTATTATATAGAATGCAGAAAGGCAAAAATTGCAAAATCCCCCTTTGGCGTTGCATATGCCTAAACACTGAGGCTTTATTTTTTCATTACAGAAAGACAGGATTTTTGTTTGAATGGCTGACTAGAAATGTTTTGTCTTTCACTTTGAGTTCTAAGGCACGCAAAGGTAACAACTGCTGTTGTAGGATTTTTTTATTGCTCCCAAATGCACGGGATGAAAGGGATTGTTGGGAACGGTTTTCTGTAGGCTCTTGTGGAGTAGAACCCTGTAAGATTACAATTCAAATAAAAAACAAATTTTATTTCTTTTCTGTTACACTGATAACTCTTTATGCTATGCAGGAGAAAATTTGGTCCTGTTGGTGCACTGAGCTTGCAAGTGTTTTGATGAATATCTATTAATCATACATTTTTGTATCACCGGAAGACTACTGGCTTTGACAATATTTTCCAGAGAAAATATTTTTAAGTGTTGCTAGAAAGTAAAAATACTCCTTTCGTACAATATAACTAATTCCAATTAGTGTTCAATACAGTCTTATAATAAGTGGAAGTTTGCAGACCATTATTTCAAACAGATTTGTTGTAGACTGAGAAAATATTCCATTTGATTTATTTCTATTCTAGTATTCTCCAACACAGAATTCGAATACTGAAATCGCTAAGCAATCAACAACCATTATGTCACTGGAAAATAACTCGAGGAAAAAGAAGGGTGGGTTCAGGAACTCCGGGCGATGTTTACTTTCCCATCCATTGTGTTTGGTGCCACCCAACGGCAGCTGTGCAGTCAGTACAGCAATAACTGAGCGTTGGATTGCTATGATCTCACAGACTATTATGGACCTGTGTGTGTGTATGTCAGTGTTTTCATCATTTGTTTTGTTTTTAAGAAATTCAAGAAGTACGTGATAAAATTGCATGTAGTTTGAACTGTTATCTGATAGTGCTTCCTTTATGAAATAGATACTGCTTTTTCATAAAGTTCAAGATTTAATCACCAAAATAATAACATAAATGTGAAATAGATGGGAAAATTTTTATGATTGAATATTTTCCTGACTTTTTAATATGACATTGACATGGTACCAACAATATTTTATTCCTGAATATATTATCACTTTTGCTTTCAAAAATCCAGATTTCTGGATTTATGGAACTTGGGTGTTTATANTAAAATAAAATAAAATAGAGAACTATGGAATGGTAGTTTCTCCACTGCATTTATGTTTCAGTTGTTAAAAACAGTTGCATATCCATAATATTTTCTAACAGTGATATGCAGTGTGACTTCTTCCTTTTTAGGATTTCTCAAGTGCAGAGGGACCTTCATATGAAAAGACATTTGATAGAAGACTTAAGGTCTCATCTAAAAGTAAACCNGGTTTTCTGTAGGCTCTTGTGGAGTAGAACCCTGTAAGATTACAATTCAAATAAAAAACAAATTTTATTTCTTTTCTGTTACACTGATAACTCTTTATGCTATGCAGGAGAAAATTTGGTCCTGTTGGTGCACTGAGCTTGCAAGTGTTTTGATGAATATCTATTAATCATACATTTTTGTATCACCGGAAGACTACTGGCTTTGACAATATTTTCCAGAGAAAATATTTTTAAGTGTTGCTAGAAAGTAAAAATACTCCTTTCGTACAATATAACTAATTCCAATTAGTGTTCAATACAGTCTTATAATAAGTGGAAGTTTGCAGACCATTATTTCAAACAGATTTGTTGTAGACTGAGAAAATATTCCATTTGATTTATTTCTATTCTAGTATTCTCCAACACAGAATTCGAATACTGAAATCGCTAAGCAATCAACAACCATTATGTCACTGGAAAATAACTCGAGGAAAAAGAAGGGTGGGTTCAGGAACTCCGGGCGATGTTTACTTTCCCATCCATTGTGTTTGGTGCCACCCAACGGCAGCTGTGCAGTCAGTACAGCAATAACTGAGCGTTGGATTGCTATGATCTCACAGACTATTATGGACCTGTGTGTGTGTATGTCAGTGTTTTCATCATTTGTTTTGTTTTTAAGAAATTCAAGAAGTACGTGATAAAATTGCATGTAGTTTGAACTGTTATCTGATAGTGCTTCCTTTATGAAATAGATACTGCTTTTTCATAAAGTTCAAGATTTAATCACCAAAATAATAACATAAATGTGAAATAGATGGGAAAATTTTTATGATTGAATATTTTCCTGACTTTTTAATATGACATTGACATGGTACCAACAATATTTTATTCCTGAATATATTATCACTTTTGCTTTCAAAAATCCAGATTTCTGGATTTATGGAACTTGGGTGTTTATATTGAATGTGTATACTGAATTGTGTATGCCCTTCATAAGGTGGTAGAAGAGAGTTTCTTTAGTTGAATGATTTCTGAAAAGTGCTGATGTTATTTCAATCTTTTTCAGATTTTAAGGGTTGTCTTTGTTTGTATTAAAATACAGCAATAGAGCTTTTTTTTCCTTGTATTTCCGTCTGTTGCTGAGTTGGATGAAAGGAAAATTCCCCCCTTGCCTTTCTTAATTTTTTTTATAGAAGAATTTTGCACAAAATAATTTTCTGNCTTGAGAGAAAGGTGCTTCTTTCTTGCTACCTATAATTTTAAGAAAGCCAAGAGCTAATGTAGTTGAAGAAGTTATTTTAATCTGTTATGCATACAAAATCAGTATACTGGATTAAGCAAACAACATACAGTTAATTGAAATGTATAACTCCCTCCACTTTAACTTGTATGAAATCAGTATATGGTGATAGTTTGGATGGATTTAACACAATTTAATGTCTGATCATAAGCGGTAATTAAAATATGAAGTATTCAGAACACTGAATTACAAAGACTAGCTGTGAGTATCATGATTTTGCTTTATACAGCCGAAGTTCTTTCAAAACAGTAGACCTGAAGCAAGGATGATTTTACCTTATGCATGTTAATGAGGTCCCCTGCACATCTCCTGGATGCAGTATTTAGATGGTTTAATATGTTAATTTGTATTGTACTGGAGTATTATAAACGATTCACACTTACTAGCTTTTAACACTTAAAGTAATTCTATCTGTATAGGTAAAGCTTAATTTCTATACTAGGTTATTTCTATAGCAAAATTCTAGAACAATTTTACTAAAGGAAGGAGAGCTTGTATATGCCTTGGCATCTTTCCATATTATCCAAGCAGTATATTGCACTTTTGTTTTTAATCCCTGGAAAAGATTGTTACATTTTGTGATCTCAAAGGCTGTGGCATATGGCTTCAAAATAGAAATAAACAGTTTACCAGTTTGCTTTTTTTTAGCTCTAGAATGCAGGTGCTTGCTGTATACCATAGGCATTACCTCTGCTTGAAGTCATTAAGCACTTTCAGCCCAAGAGAGAGCTACTCTCGTACCCTCCATGACAAAGATGAGGAGCTATTAAGAAACACTCAGCCAGAGAATGAAAGCGTAAGTATCAGAAGGCTAAAGATAAGCTGGAGAAAAAGCTGTATTAGCTTTTTACAGAGTTTACTGTGGAACTTTTTCATATCCCACTTTCAAATGAGAAGTTGCAAAGATCATCATCTTAGACTTTTTGAATACAAAAAAAAATCATAGTAAAGTGTTTCCCTGTTTTCATATGCTCACTGAAATGTAAGTGCTGAAACATGGACTTGGTGACTGCAACTGAAATAATTTTTCCTCATGAAAGTATATTTTATGTATTTTGCGCTATTTATCATTTTGTGGGTGATTTATTTGTTTGATTGTGAGCTACCATGCCTGCTTGTCAGCTTTTATCATGTCACTGCAGTGTCCCTGTGATGTATACCAGGTTCACAAGCTGTTCAATCTAGAGAGCAAAGTGACTGAGACTGAATGTGCCATGTCTGAACTCGAGACTGCAGCATCCCAACAACTACATGAATTGGCTATACATAATAGGCAGACTTTGGAAACTTCAAAGAATATACTGCTTGCAAAGGACAAAATAGAGTTCTTGATGTTTGTGAAGGTTTGAATTTTGTTTCTTTCAAGTGTTCAGATAAATAAAGATAGTTGTGGGTGGAAGTAAAAAGACCTGATCTTTGCTGCATTCTATGACCTGGAACAGTCTTTGAAGGTCTTGCACTGGCTGGGTGTCAGCTATGAATGGGAAAGAAAGAGTCGATGGCTTTAGGTCACTCCCCTGGACTTCTATAGAATAACATCATTCATATTTGCAGCCCTTTTGTATATGGCTACTGGTGTATTTTTTTTTTTTCCACAAAAAAGTGTGTGGTAGTATTGTAAATTAACCTGCAGAAAAGATTTCACCAATATATTGGAGAACATAATTCATATCTGTTGATTAGTGTGAGTTACCTCGTTTCCCACAAGGTATGTTTTTGAAACATCTTTTTCATGGGGAAAGATGTGCTTTTGTCTAATACAGAATTGTATTAGAGGAGAAAAAACGTGGTTATTTTTACATTACGTGGTTAGTTTTGGTTAATTTTGGAAAGCATTAATAATCCAATGTATATTTGTTTTAATAAAACACCCTATGTTATTCACAGCAGGGCCACAGTTATTTTTGCTGACTACTGTTACTCTGCAGAAAGATCTTTTGAAAATAAAGATGCTGCATATAAGTGCAATATTGGTGAACAGAAAATTCCTTAGTAGACAGTTTTGTTTAGTTTGTTGCGAAATATTTATGAAAAAATGCTCTCTGAAATAAAATTTTATTCACAGTATACCACTATAAAATGCATAGTTGAAAAATCTTTGTATCTCAGTGTAATTTTGTAATACTTCAATAAGTTATCCTTAAATCCTCTTACTACCTCATGTATTCCCCTANTATTTCTATAGCAAAATTCTAGAACAATTTTACTAAAGGAAGGAGAGCTTGTATATGCCTTGGCATCTTTCCATATTATCCAAGCAGTATATTGCACTTTTGTTTTTAATCCCTGGAAAAGATTGTTACATTTTGTGATCTCAAAGGCTGTGGCATATGGCTTCAAAATAGAAATAAACAGTTTACCAGTTTGCTTTTTTTTAGCTCTAGAATGCAGGTGCTTGCTGTATACCATAGGCATTACCTCTGCTTGAAGTCATTAAGCACTTTCAGCCCAAGAGAGAGCTACTCTCGTACCCTCCATGACAAAGATGAGGAGCTATTAAGAAACACTCAGCCAGAGAATGAAAGCGTAAGTATCAGAAGGCTAAAGATAAGCTGGAGAAAAAGCTGTATTAGCTTTTTACAGAGTTTACTGTGGAACTTTTTCATATCCCACTTTCAAATGAGAAGTTGCAAAGATCATCATCTTAGACTTTTTGAATACAAAAAAAAATCATAGTAAAGTGTTTCCCTGTTTTCATATGCTCACTGAAATGTAAGTGCTGAAACATGGACTTGGTGACTGCAACTGAAATAATTTTTCCTCATGAAAGTATATTTTATGTATTTTGCGCTATTTATCATTTTGTGGGTGATTTATTTGTTTGATTGTGAGCTACCATGCCTGCTTGTCAGCTTTTATCATGTCACTGCAGTGTCCCTGTGATGTATACCAGGTTCACAAGCTGTTCAATCTAGAGAGCAAAGTGACTGAGACTGAATGTGCCATGTCTGAACTCGAGACTGCAGCATCCCAACAACTACATGAATTGGCTATACATAATAGGCAGACTTTGGAAACTTCAAAGAATATACTGCTTGCAAAGGACAAAATAGAGTTCTTGATGTTTGTGAAGGTTTGAATTTTGTTTCTTTCAAGTGTTCAGATAAATAAAGATAGTTGTGGGTGGAAGTAAAAAGACCTGATCTTTGCTGCATTCTATGACCTGGAACAGTCTTTGAAGGTCTTGCACTGGCTGGGTGTCAGCTATGAATGGGAAAGAAAGAGTCGATGGCTTTAGGTCACTCCCCTGGACTTCTATAGAATAACATCATTCATATTTGCAGCCCTTTTGTATATGGCTACTGGTGTATTTTTTTTTTTTCCACAAAAAAGTGTGTGGTAGTATTGTAAATTAACCTGCAGAAAAGATTTCACCAATATATTGGAGAACATAATTCATATCTGTTGATTAGTGTGAGTTACCTCGTTTCCCACAAGGTATGTTTTTGAAACATCTTTTTCATGGGGAAAGATGTGCTTTTGTCTAATACAGAATTGTATTAGAGGAGAAAAAACGTGGTTATTTTTACATTACGTGGTTAGTTTTGGTTAATTTTGGAAAGCATTAATAATCCAATGTATATTTGTTTTAATAAAACACCCTATGTTATTCACAGCAGGGCCACAGTTATTTTTGCTGACTACTGTTACTCTGCAGAAAGATCTTTTGAAAATAAAGATGCTGCATATAAGTGCAATATTGGTGAACAGAAAATTCCTTAGTAGACAGTTTTGTTTAGTTTGTTGCGAAATATTTATGAAAAAATGCTCTCTGAAATAAAATTTTATTCACAGTATACCACTATAAAATGCATAGTTGAAAAATCTTTGTATCTCAGTGTAATTTTGTAATACTTCAATAAGTTATCCTTAAATCCTCTTACTACCTCATGTATTCCCCTAGGAAGATCAAGATGGCACAATAAGAAGTAGCAGTGCTTCTTGCTACAGCAACTCTTCCTTTGAAGTCTGGTTGGTCTCATTTCTGGTCTCCCCTTCCAGGCTGCTGCCAGTTTTCCCCTGTCTTGATGTCTGGCTCTCCCTCTAGACTCAGTACCTCAAATAATTTTTTCTGTTTAGAAATCAAATTTAATCAAGCTTGAGCTGTTTCTGTCTGAACCTATTTAACGTGTTTGTATGACCCTTTTATCTTTACCTGCTGCTATCTTTATTTTTCAAGCCTGACTTGGTTTCTCTAAGTCCAAATGTAGTCTCAGTAATCACTTGGATTCAGTTACTTTTGCTAGCTTTACTAAGTCTCATAATATTGTACAGTTCTTTTTACATACAACAAGTCATGTCAACATTGCTAATGAGCAGGTTCAGCTACAAACACAATAGAGAAACTTCAGAGAAGAGAGTATGGTACCTTCTGTTTACAGCAGTTAGTTAGGGAAAAATTCAAGTACCAATCGCTGTAGTGTGTTTTGGATCTCCTATTTTTAATTTTATCCTGAAGAAGGAAATGACTCTGATATGCGAAGCAGTAGTAGCTAATATGCACTTGAAAGCACAGGCAGGAGACATTTGCAATACCTTGGGGCATCAAATTAAATACAACTGCAAGCCAGATTCTTCAAATCCATGCTGCAGGGATCATCCAGAGACAAAACTGAAGTGAACTGTAGGTATGTGACCCATAAAAGGAGGAGAATAAAGAAGCATTTCCTTTTGCCAAAAGAATCCAACTCTTTCAAGAATTATGAATACTTATATTACACAAAATGCAGAGGATTGCACAGCATTCTACCAGCCTCCACAAGAGAAAAAGACTGAATATACATGGGTCACTGCTAAAGTAATGTCTCATGGTTTTTTTTCCACAGAATGTTACAAATACAATTGCATAATAACACCATTTGATACAGCAAATTCCCAGCTACAAAGCACTATTTGTCAACATCACCACCACCATTAGCTATGCATTTTTTCCAGCCTCGAAAGAACTTCAGCAGTGGAGGTGCCCCACTGCTGCTGCCACCGCTGCTGAAACACAGCACCCACCAGCTCACAAAGCTCACATACACTGTTTGGTCTCCATAAAGGTTCAGCATGCACCAGTGGATGTCAATGTGTGCAGCTTTTTCCTTATGGAGAAACTGAATTCCACACCATTGCTTCAGGCACAATTTCATGTCGGATGCCATCTGTCACATGGCAACAACATGTAATGGACAATGATGGCCAACATAATAAATAGGAGGCACTATTTTCAGAGCAGCCCTCATACTAATATTAACAGTTGTGTGTGTAATAAAGTGAAGCTAAAGGCTTTGGCATTATGAAACAGTGAACTTAATTCTACTGGTAGAGGAAGCTGCATAAACAGAATTTGTAATTAGAAGGCTACCAGCAACCTGATTAACGTAAGATGTAGATTTTTTTTAACAAGTCTTTTTTGTAGTCTCTTATAGTCTATAACAAGCAATCTGACTTCTCTAACAAAGAATGTGAAGGGAGAATAAGGGGTTTTCTTTACTAAAATGTATGGAGTCTCTACAAGAGAAGCAAACAAGTAAACTTGATTTATGAAGAGAAATCAGACATTGTAACGGACAAAACAAACACTGTGCATCATTACATAATCTTAAACATTTCCAGCATATATTTGTCTTGTTGTGCTAATTGTTCCATTCAGGAAGGCTTTTACTATTTAACAGGATGTGAAAGGAAGGAAGGAGAGGAAGATTGGGAAGGAGAGGAAGATTGAGAAGGAGAGGAAGGGGGAGTGCTATGATTCTGAATTAAAGGACACTTGGTTTTGGAGTTACTGGTAACTCAGAATGACAGAATCTTGAATGCATTTAGATCAATGTGCAAAGTCACAAAACCTGAGGGAGACAATTCCAGCAGGAGTTTGTTGAACACCTCTTGTTCAAATTAGATATTTGGTAAGTTAGTCAGATATTTGTAATATACAATCAAGTACTGCTGTTGGGAGCCCAGTGAACTTCAGCATGTAACCAAAGTTGCTAGATTATAACATCTAGTAATAGTTTCTAAAAGTGCTGTACGATGCAATTGCCAACGGACTGTTGCTGTATCAAATATGTTCTAAGTCATTCTTTGACACATTTTTGTTGGAGTGTGTTTATGTTTTGTCCTAAATTACATTCAGCGAATACAAACTAGGCATCTGAAATAGGTGACATACCTAACTGTTGATTCAGATTAGTGTATTCTCCAAAATATTTACAAGCACGAGTTAGGGTAAGAGAAAGTGTGAAGAACTGTGCACTGTAACAGTCTGTTGAGCAACCAAGAAACACAGTTCCATAATTAGAGGACATCTTCTTATAAGTGTTTCTGTTTGTTATGAAAGAGAACCTAATATTCAGAAATAAAATGGCCGTATAAAGGGAGGGGGAAATGGATTATAGGCGATAACCTGTAAATACGAGTAGCAATAGGGTACAGAGGATAGAGAAGAGACTGAAGAAGATCAAGGTGGTTAGCCATACCAAGGACCGAAGGGCAGGATTTTAAAACATGCTAGTAATAAGACTGATATTACAGGCTGCATGTGACCTATTATTAGATAGAGCAACTCAGCAACAGTGCGAAGACAGAAACCTTTTATTTCTGTTCTGTACCTGAAAGATACTAGGCTGGTGTTAAATGAAGTTGATGAAATATACTCAAGTCTAACATAACAAGTCTCTACTGGTTATGATCTGTGGAGAACTGTAAACAACATTAGTAAGAAGTATTTTAAACTGAGAATTGTTATGTCTTAACAGTGTTACAGGGCTGTTTAAGGAATCTGTTTATTGCTAATCCTCATTTTGATTAAGAATTCAAAAAAAAAAAATTCTAAAACTGAAAATCTGATATGAAATTCAATTATTAAAGTATTAAACCTTAGAGGCATAGTTATACTTCTTATAACGGCTTCGTGTGAAATAATCTACATTGAATAAACCTGCTTTCTTTCCTTGAAGGAAATGCAAGTCACTTGATAAACATTACCATTCATTGTAATGTACTGTTTATTAAGACATCAGACTTAGCACTCTGAGATGTTTGGATAAAAAAATTACACTATGCAATGCTAATA
>VXAB01003864.1:379276-409894 GCA_013399175.1 Odontophorus gujanensis | reverse complement strand
GGGGTGGGGGGCGCGGGGCGGCGCCCCCCCGCCGGGAGGAGGGGCGGCCGCGCGAGGAGAGTGTGGGGGTCACGTCCCGCCGCCGCCGCCGGGCGTCCTGTGGTGTGCCCGCTGGAGCTCGGAGCGCCTCGGGAGGCGGCACGCGGAACTTCTTGAAGTTTGGAGAGCGCAGCGCAGCGCCGATTGTGTTTCAGGCGCAGCGGTACCGGGCCCCTCCCGTCGCGTGGGGCGGCACGTGCGGCCCTCAGCCCCGGAGCCGGGCGGGAGCGGGCGCGAGGGACGGGGAGAACGCGTAGCGCTTCGCGCGTCACTGACGGACAGTGGAGTGAGTGCTCCCGAACGGCGCCCAGAGAGAACGCGCGCGGGGAGCGGAGGCTGACACGCACAGGCACAGCCGAAGCGTCTGACTGTACTGCTGTCCTGCCCCTTTGCTTTGCCACCTCTGGCTTTATTGGACTTTTTTTCCAGCCCCGTGCCTTTCTTCCTTTGTATGAGCATCCCTACTTTCTTTAAATCTTCTTTTATCTTTTCCTCTTTCCTACTCTGTTAGCTAATCCCAATTTTATTTTATTTCACTTTTTTGCTTCTCCTGTGACGCTCAGTAAGCAAAGCAAGCAGAGCAGCGTGTGTGTGTGTGCCCTCGGAGCCCTTCAGCCCCATTCCCACTGCTCACGAGCCATCTTTCTGTTAACCTTGCTTACCTTGCCACTCTTGCTATGAAATTTAACATTTCTGCTTTACAAGGAATCCCAGATGAGTTGAGGACAGATGACTGCAAACTGAGTTGGTGTATTTGTTAACTCAAGTCCCCCTGGAGGAACTTTGCTTTCTCACAATTAGGACTGTTACAAAAAGTGGCTGCCTGCTTTCGGCTCCTAACGTAGCTGAGTAGGGCAGGGTTTTCATATAACCTGGCGTGGCCACCTTTCAGTGCAAGCAATCATCTTTCTAGGATGAGAATCTCACACTGGAAGGCCTGTGGTGCAGGGGCTACAGGCTTAGCAAAAAGCTTCGTGCAGTTGAGCCCTGAACTCATCTTGAGATTTTCTACACACTATAATTGACACATATATCAAGTAACTTATTTCAAATGTAAGATTTTGGAGGTTAATTTACAGAACATAATTGCTATTAGGAGATCTAATAGTTCAGATTTAAGTATTTCTTATTGGCGTTGCCCTTTTAAAGACATTTTTTTACTTTGAGATTAATGTGACAATCAAATTCCACCATGAGAATTCCTTTTCCTTTTTGACTTTAATGTCTTCCATAAGCTAAACATATTTCTAAATAAGACTGAATTTTTGCAAGGCCAGAGGAAGCCTTGCGCATCAGCACCCCGCAACTTGGACTGGCGTGAAGCAATATAAAATCATAAAGGCTGTAGTAAAAACAGTACCCTTGAGAGGTGACTATCCATGGAGAGCAGAACTGCTTTTAAACTAAGGAAATGCTCAAGGTTTGAGAATTAATACCAGGCAGCTGCCCAGTTCAGCCATGCATATAGAAATCAACAATATCAATGAATATTTTTATTTCCCTGTGATTTTACTACTGACAAGGCAAAGTTACCAAAGCCTTACAATCGTACAGTAATATCTTGTCATTTATAAAGTATCCAGATGGCTTATTTGAATAGAGTCCAGCACAATGTAATTTGAATGTAAGTCTCCCTATAGCTTAAACAAGTATTTTAAAAAATGTATTTTAAATTAAAGTTTCGATATTTTTGTTAATTTTAGATTGGCATGCAAAATGATTTTTTTTTAACACTGTCAGTCATTGAGATGTTACTGTATTGTAGATTAGTGACATGTAAAAACTGGTCATGTACCTATGGCAAAATATCAAATAAGGATTCTGTTTGCTAGTTTTTCTCTTCATGATCACTACGTATGTCCAATTGGTGTGAAGTGTGAAAGACATCTTTTCTCATGCTACAGAATAGAGAAAAGCCCTGGTCACTTCAATTAGGGCCAGTCAGCAGCTTTCCTTAAACTATTTATAGCCAGCAGGCATGAACATGGCTGCTGGCTCATGGGGATCCTACAGGTAAAATGAGGGGTGACACAACTGAATAGGAGGGGACAGTTATAAAAAAAACAACAGCATGAAAAGTAAAATAATAAGGAATTTAATAATAATTTTGTTTCTAGAAGACCAGTGACTTCTAAGACAAAGCTCAGTAGTGAAGTTTGTGTTGTGTCTCAGTTTACTGTAGTTAAACATGAGATGGATTAATTTTAAAAGAGAAATTATGTCCAAAGATTTTGTTATGTCAAGATGCATGGTGATTTTTTTTTTATTATTGTAATTTTCTTTTTGTAGCCTTGATCGTGTCCAGTGTGAGCACATTATGGGAGAACGTGTCAGTTTTTAGTGAAGGACTTGGAACTCTCCCCTGTACTCAGTGCTTCTGAGCGGTAAATGTGAATGTAGATTAATGAGGGTCAGAGGCAACCATGGGCCCAAAATGAACAACGAAAAAATAACTGAAAGATTTATTTACAATTCTCCCTAAGCATAATGAAATGAAACACTATTTTTCTAAATTCCAGCCTGACTGGAATCCTAGTGACCATGATATTCTCCTAGTCTTTAACCGGAAGGTTACTCAGTCTGATGGAAGCACTCTTTGACTTAATGTCATGACTGTGTGATACAGCTAATTCCAAGCACAGCCTTAAAAAGGAAGAAAGAAGTTGGGTATTTTTCTTGGTTGTTTTTTGTTTTTGAAGATTAGCATTAATGCTTTGGAGAATGAACTAGGATCCTGTTAACAAATGTAGGCTGCTGATGTTGAGAAAATGAGGAGTGGAATCAGTGTATCTTCTCATTACCCAGCTTTTTTAAATGCTCAGGCACTTGGTTCTTCTGTTCAATTTACTTCTGACATTTCAAGAAAGTTCTGTTGTTGCAAGTGTAGGTTAAAACTTCCCATCTAAACATCAAGGATTTTAAATAAAACTGATGAATCTCAATGTCTGAGTATCAATAGAAGAATGATCGCTTCTCTTCTTTAATGAAATGTATTGTATTAATGTGTGCATAATGCAAAATCAATAAATAATGAATTACCACTGATTGTAATTGAATGTTTTCATAATTTTATTGTCAGACATGATAAATAATCAGTACATTTATACTGCATTAAATTAATTAGTGTGTCATTTCTATTACATACATCAGCAGTGAAGTAATGCAGTGACATCTGTTTCTAATGTTTAAAAGATGTGATATTCCTTATTAAGTAAAAGGAAGAGTTATTAGAGGTATTTCCTGTGATTGGCAGTTAACACTGGTAGATTGAAAGAGTTTGAATGAAGGAACATGGACTTTGGCAAATGCTGCATTTCAACCTAATGGTACTGAGTACCAATGAGTGGGATGAATTTTTATTCAGGCTTTTAAAAACTCCTGCCCGTTTTGTTATAGGACATAAGAGTGGGTATTCTCTTCCCAGTACAGGCAGGGAAGATTCTAACATCCAGCAGTTAACGCCGTACAGAATAGTCACACATCCACATTCATTTCTATGTCTGTTTTTCCACCTCAGTCCTGTGTTTTGGCAGTGACGTTCTTGTTTGGGCTTTTGGGTCTGCATCTTTGCTTGGAAACTACTTATTTGGCATATCCTGGCACTCTGCTGCTCACACTGATGTACATTACTTGCAAAGGAAAGAGAAAACTGAATGCTGCAAACATGAGAGACTAGAATATGAGAAACAGAGGAAATGGAAAGGTACATGTAGAAAAACACTATGAACCACACCACGTTAGGGTGTGATTCAGAAAGATCTCTGATCAGTTGCTTAATCATCTGGAAGCAGGGTGGTACATAGTAAAATACACTGAGAAACAACTGTGGACTACAGCATAAATCTGGGATTCTTAATTAACACTGTCTTTTCCAAAACACTGATGGACATTCTTAATGTTTCTGTACTGTTGTGTCATCTTTGAAAAGAACAGTTAGAAAGCCTAATGTTAGGGCTTGTGTAGGGTGATGACCTGAATGAATAGTACCAAACAGTACAATTAGCCAGGACAGATGGTAGATTTTTGGACAGATTATCTAGATGGTAAAGAGACACCTGATAATACAGGAAGCACTCACCTGTCTCCAAAGACCGAGGTTTGCTGATGGAACTGCTGATGGAACTGTTCTTGGTATGGACTGCCTTTCTGGGCACGACTACATCAGGCTAGCTCACAGTATTTCTACGTTTAATACTCAGAATGCTCTAACATGGTGTTCCAGCAGTGTGTGAGCCTGCACCTGCAGGCTTGCTGACAGTACTTGAGTACTTGATTGTCTGCTCTTCAGGCAGTCCTCAATAGATGCGATTTTAGAGGCAGCTGCTCCAGGTCACTGAGTTTGCACTGGACTCAACAGTTCAAGCTTTACTTGACGCTGAAGGGTTTGACCATTTACTGTAGGAACTTGACAAAATTAAAGCACAAAAATACTCACTCAAACAAGGTCCTATTTACTTTTTCTATTCAATAAAATGTTCCCTGACTTTTATAACAGACAAGGTGTGTCCTTTTGTCTTAGTTACTTGTCTAAGCAATGTGTAAATGCTGCTCTCTGTGAAAGCAAGCAGTGTGTTTGTTGTATGAAAATAAGAGTAATACTTTAAAATCATTCAACTGAAATAAATAAAAGATGCAGTTGCTGTTAATGACTTGCTACTTCAATCTGGGTTTTGATTCTGGTTGACAATAGAAGTCAGTAAAATGGCAAAGCCAAGACCTTTAATGTAATGAAGTTGTATTACAATCATCATTAAAGTTCAATATTGTTTATATCTTCTTCAGGAAGAAAAATTAGATGTATACTGAAGTTAAAACACACTTTATAAAAAATATGAACACAATCATATGTACTGGAGTATTTTTAGGAAGTCATTACACCTGAATTGCTCATTAATGTCTCCAGAAGAACAAGATTAACCACCTCTCTCATTCTCTATGCTTGCAGGTCAGCTAAAGAAAGCAGAAGTTTTCCTGCAGTCTTTTAAAGCATCTCAACCCTAATCTGAAGGCACCACCATCTAGTGGGATAAGAAGGTATTTGATTTTTCTTTGTGTTTTTTGGCATTATTAAACATGGACATTGCATTCTGCTTAAGCAACAGTATGAAGGTTTTTGTGTTGTTTATTTAAACATACAGGGCTTGTGTGGACTTTTCATTAATTCTCCTACCTTCTGACTAACAGCAAGAATTTTCCAATAAAACCTTAAGAACTATTTCCATAAAAATAGGTTTTTATAAACATAATTTTATCAATGAGAGAATAACTTATGGTTATCCAGACTCAATCAGAAGTCTAATTGATTTATTGAATAAGTATTTTTAGTATATTATTGAATCTACTTTGTGGAAAGCCAATCGGCAGAATTATTAATAATGTGAAGGTAATTATCTTGAGCTCATCTTAGTAAAGATACGTAGTTGCAGTTTTCTATACACCCATTAAATATACAGCAGTGGTTCTAGGCATACTCTGACCATTAAGTCCCATCACAAACAAATTTTGAAAGTGAATGCAAAGCATCCATTTTATCTTATGTCTGCGAGTGACCATTTATTGTACTTTGCCTGTACTGATATATGGACTGCTACCTGACTTTATGTGTTTTTCTTTTTATGCACTTAACTACTGAAAAGGATAATGACAAGGATTTTTTTGTGGGGGAGGGCAAAACGTAGAGGTGAGCAGTGGATATTCATTTGTTTATTTTTTCCCAGTGAGTGCATGCATGCATCTGCAGCTGTTATCCTAAGATGCCTCCTTGTGTTCAGGTCTCATTGATCATGTTACAGCATTTCACACATATGGGGTAATTGATTTACATCACTTGAGACTACATATCTTTTACTAGCATGAGAAGAAACATTAATAAGTTATTGTGTTTAAAAATTCCATAGATATTTCAAAATTTTTGTCTAAAACATTAATGAAGTAACAAAGATTTAAATTACTTCACAACATAGGTAATATATAGGTATTCAAAATTTCGGCCTGCTTCTGTTTCAAGGAATTTAGATGTATTTTTTCCACTGATACTTCTTGGCTTTCTTCTCCATAATTAATAGAATTCTTGTTGATGGAAATTGGCATCAGGGTGTATTCTACGTTGTCCCAAATTTTAGTTTGCTATCTTTAAAAATAATACATTTCTTCTGGAAGCCATGCAATAGCATCAATCTATGTTGACAATTCATACTAAATCATATTGAAGTTTTGAGTAGAATTCAGTGGAGCTTGCCTGGACTAATTGTGGTGGTAAATGCCAGTTTCACCCTTTGGTCACTAAAACTCAAGCAAGGTTAGAAAAATTTCATTTAGAATGCAAATTAACTGCATTATAAATACTTTCATTTAGTTCACTGAATACCATCTGTGGTTGCTAAAGTCCAGAATGTTGTAGCTTCTGGTTCTTCTTCAGAAGAGCAAAAACGTTGAATAACTTTTTAGAAGGCAGACTAGGATGTATAGAGCACACATGTAAATTAAGACCAGTAAGTAGGCCTACCAACTCCTGAGTTGCAAGTAGGTATAACTATTTAAAATCCTATATCTGGTCAAGCAGTCCAAACCTGGGTAGAACATTATTGCCCAGAATTTTTTAAGAGAAATTTCACGTGCCATCACACAGTATCTATACCAGCTTTTCTGTACGTATGCAGGAACATATGCAATATTTCTTCATTTGACTTTATAAAGAAATCTTTCCACCTTTTAAAAAGATTACAATAGTTTCCATGAGAAGTTCACATTGAAAAAAGCAACTGAAAAACCATAAGCACTAAAGCACAAAACAGAGAAGAATTGCACTGACGTGAAATGTGTTAAAATTCTTCTCTGAATCAGTCATTTAGACATACAAAGATAATGATGATGATTATGATGACAATAATTATAATCAACTGAAATTTAAATTCATCCATTTTCTTCTATGCAAATACCAATTATATTTCTTTTCTTTAAAATGAATGTGACCATTTTAAGTAGTTATTCTTGCAAATCTTCTTAATAATCTGCCTCAACATTTACAACTCTGTAGCATTCTTCTGAAGTGGGTGGGGGAAAAATTCTGGCTCCTCCAGCTTAAATGAAGGGTCAATAAATGGCTCTATATAAGCTGTATAGAATTAATATTCATATGGCAGCTTCAGAATCTGAAGAGATATGACCTGTTCTTTCCTTTTATTTACTTAGTCAAACAGAGGACGCAGTGTCACTCAGAAGGTGTTTGATAGGTACAAAAGCAGGGAGTGAACATCGTGTTCTTCCTGTTAGTTCTGCTTTAGAGTTTCTGAGTCATTGCAGGTGCACAGGAGAATTAAAGTATAATGGCTGAAAGTCTTCTTCTCTTTAGTCTGTGATGGAAAATTGCTTTGAGAAGTGCAGTTGTATTTCTAGGAATAGTCCGAAGTTGGGCAACAATTGGAAATTCTGCTATTGTGGAAATCGCCTTCTCAGAGGAATGTTACGTTATTGAGTGGATGTATGATGTAACCATCTTCTAGGACTGACAACCACCCAGCCTAGATCTTATCTCCAAAAAGATGAAGCTGTGACTGAAAGGATAAAAATGGCTTCTAACTAGTGCTATTTAATGTGATCTGTTACCTTCTACCCTAATTTTTTTACTCAGAATACAACCAGATCTGACCACCTACTGTTCTAGTTTTACACATCATCACTGTTTATAGGAATACCTCAGCTAGATAACATGCTTGTCATGGCCATGGTGTTGAAATGTAGGTTTCAAATGTATTAGAATGCTCAGCTGCATTATCCTCTGGAGAGAAATGAAAATGCAAGCATCTTATAAAAATCACTAAATACTTTAATATTGCTGGACCCACAAAATGTTTACAGTATAAACATTTTTTTCCTAGACACATACAGTTATTTCAGAAGTGCCATGTGGATGTCTTATTTTCTGCACAAAAAAGCTAGCAGTTATGGAGTGTGTACTGTGTTTGAATTAATGAAAAATAGATGGTAAATCTTAAGTGTCCTTTCTGAATTCTCAAAAGCATTACTACACAGAGTCTGGCACCAGCTTACAATCTCTAAAAGAAATGTACTTTTCTCCATCCTGTGAGACAAGCTGAGCATAATTTAATTTAAAATTTCTTTAAAATCTCAGTGAGCCACTGTAGCTACTCTCTGGTTCTAAAATCCTAACCAGTTTCCTGTATATGGCTTTAGAAAATGTACTTAACTAAAAATAAGAGGTGATCACACATACTCCTGTTTCTTACAGCCACGAGTGACAGCTGTAGAAGCTCATAGCTTTCTTTCTAGTCACAGTACATTAAATAGTAAAATAAAAAAAATCTCCCCAAATCACCATCTTACAACTGACAGCTATTTTCTCATGTTCTTTCAGGGGAAAATAGAGTAAGAGGGTCTGGCAGCTCCTCTTGGCCCTCTGTACCCACAGATAACATTAGTAAGTTTTTACCATTACAGCTGTACAGTCTGAACTAAATCTCTGCTCTTGCTGTAGAGTACTAAGTGGTGCACCAGCAGACCCAACACATCTCAACAAAGGCAAATTCAACCTCAAACACAGACTTATACAGTTAAAAAAAAGTTTTTTTGAAAAAAAATCTGTTTCCATCATTTCATACCTGTTACAGTTCAGATCATTTTTTTTAAGTACTGATGTAACTGATCGCTTGCTGTTACTCGTTCCTAACTTGTAGGTGTCTCCTGGATATAGTTTCATGTTTGAGTCCCTAGCAATAAGTGTGTCTTTGCAGGAATACAAGCCTGCAAGAACTCATTTCATCTGAGGCCTTTATAGTCTTTTGTTTATGGTTTCTCTGGTGAAGTCTAGGTAAAAATACTGCATATGAGACACATCAATTCACTTAGCTTTATGGACTACTTTAAGACCTTTAATTATATGGTAATATTTATGATGAGTTTCCGACGGAGCTTTTCCAGTTTCAGAACTTAGTCTTGGTTTATCTTCTTTTTTCTTTTCAGCCATGTGTCATTTATGATTTTTGAGACTGGAGGAAAAAAATATTCAAAGATCTCTTACTTTTTCATTCTCTTCAAATGAGGTACTAGGGCCTTGTGCTCTGTGGGTTGTTGGTCTTTCTTTGTTGTTGGTTTAGTTTTTGTTTTTTGCTTGATATGCCATGTTCTCCATCTCCCAGAACAACTATGGTTTCCTTCGGTATTTGTGCATGTTTTTAATACGTATATACAGTGAGATAATTACTCCTATCTGTACACATAATTATTTTTCTTAATCAATTAGCAGGCACTGAAGTAAGAGGCTGAATTTTACATGGTAAAGCTTGCATCAACTAAGGAAAAAAGACTGTGCCCTAATCAGCCACAAGTCTAAAGAAGTAAAATAAATAAATAAATAAATAAAAGGAATATTCACAGATGAAAGAGATTAGTTTTTCATATAAATACAATCTCCGGATGTGCTGGAAAAGATACATTTTTCCTAAACACTGAGAGCATATGTCTGAAAATCTCTTAGTATGCAATAAAAACTGCTTCAAGTAATATTGCAAACAAAGTAAGGCAGTAACTGACTACGACTAGACGCTCATGTACTGATCTTGATTTACTACACCACTTTATATGTTCTTTGTAGGGTATATATCTGATCAGTTTCCCATTGTCTGTTGCTTACTGGCTACCACAATTGACCAAGACTTTAGAAGTAGGAATATACAAACAGTGGAGTTGCTAGTACAGAAAGCACCAAACTCTACTTTTTGTAACGTGTTTTCTAACTGCATAATTTCAGTCATTCTTCTCAGTTTATATTGATGTTATCAGTACCGGATTTTTCTGATTCATTTTCAGTAGATGAGAAGAAACAGAAGGCATTGGTTATTAAACAAATGTTTTCAAAATGCTGTTACCTTTTAGAATGTATAAAGAAGCTGTAAAAACATACTTGCTACATATACAAAATGAATATAGTCTACTAGAGTTTATAATTTATTTCCTTACTAGCATAGATAAGGCTCAACTGTATTCTTGAATAAGTTCTAACTTCTTGTTTGCTTTTTCTTATAATTTATCCTGCATTGTCACAGAATCATAGACTTGTTAGTCAAAATCTGTTTCAAATGGTCCTTGTAGAAGAATGGCTTACCTTCCACCACTTGCCAGGGATTCTACTCAAGTTGATCCAGTGACATGCAGGCTCTGTTAATTTAATCCTCTTCTGGAGATGTATCATGAACTTGCTTGCTTCACTGATTTTCTTCAGTTTCTCTTCAAGATTCTTCCCAGCTCTCTCCTGCGTTTATTTTTTTCAAGCTGATCACTATTTTTTCTAAATTTTGATCAAGGCTCAGAACCTTTAAAGGTTGCAATGAAATGACTGAAAAACTTAGAAGGTTTATATTAAGTCCCTGTGACTTGGCTTCCCATGTGGAGCTAGCTGTGTGCTTTTTAGTAGCAAAAGTGGTCACATACCGGAGGAACTAAAATTTCTTAGCTTTGATTTCAGTAGTGCTTTTTCTTTGATTTCAAGCACATACACACTGTAATGCCTGCACAATTTATGCAGTTCAAAAAATCTTCCAGCCAATCTGGCCAATTCTGAATTGATTAGGGGATTGTTTGTATGAAGATACAACATTTTTCCAGTTTTGCTGGATTCATTTCAAGTTGATGATTTCTCTGTCTTATAACCTACACATTTGATGAAGAATACACAGTTTGGCAAATGAGAAATCTTTTTTAAGTGAGGGAAACAGAATTGCAACTCACGCCTACATAAATCATTATGATTTATGTGGCTGTGGTTAGGCAGTTTCCTTACATCTTTTGTGGTTCAACTGCCATGATGCTTAATCCTCATTAAAAATCCATAGTATTTCCAGAACACATTTTTGGCTTTTACATCAGCCTCTTTTCTAATGCTAGGCAGGAACTGACTGCTGTGCGTTCCATGCAGTGTGAGTATTCCACACCTGACAGTTACCTTGACATCAGCACAGGAGAACGTTTTCCTGGGTAACTGATTGTGCCATTTTTTTACCAGTCTCGAACTTCAGAGTTTTAATATGTTGAGGAACTATTTAATTTTTCATTTTTCAAAATGATGATAAGTTGCATCTTCCTTTATTCATTTGAATAGGAAGAGTGGTAATCAAAACACAGTATAGAGTCTGAAATAAAGCAGTTAAAAAGTCACGTGCAAACTTCTGCCAGAAATACCACCTTGTTAAGATACAAGGGCCTCTTATACATAGCAAAGATTATACCAAAAAGGTGAAGTAAACTTCTGAAGAGGAACAAATTAACAGAAACATTATTATAAACTCCTGATGATTTTTTGGTTAAAATGTACAAAAACAGTTGTAGTCTTTTGCCTAAGTATATTGACTTTATTTCAGTTTCAAAAATAGTTCCCACTATTCTGTCTGTATTTCAGGAGTATTAGCATTACATGTTTTTATCTACAAAGGGTGTTTTACAAAGATGCCTAAACAATTAAAACAAACAAACAAACAAACAAAAACACCAGAAAACCACCCAAGACACTAGAAGAGAAGGTAAAGCAATAATTCACAAATTCACATGCTCTAGCAAATGATTTTAGCCACTGTTACAGAGCACTGACAGAAGTAATCTAATTAAATAACAAACTGAAGTGACACCACATGTTGCATGTAATGTACTGCTATCATGCTTTTAGAGCAATGTAAGTCAGGATACCATATGATTCTACTACCTGTAGTTCACTACGTCTCCAATTCCTAATGTGAGTTTCCTCCTTATGTCTCTAAGAAACAAGTGATAAAAACTGCAATGCTATTAGTCATCCTAGGCTCATCAGCCATTTCAAGCATGAAAGATTAACTTGTAGCAAAACCAAAACAAACAAAAAACCCTGAACTTCTGAGCTATTGCTCAAAAGATATTGAAGACTATCTCCTTCATCCTGCACATTGCTATTTTTAGGATTTCTGTAAAACTCTTTAAGAAATCATTAATGAAGCTGTAGTGGAAATTCTTGCTTATTCTGACAGTTACCCTAGACAGAGCTGCCTGATCAGAGCTATGATCCCATTTATTTGTCCTCTGCCTTCTGATTGTACAAGAATGTTTTGACTGCAATGAGGAACTTATGGAACTTTTTGCAATAAATCATTAATTAAAGCATCAGAAAAAAATGGACTTTTTGCTTTGCATGCTTACAGAAGAGAAGAAGATCAAATGCTCTTTTCCCATGTCTTGAAGTACTACCTTAGTAATGTAAATTTCATCATCAGTACTCCCTAGTTTCAGAGTGTAGGATTAATGTTTTTTTGTTGTTGTTGTTTAATATGTTTTGTTCACTGGTTTACCAAAGTCAAGATTACTGTATTAAAGGACTATTCATACATATGGGAATTAGGTATCTACATGCGATTGAGAATTTGCAGTTTAGGGTCCAATCTTACTTTTTTTAAATAAATTCATATGACTTAATGGAGCTGCAGTCAGGCCAGTGTGCCAACCAGTGTATTATCTGTGCAGCAGGGACAACCTTACCAGAGTGTTATGAAACAACAAAATACATCAGAGACTGTATGATAACTGGATTAATTACACATACACACTGTTTATTAAAATAAAATTGTTAAATAAGTATCTACAACTTGCATTTCATTAGCTCTTGGACTTAAGGAGCAGAGTCTGTTGATGGAAATCATGAGCTTGTTACTATTTTTCTCAGTGTTTGTTATAGACCAGACTTCCACTAGATGAATTAAATAGAACAAAATGAAGGAAACAGAACTTTTGATGTGCTTAATAACATTCCAAATACATGGCCTTTTCTATATATATGAATTTAGTCAAAGATGAACAATAATTTATATCATTCCAAGAAAAAGAACTACTATATTGATTACAAGTTGCTATTACTGCTCTTGAATTATAAATTGCACTTACTAAGGAAGTTCAGTGACAAGGAAGAGTCCTTATAGCTGTCCTTTCATGGATTTGGTAGCCAAACATCATCTATCAACTGGGGAATCTGAAATTCATAATGCAAGATCAGAACAGTGTCTCCTTGTGGAATGTAAGGAATAAAACACAAATAATGTGTTTTGTGGGCATAATTGGGAGCCAAGACAGAGAACTGGAAGCTGTTAAGAGGCAGAAAGAAATATTCAGTTATCAGTAACAAAGAATAAATGTGTATCAGAGTTTAATTTTGTAAACAAATACACTTTTCCAAGGATGCTTGAATGTAGAGTGGCTGTTTCCATAGTTAATGAACAATCTAGTTTGTGCACGCTTGAGTGACTGACAGTTGCATAACAGCAAACTCTATATGACAACCATGCATAACTTCAGCAACACACAAACATTTTCTTGCTGCCTGAACTAATGAGCCATTTAGTTGGATAAATCAGGTTATTCAATAGATGCTTCAAGCAGCTAATAGGCCCGATCCTGCTGCTGAGCTTATTCAAACTGGTACTCAAGGAGAATTAAATTCTGTATCCTCTGAGTGGATAATAAAGTGAAAAATGAGATTTCATGCGTGAAGTCACTGTAGGATAAAGATACTATGTAATTAAAAAAAAAATCATCATAGTGCAAAGTACTTGCTGTTTGTTATTTTAGAGGAGGAAATATTTGATCAAATGATCTGAAGATAGATCTTGAAAGAACTCCAAACTTGATAGTTCTAATACTGACTTTTCATGATTTTTTTGTATGGCCTTCGGTTTCAGTGTTTCCATCTGGAGAAATAGAAACACACGGGTTATGATTTTTTGCTAAGATCACTACATTTCCAAAAAGTATTTTAGTAGAGCTAGATATCATCCATATAGACTTTAAAATAAGTAAGGTAGTTCTATGAAAATGTGAAAATCTAAAATAAAAGCAATGAAGCAAAAATCTAGGTTTTATAAGAAGATACATGTTTTACTTGAAAGCAAAGTTGCTTGCAAAAAATATATTAAGAATTCCTAGATGTGAGATCTCAGACTCATCTTTGCATATGTCTACAGCCATTACTACTAAAAATCCAAATGGATTCTTTTCAATATGTCAGATCAGGAGTTTTTTCACAAAAACAAACAAACAAAAAAATCTATAAAATACAAATGATTTAAAAAAAATTTTGTCTAGGCAGAGTGCATTCCTGAATGCTTTTTGGCAGTTCTAATTGATGAGACCTAGTTTTCTAAAATATAGGGAAATTTGCAATCAGCCCACAGGATGTGCAGTTTAATTATGTTGGTGTGCATTTCTATTTGTTTCTAATGTAGAGGATCTATTGGTAAAATGAATGCCCATTTTGTGGTCTGTTATGCAGAAAATGTTTAATCCACTGTTTGATTTACTCTGTTAAATCTTCTTTATTGAATGTGCTTATTCATCCATGCAGAATTGGGTATGCTGCTTTCTGTTACTATGACATTGCAATTAAATAGCTAAAGAGAAAAACATGGCAAGACATTTTCTCAAGGTCTGTGAAATTCTCATAAAAATTACTCATACTTAACATATTTTACGTTTCTGATATTAAAAATGTAAAGTACAGGGAAATATTTGTTTTGTGGGCTGACAGACCCAGAGTTTGCAGTTAAAGATCCTGAATAATCAATTTTGTCAAATAAATAGTACTAAGAAAAATTTCTGGTCCAGTGGATAATGACTGTCATCATGAAATAGGACTGCACTGATTGCATCTTATGAATGAAGCTAACAGGAACTCAGAGAACCATACAACAGCATTTTGTGCTGGAATGAATAGCACTTGAGAAACAGTAAGACATTGATAGTGAAATAGCTCAGTTGTGTTGCAGTCCTACAATTATACTAAACAATAACAGAAGATTTGCGCAATCAAATTATATTTTCATGAGTATTCTCTCTTAATAAGGAAAGAATGTGGAAGGGGAAGTTGTCTTATCCGAGCTAACCAATATAGCGATGTTTTGTTCCTCTGCTCCGGACACTGAGGTCAGGATGATCCAACATTGTGAGAACTCTGGAGCTGAGTGTTTTTGTTAGAGGCTGAAGGGTATGCATGGAGCCCCATTAGCAGAGCTGGACTACAAAAGCTGCAAAATGGAAAAGTTCTTAAAATTTCTGTGAGACAGTTGGAAGCATAATATAAGAAACCCAAAATTTGATTTTACTACTTTTACATCTGAGTCCATAACTACTACTTTTCTCTTTTACATATTTATTTGCATTGTGATTAGGCATCGATGTTTAAATCTGTTTTTTCTTCTTGTGTTGAAATTTTCTGCTAGGTCATTTTCTGTACTGAATGTTGACGCAGGTCTGGCAGTACCACGGGGTACGGTGGGCTCTGGTTTCCATTAGTCGCTTTATACCACTTTCACTGTTCTTTCTGCTATGTGAACAAGCAGCTTGTAAGAAGGTGTTAACAGGCTGCTGGCTGCTTTATTGTTATTATTGATTTAAGGTGTTAAGACTTGTGTATAACCGTACACCATGAATAATCGTAAGAGATTAGTTTAAACCCGTACAAGTAATTAAATGGAAAATAAAAAGTAAAACTTAAATGTCCAGCACGCTGACACAGCTACTTCGTGCTAGGTTATTTTGCTGATGCTGCTATATGTACATTTGGGTCTTTACAGTACAGCTTCTTGTTCTGAGTATGCTTTCACTCAGTCCGGTGGTACAGAAGGGGCTGACCTGAAGCTGTGTGTCACCACTGATGTCCCTTTCATTTCTTTGTGAGTTGAAAGAACAGGGAAAGCCAGAGTGCGGTGTGACTGGGGGCTTCACGTCACCAACGTTCATAGCGGGCGGACAGAAACTGAATGCAACAGAGAACCAGGTACAGTCCAACATGTCACAGTGGCTGTTAGCTGGCAAGGAGGGACAGGGAACTCATGACCAGAAACAAGCTAACTCACTTTTTTTCAAATGTCTTTGACACAGTGGAAAAAGGAAAGGTATTACCGCAGCTGTGCAGCGAGGAGGCTTTAATATGGGAAATATCAAATGATAAAAAAGACGAAGTCTGCTGCGAGTTACTGAGCTGCACCGGTGGCTGCAGTGGGAATGCCCATCACGCAATCCGGTTCCCAGCGAGGAGGCGGCACTCGCTCATAGTGAGCTTCGGAAGCTCACGGGCGTCGCCTCCACCATATTTAGTACCCCAAAAAACAAAGGGGAGCCGGCAGGGCGGGCAGCGGCCCGGGCCGTCAGACCGCGAGCAGCGCGGCGCTCCGCCCGGCCACGCCACGCCCGCGGGAGGACTGCATCTACCGGCGGCACTCGCGGGCAGCGACCGGAAGTCCCAAGGGCCGGGCCTCGGCTTCCGGCGGCGCGGGGGACGTGACGGTGCCCCTCCCAAGATGGCGGACAACCTTCCCTCCGAGTTCGATGTGGTGGTGATAGGGACCGGTACGCGGCGGTGCGGGACGCGGGTTTGGCCTGAGGGTGCCGGGGTCGCAGGGGACTAGACCGTGGCGGCCGAGGGTGGGGGAGCAGCAGTGGTGTGTGGGGAGCGACGTCGTGGGGCTGCCAGGAGGCGCCTGTGCGGGCAGCGCGGCTTCTGTGTCCGTGCGCTGGCGGCTGCACGGGAACTGGTGTTCAGGCTTCAGCGTCAGCAGTTGTTTAAGGTACAGGAGAGAGCTGCGGCGTTTTCACAAACTGCGAGGTGGCACTGCGAGGTGCCAGCCCTTTGGCTGCGCCCCTGCACTCTTAAGGTCGAGTGTTCCTTTGGTTCCACAAAGTTGCCTTCAGCCCCGGAATATCACTGCTGGACAAGCTGACAGCTTCCTTCTGTGCGATGAAAGTAGTTCTGAAGAGCTAAACTCAGTGTTACGGTGGGAAATGTGGTTTATGCTGATAATCTTAACTGTGTTCTGTAATGTGGGAATTGCATTCTCGCTTAGAAAGCTTTTTTATAATCCCTGTGCTTGCTTACAGATAACCCCAAACTTCCTCTTTCTGGATACTTCTCATTAAAGTGTTTTATTTAGTGTACAAGACAACATAGGATTGCACATACTTGACTTGACTCTGAACTTTCTCACACTGTCTGTGCTTTGTGTATCCTGTACAAAATCATCCATTTTTTGTTCCAGTGAATGATGGTGGAGATCTCACACGTCTCACTGAAACATACCACAATGTTGTAACGACAGTTAAAATGTAAAACAGCTTCTTAAAATTAGAAAATAGCAGATCTGAGTTCCTGGTTCTGTTGTTTGGAGTGAAAGCCTTTGTAATGAACCTGATGTTTTCCTATGTGCTCGGATTTGTGACTGTTCTGAGTAAAAGAGAATAACAGTAAACAACAAATGGTTAAATTAACAAACTGAAAGGGTGAAGTACTGAAAACTGTACAACTCCTGTGATATATGGGGGTAATTAATCTTTATTACCATGAAAAATACTTTTGTATGCAATGGTATAGAAAATTAAAGGAAATGCGGATTCATAAAATTAATGCTTGTATTTTCTCTAGCTAATCTAAGTAAGGAAAGAAGAAGCTGAGGATAGGAATGGTGTATATTCTCTCTGCTAAGGAAGCTAGTGAAATTGTTGCATCTATAGCACATCTGACTAAAACATACACAGATAAGTCTTCATCTTTTCATGATTCCTATGGAAAATAAAATGTACTGACAGAATTTGCTTCCAGAGGTTCTGTAATTTCTGTTAAAAGCTGGGTGTAATCCACTTTGCTCTGGCATTCCTTACTCACAGGAATATGTTGCAGACAGAATGAGTCGGGGCTGCAGTTGTGTGCTGCCCTTCCTGTACCTGTGGTGTTCTTGCGTGCTGTATGACAGGCTGCTTGTGTAACAGTGGTTGGTGGAAGCAGGTCATGGGCAGGAAGGCCTATGCTCTCCCAGTGGTGCTCTTAAGAGGTTTCACCTGAAGCAAAGCACTTCAGGCAGAGCCATCTGTGGCAGTGAGGGTTGGGACAGGAGCACACACCCGCCATCATCTTCTCTGCTTTGGAGACAGGTTTTAATACTAGAGCTTTCATGTTAGGAGAGAAAATTCCATGAGGGGAATTTCTTTTGTGGAAATGTTGCTGCAGATGGTGTTGGTATGGGTTTACACGAGAAGGTGCCTTTTTGAGATGCTTGCCTGCCTACAGAGAGTAGAGTGCTGTTAGGTCTAGTTTGAAGATGTTTGGAGCTTCTGCCTTTCCAGAATTAGTGGCTTTGCTATGCATTAAAGACATATGTAAGTGATGACTAACAATAACAGTTGTCTATTTTTTAACTGTTTTAAGTGCTGGTACTAAACTACCAGTGTGAAAGATTTTTCTAAGCAGGATCCTTTGCTGAAGGAATTTCTTAAAGAGTCTTTAACTCTGTTTTCTACTACTATAGCCAGTGCTGAGTGTACATATGGTTATCTAATTGTCATATTATAATATCTGAAATGTTGGTGTTAATGTTTTTAACTGCATAGGAGCAGTTGCACTCTTTGACCTTCCTCTGTTTTTACAATTTCTGCATCTGTTAATTCTAGTAACTAGATTGAGTGGTAACATTAGCATTGAGTTTGTTTTTATTTCAGTCTCATTGAACTATTTCCCTGGAGTAAGCCTATTGAAAATGGAACCTCACACTAAATTTTTGTCTTCTGTGATGCATTTAACACTTACGTTCAATTCCTTCAACAATATTTCTGTGGTAAAAGCAAATTCAGTTGTTGATGAGACTGCTTCTCTTTAACTGAAATAAAACTTGTTCTTCCTAGACAATTTTAGAATGCTCCAGATATGTAGTACAAAAACACTAGTGCTCGTGGGTTCAGTAGCAAAAGTTTGATTACTGTCATGGAACTTATATCCGCAGTTCTTAAGAAAATTGAATTGCTGTAAGACTTAATAGTATCTTGAGGTTTTTGGTGGCAATACAGCATGGGAATTAAAGCTGTTATGACATCATTCTTTCATTTTATCCCCATTCTTGTTGTAGAATTGAGGTTCATTTTAATTTTTATTTTAGCTTCTTCTACCATCCAGGCTTTCATATCCCAGTTTTCCTAATTTTGATTATATGACTGTGTTCAGGTTATCCATTAACAAAGAGGGATTGGCTTAGTTGGCTGATTTTCTGCAAAAGCAGTTATGATACAGTAGTTCTGGTATTTTGGAAAATTATATTTGCTGATTTTCATTTATGTTAAACACTGTTGCATGTAGTTTTGGATGGCTGGTATTGTAAGCATATGCTTGAAGACTTCAGGGTGGGCAATAATGTTCATTATTGCTACCCTTTAATGGGGCAACTTTTAGATTAATGCAGGCATTATATATGTTTATAAGGAGGGACTGTTATGAGATCTTTAAGCATAATAAATCTATTTGAGAGAGTGGCATGGATTGTGGAGCCAATGGGAGGATTTTATTTAGGCAATGAACAAATAGGAAAGCTTATATGCACTGTTGAATTTATGGCACAAATCGGTGTAAATGTAAAGATTTTCAGTATTTGCAAAATACAAACAGCCAAAAACTAAATATTTAAGTGATGTGTTTAAGGATACGGGGACTCCCTTACTTATTATTTCTTCAGTTGTTTGGATTATATTCAGTCCTGACTTCTTTAACTAGTTTCTTATATTGCAGGACTACTGGTGAAGTTACAAAGTAAAGGACAGTACTCTTTGAAAGGTGGCTGTATTCACAAGTTTGCCAGTAATTCTAATTTATTTTTTTTTCTAAATAGGAGTTATTCTTTATAAAAGCAGTCACAGTAAATTTTCTAGTTCTATGTAATTTTCTTTCCATTCGGGTTTTCAGTGGCTATAAATAACACATGAAATGACTTTCAAGGTAGAAAGCAGGAATCCGTTTTGAAATATTCTATAAAATAAAGAGTGATTTATGGTTTCATATGATTTTGGCTGAAAGCACTCGGGCTTTGCCAGGTCATCAAAGTACTGTCAGGAGAATCTATTATTTATTGTTCGATATGCTGGGAGTGGTGTAAGTACTTTATGTTTATCTTATGTAAGTGTAGTGTTAGGAGAAATCACTTCCAGACATTAAAACAGTTTTAAAAATACATAATGAAAAACTAACCTAAGTATTATAATGTCAGTGATGAAGTTAACTCTGGAGATAGTTTTGTAAAAACAGATTTTTGAAAAGTTAATAATTCCTAGTGCTTTTATTATTGCAAGGGTAACTGTACCTTTATTTTCTTTCTGCTGACTTTTAACTAAAATTGAGTGTTTTTTTTTTTTTTTTTCCTGACATGCTTTCTATTCTGAATGCTCTTGTGCAGAAGAGCTGGAATGACAACCTTCTTGTAGGCTTGGTGTCCCGATGATAGCTTAGATGGGGTTCTTTTCCAGGTGCTGCAAGACATCCCTTGCTGCTCTTATAAGAAAAGTAATTATTTTGAGAAGCCTTTGCTGTCCTCAGCCTGTTGGTGTTTCTCAGATTTTCCAGGTTATTTGCTGATCTTACAGAAGTGAGGCTGTAGTCCTCTGGTGAGCTCTTGAAAATATAGAGAGGGGACATTAATATGAAAAATTCCCATGGAAAGGATCTCAGCAATGTACCCTGAAATTCTGTCCTGAGTCAGGAGTAATCAAAAAGGATCAGGAGGATTGAGAATTACTATAATTACTTGTAGCAGAGGGAAGTGCTGGTCTCTGCTTGCTGGGAACCAAGGGCAGGATGCGTGCAAGCCACACAAAGCTGCACTGGGGAAATTTCAAAGAGGACATCAGGAAAAATATCTTTACAGTGAGGGTGGTCAAACACTGGCACAGGATTCCTGGAGGGGTGGTTGACACCCTGTGCCTGTTCGTGTGGAGGAGCCATTGTGACAGTGCCTACTTCAGCTCTTGGTTGGCCCTGAAGTGGTCAGGCAATGGACTTGAGGATCTTTGTAGGTCTGTTGTGACTGAACTAATCAATTCTTTCTTAATAGTTGTGAATGTATACTGATGTACTTGCCTAAATTATGTTGCTTATATCAAAGTACGCTAATTTGATACTCATTAGAAAATTATCCTTCTACTGGAAGTAGATTTCTGATGAGGAGAAATCAAGTTGCTATTCCTTTCAAATAAACAGAATCCCTCACCTTGCAGTAGTGTTTACACCTTGATGTTGAAAAAGTGGTGTAGGATAAGAAACTTTCAACTTATGGCTCCTTCCTTGGCCAGTTATCATTTCTTACCTGTCTTAGTAGATGACGTCTATAACATCACCATATTTGATAATGAGGAAACGTTTTGTGATATTATATGTCCATATTACAGAATAATGAAATTAATTGAAGCTATAGTTAATTTTAATTAACCAGCTTTAACTTTAATAACTCTCTCAAAACAAAAAAGTTTCATGTAAAGCAGTCTGTGAAGTTTTTTTGTGAGGTGAGCTTCTCCACAATCAGCTGCTCACCTCTTAGAAGTTTAAATACAAACAAAATTTATTGCAGTTGGTCAACTATCTGACTCCTGAAGATTGTTTTGAAATTGTCTCTATCCCAGCATTTTGAATATATTTTCCTTCGACATTTTATGATATGAAAAAGCCACTTGTGATTTATTTAGTAGACACAGGGAAACAAATTAGACATTTAAACCTCTTCAAGAGGAAGCTTGTGTAATTCAGTAAAAGCTTCCCAACCAAATGGCTGGGAAATTGCTTTCAGTGAAAAACTCTGGAGCTGAAATGCTTCCACTCATATGCAGCTGTTCAGTTTATGTATTGCTTGGGGAGGTGAATGTGTCCATTTAAAGTTGAAGTGCATCGCTGTAGTGTTATGTATAGCTACTAATTGCAAGAGACAACATGTAAGCCTGAAAACTACTTTTTGATCATGCAGAGGTGAATTATAACTTTTATTTTGTAGAGTTTATAAAATGAATTGGCTCTTAAAATTGAAGAGCCTTCTACTTAACAGTTACTTCTAATTTTCGTTTTGCTGAGCTGAAGCTAAAGATAAAATTCATTTTTTGACAACTGTATGTTTGCAACTAGTCCTCTCCTTCTTATTTACTTATAAAATGCATCATTCATGAAAGTATAGCTGATTATGTTTCTTAGAGAAGGTCTGAAACCTCTTGTAATACAGATTACCTTGGTCAGAGGTTGCTGGAATCAAGCAGATGTAGACTTCAAGGTCAGCTTTCAATAGTCACACTGGTAAGATTTATTGAGATTAATGTGCCTCTTACGTATCCAGGAAGGTTACACTATACATCCAGCAGTCGTAACTAGTGCTGTGAAGCAGGGACTTGATTCTTCATCGTAAGTATGTGTATTAACCTAGTGTTTATACTCTCCTCTTTCTGGTTTACTTTATTCTGGTGCTGCAACTGCTTCTGTTACAGTCACGGGATCTCTTGCAGCAGTTTTCAGTGCATCTTCAAATAGCCGAAGATCCATTTATATTTGCAGGAGTAACCTCAGTTTGTGTGTGCTGAAGTGAGCCATGCCAAGGTGCTTGTTAGTGTAATTAGAGCAGATTTGTTACAATTTTATTTGCTTACATTTTTGTCTCAATATCCTTCCAACTGCATGTAAGAATTTCGAGCACAGAGGAGCAAGTATTTAGGCACTCCTCTTCTTGACAATGCAAGTTTAAGAGTTGGTTCATGCTGATTTTGTTTATATTTCAGTGAGGTTGTGAGGCATCTTAGAGATACTCAGCTTTGTTTACTCGTTACATAAGTGGAACCTTAGAATCAATATTCCAAATAATTCAATATCAGCTTTCTTCTGCAGTCAGTTAATTCTTGCAATAAATAGTTGTATTAAAACTGAACTGAGAATGAGAAGTGGAGTCACTGCCCTGTGGCTAGGGACTACAAGCACTTGAAAACTGGAGTTCAATTCAGCTTAAAGTTTGTAAGTTCTTGGAAGAATCAAAGTTTAGAAGAGGAAACTCTTTCCAAATAAGAGCAGTTCTTTTTCCTTTACCGAATAATCTGGACAGAACTATTTTGTGCAACCATGTGAGCATCCTGTAGGAGATGGTTCAGCCTTATGTGCTGTATTTCTATCATTTCTGTATGGAGGCTTTTCCAAGAGTAGCTTTTTTTCCTTTTCTTTTCTTGCTTGAGTAGAGCAGGGCAATCACTATTAGAGTGGTCTGTGTACCAGTGCCGCCTCTGTTGGAGAGAGCTTTTGAGAAGTAACCATCTTACAGTTCAGATCTTACGCAGATGGGAGCTGCATTTGGCAAAGCTACTTGTTTGCCATGCATTTTTATTTCTCTTAGAGTTCAGAATCTGGTACCCAAAGAACAATGTTAATTTCTTTGGTTTACCAAAGTTTTGTCACTTAAGAACTAATGATGTCTTGATCCATCCCATTGTTCTAAGAGCCTCTCCAAAAACTAAAATGCATGGGCTGTGGCATTCTTGTATTTTCTCATTCTGTTGTTGGTGGGTACTCAGGAGGCCCCCACAACTTAGAAGCAAAGGATTGGTGAAGAAAATTGATGCCAGCTTTCAAGAGCAAGGAAGCTAATTCAGGGAACAATTTCATCCAAGGTTAATGGAAGAACAGACCTCCAACACAGTATCAATTGGATCAAGCTTAAAGCAATCAGTTATGCCCTAGTAGCTATAACTCCAGTCCTGGTCAGCCAGGCAGCACTTGGTGATGTTTTACAACACTTTCTCATTGGTTTTTATCAATAAGGAAGGAGAAACAAGTTCCTCAATTGCATTTCTAGAGTGATAGTCTCTGTGCCTAAATGAGGGAAAGAAAATCTTTTCAGAAGCTACAAACAAAACAGTGCTTCAGGGTTCTGTTCCAGACAGTTGCTAGGTGAAGAGAAATGTAGCATATAGCATATGTATGTGTATAAATACCTGTGGAGGTTAGCTGAGTGTAGTGTTGTATTGTTTTTGTATCGTTAGGCTGTGCCCATGAAGGATACTGTGACTGTCCTAAAGCATGTGCTACACTTACGTATTTTTTCCTTGTCTCTTTCTTCAGAATAATCTGTGTATAATGGCTTGCTTAAAACAAACAAACAAAAAATCACCTTTTGAAGTCTCAGTTGAGGCATTTTGTACATTTTCATAGATTTTCCCAGTCATTGATTTAGATTGTCTATACCAAAGATTTAGGCTAAAGGTTTAGGATAGCAGTAAATGCCATTGCTGGCTCATATAGCTCATGGGACTATGGTCTTATGTTATCTAAGTCCTGCTGGATTTTCTCTAAACTGTTTTTCAATTTCTGTAATTAATAAAGATGTATTCAACCATTTAAAATTGTTTGATCCTGACTGAAAATGTTAAACTATGTTTAATATTCCACTCAAATCTAACGATGACTTCTTACTCAAGGGGGGGGTAAAAACTGATACCTGTAAATAGTAGACAGGCAATCACTACCACATTGCATTGTGTACTTTTAAGTGAGTCACTGGTATGGCAGCATGACATTTGTTTGTGAAGGTGCTGTTCTTATTCTGGAGAGAGGGGGACAACTGCAGACCTAAAATTCTCGTGAAGATGTTAGTGTGCAACTAACCCACTTTGTTTGTGCCCTGCCACACCTGCTGTTTCCACTTTCAGTTCTGTCTCACATCAGTTGTACCAGTTCAGGTGCTTCTGGGCTGTGCTGTAAACAAAATCTGTGAAACACTTCTGCTTTTTTTAATCTTGTCCTTTAACATACTTATTTTATAGAGTATAACTGCGTGACACTGAAGGCTTTGATTCCACTTTGAGGATGTCCATCCGATAGATAATTGCTCTGTCCCTAACACTACCCTTTTAATTGTGAAGTACACCTGCTCTGTCACTTTAGCTTAATTTGCACTTGATTCTTGGTGTGCATACAGAACTTTGAGCATGTTCCTGGGCGTTTTTTTGCAGCATGCCAATCAGTTCTATTCTGGACCAAATCCAGTTGTAATTCTGAGACGTGTGCATGCTAGGATCATTTGCCAACAAACAGTGTAGAGCACACAGCACCATGCAGGACTCTACTTGCCTTGCACAGATGTTCAGTGCCATCATAGCAGGTTTATACCCTCATATCCTCCCGTGCGTCCCTGGGCAATGTGCTGGGTAATGTAATATCAACCATAAACTTTGAAATTTAAAAGAATTTTAATGGGTCATGACACAGTTGTCACTTTGTCAGTCACTTTGAAGTGAACAAAATGACACAAAAATGCCATCAGATTCTAAGTCTTTCTATGTGAGTGGATACAGTTACAGTGCAACCCTTGAAAATTTAGGTATCCTCGTGCTCTCGTGCTCAACCTGCTTAGAGACAGCAAGGCACCTGGGGAAGATACTGGTGATGAACTTTAACTCAGGGCTGGTAGTGTTTGCAAATGATAAGCCTATAACTACGAGAGAAAAAGAGTAATTAAAATGTTGCATTCAATTAGGTGATGTTAATAGACAAAATATTAATGAATGCGGAGTAGTGTTCATTATTTTAGTAATATAAGCATTAAAGAACTTAATGACTGTAAGTTTTTAACTGCCTGTTGCTAACTAATTCCTGGTTTTATTTCAATTTTTGAGGTGTCTGAGCACACTAAGATCTAAAAAAAATGCATGTGTTCTTTCAGGTCTGCCTGAATCTATTATTGCAGCAGCATGTGCCAGAAGTGGCCAGAGGGTTCTTCATGTTGACTCGTAAGTTACTCCAATAATTTACCTTTTTAAAGAGTTAAATTGACTAGAATTCTATCTGTGTCTTGGTCACTATGTCCTTGAATCCTGTGTTCACCTGGCATTAAGAAATCTTAACTTTCTATCTGATTTGTGGTGATTTCCATCAATAAAGCGTGCAATTTTTGCATGTTATCCTAGTAATTTGTAACATACATGATGTAGTCAAGGATGCTGTTGGTGACTCTTTTTCTGGACCTACCAGTTTTTCAAATGTGTGTGTCTAATCTGAATTTATACTTAAAAATTTGTGTGAAATACAATTTGAGATTGCTTAGCTGACTGCTAACACTGTCCACAGCATTTCTTGCTTCGTATCTTGGCTGGAGATAGGACAGGCAATACACTTTCACCTAGCAACAATTATGCATATATGAAGAGCCTTTCAAAGCACTTAGAGAAGCAGGCAATTAGAACTGTGGGTTATGGATTTTGTTTATTACTGTTTGGACTTAAATATCCTCGATTATGCTCACCTGTGCTTTTATTTTTATTATGATAAAAGAGGCTTTTTTTTCTCTTTCTCTCGGCGCGCTGCGGCCGAGCTGCGTGCGGGTGCTATGGGGCTGTGTATGTGTGCTTATGAACTGCAAGAGCAAGATCAGATGGAGCAGTGTGTTTCCTGCACCGGGAGAGGAAAACAAACCAGGGGTGATGCAAAGGGGGAATGAAGCCACACACGCGTGACATGCTGCCCAGGAGGGTTGTGGAGTCTCCTTCTCTGGAGATATTCAAGACCCGCCTGGACGCCTACCTGTGTGACCTGGTTTGGGAACCTGCTTTGGCAGGGGTGTTGGACTCAACAATCTCTAGAGGTCCCTTCAAACCCCTACGATTCTGTGATTGTCTTGTGGAATTATTTTGCAACTCTAGTGCAGACTGCAAGCTTCTTAGATCATGAAAAGATGTTCTTAAGTGAGATGGTTTTCACTCTGGGGGAGCTGGAATTTTAACTGGTGCACGTGTTCACTAAATGATGGTCTAAAATCCTTGACTTGGCAAAAAAGAAAAGGAAAAAAGGTGTTTGTACCATGCAACCCTCCCATAAATAGGAAAGCATTTTATAGTATTTGTTTTTCTTGTTCAAACATCATAGCACTCTTGCAAAAATAACAATACGAATAAGTAATGCAAATAAAGAAACCCAATGCCATTTGAATTTCAAGTGAAAAGTTGGATATCTGGCTAACTTTCTATGACTTCATCTGAATTTTAACACTTAAATTTTGTCATGTGCATGTCTAGTTAAATATGCTCATTTCCTGATAAATTTTCGAGTTTTATTTTCCTAGCAGTACAATGGAAAATTGATCAACGAAAATCTTTCTATATTCAGAATATCACTTTAATGATCTGCATTGTTCCTGTCTTGAAGGATCACTGGCCAAAACTGTTTTCAGAGCATAAGAAAATAAATTTTTTAGGCTACTGAAATCCTTGTGTTAGATATACTACTTTGATTAATTTCTCTTTTCTACCAAGGTTTGTGTTAGGTTTTGTACCAGGTTTAGAAAACATATATGGATGAAATCTTTGTTTATAATTGGTTTGCATTCGTTATGTTGCGTAGATTATTTTATTATTTTTAATCTCCAGCCATGTTTGTGTTTATCATAATATGCTGGATAGGTGATTATGGTAGATAGTTTTGAAGTGGCTTATTATAAAATACTAAGTTCTAAGTTTGATTTATAAACACTGTCCAAGCATTACCATCAACAGTAGCTAATCTTATTCAAAATAGTCACTCCACTGCAGTGTTGCCATAAATTCCTGTAGATGGATTTTAAACTAGAAGTAGCTTCTGCCAAGTAGTAATTGAAGGAGCTCTATTTCTCTGTGCCAGCTATCTGTCTCAATAAATGTAAAATCTGTGGTTCTTTTTAGAGAGCTACATTTACTGTAGATATTAATGAGCTGTTGACATGTGAATTTTCAAGGATAGATATTAAATGATTTAGAGAAGTAATTTGCAATTTAAAATGTGGAGATCAGCACCTCGTTAAACTCAAAGATGTTGAAGGAAGGCAGAACAAGACTAAAAGTTGATTACTTTAAGTGACTGTACCACCCACAGTAATTGTTCATATACATACGGTTTTCTCCTGGTGGTTCACTGTGATTTCTAATTTTGGCCCTTTGCTTATCATCTTCTTGCATGAATATAGTTGTGTACTGGTTTCTCTACTGAGGATGAGATACTGGAGATGAGGTATGTTTAGCTACATGTTTTTTCTTTGATTTAAGCATCTATAATGTAGTATTTTTAGATTGTAAATGTATTCTATATGTTCTGCTTATACACATAGAGTTTAATTTGAAGATCATAGTGAATTTTAACTTTTATTCTCAATTTCCTTTCTCATGCCTTTTTGTTTGTTGTAACCTTGTCTTTCTTATTTTTTTTAACCTTGATTCAAATGTGGGGTACTTAAAAGTTCCTGGAGTCCAAAACTGTTTTATCTGAGCACTGAGAAGCTCGGTATTGGTACAGTTTCTTCCACTTCATACTATAACTGTGTCGGTTTTTTTCATAACTTATTTAAAATATATCATGTGATACAAGCTGTGTTTGCATATAGTTGTCTTTTTGATCTTTCTCTTCTGTGAAGTGACAGAGCTGCATAAGTACAGCAAACAGAGGGAAAAAGTTGCTTCCCAAAGCAAATCAATTTATGCCAAGGAAAACAGAAGAATTATTTAATTTTCAGAGAAGAAACCAAGAATCCTAGACAAAAAAAAAATATAATAAAGAAAAGCCTTCTTAATTCACCTATCTTTTAACCTTATTTGAATAAGCAATTTTTAAGTTGTTTTAGGATATGAACTCAGAGCGAAAGTATTATAGAATAAAACTGTCTCCGCTGGTTTGTGATAATTAGCCTTACTTTTTTTATTATTTTGAGATACAGCATAATTAAGGTAGTACAGTTGTCTGCCATCATCACGCTTTTGTTGAGCTGGAGGATCTCAGGAGACACTGAGATCAACTGTTTCTTTTTGTATGGAAACTTTTTATGCTTCAGAGCACGTTTACTGTGGCAGAATGGGAATTTCGAATCAAAGTCTGTGTACTTAATAGGTAGCACATGAAACTTTATGGGTTTGAAACAGAAGTCATTTTGTTTTCAGATCTTAAAAATCGATGTGGCAGTAACTTCTTTGGCAAAAGACAGCTACCCTGATGGTAAGAGACTTCCTTCTGAAAGATCAAATGAAAGGCAGACACAGAGGCAGCTCTTGGGAGCAAGCATGAAGCGTCAGCAGCTTTTTGTCAGACATCACTATCTTTGACTGTTATGCCACAGCATTTAAGACACAGCTTTCAGAGAGGCTGATCTTCTTATGTAGGGGTTGTCTATGAAACACTTCAGTAAAACACGAGCAAGAACAGAAATCCCACTTTCAAAAGTTTCTAAAATTGCAGTCTATCTTCAGAAGGTTGTGTTAGGAATTCAGACTCCAGGAATGTCGACGTGTTGAAAATGATTTGTGGTTTTACTGTTCGAGGCAGGAATTTACTAATTCTATCAAAGTACTTATGAAAAAGAAAGGAAGTGTTAATAACTGAGGGAAAAAAAATCACAAGCTGATGTAGGAGAAGAGAGAATTAAGCTTTTTCTTTTTCTTTTTTTTTTTTAGAGGTGAAACTACTTGGGTTGCATTTCTAAAACCTGACAAAAATATAGCTTGAGAATTCTGATGTTAGCTATAAATCCAAATATGGGGTTTGAAAATTAAGGATTGTAAGCAAAGTTTTTAAATTCTTATATCAAACTCCTCTTAATACAGGAGATTTAAACAAATAGCATTTAGGGAATAACTTACGCTGTGAAAAGAAAAAATCTGTTCTCTAATTGACAGAAAAAATATTTTCTAAATAAATGGTTACTCCTTAAGAATGTGTGCTGACACAGTTGTGTATTTGCAGTGTTTCAGGGTTTTATCAAGAGGATAATTGAATTAAAGGAGAAGGAAATTGGTCTTTGCACTCTGCTAATATGCCAAGAGAAGGGAGGACTTCAGTGCTCAGGATTTGGGGACCATGTTTTAACTTTGATGTTGACCGTTACTCAAAAGAACTCCTTATTTTAGTCTGTCTTCAGTGTAATTGTAAGAAAAATATTTTATTACGAAGGACTCCAAATTGTAAAATGAAAAATCTGCTCTTTTCAGATTATTTTTAAGAATTTTACTAAAAATTTTGCTCATTATTAAAATAATCATGTCTTGTTTACCTTATGTCTGTGATGTTTATAGGAAAATTAAGCAATTCTGGTTAAACACACAATATGGAGTGGAAAAAATTAAAATGCTGGGGGGGAAAAAACCCTGAAAGTTGGTGCTTCCAGAGGAGATTAATATTTGAAGTCGTGTAAAATAACTTGGGAATGGTGCTCAGATGCCAGAAGAGAGACAGCTGTGATTCATTTTCCATTTGAGAAAGACCATGCCATCCTCTCAAAACTGATTGAGCTTCAATACAGAGTTATGGGATGCTGTGTTGAAAACATTGATTCACAGTAGTGCTGGTTAAAATGGAAAGCAATTTCAAAGGAAAATCCACCTGATGAGCAGAGGAATGTTTTCATTGAAGATGACTGACAGCTCACAAACCAACTTTTGTAACTTTCTATAAAAATAATATATTAATTTCTCTTACCTAAGGTTTTCATACTAATTATTGTTGAATTTATATTGGCATAATTTCAGGAAACCTAGTCCTAATTTTAGGCAGGTGTTTTCTGTGATTCCTGTGATCGATGGCCTTGCTTGCACTGACAGCCAGATTGTATTCCATATTCAAGGAAACTTGCAGCTAAAGCAGCAGATTCCCTTAAAATTAAATCTTTGTTGCTGTGGTTTTTCACAAGTCCCAGAAGTGGCAGATGATATATGGGGATTTATTTGGTGGAATCTTAAGAAGGAGGACAATATTCTGGACCGTTTGTTCTTTTTTTTTTTTTT
>VXAB01003864.1:299595-379251 GCA_013399175.1 Odontophorus gujanensis | reverse complement strand
TTTTTTTTTTTTTTTGTCTATTGAAGAAGAAGAAGAAACGGACAGTTATAATTCCATTTAACAATCAGGTGTTTTTTTACAGAATAAAAACAATCAGGTTCAGGGATTTAGTAATAGGCTTAATCTTTATCTCTTTATATTCTAAATGATACCAATTTAAAGTACCTTTCAAGCCTCTCCCATGTCATTCACATAATGTATCAAGTTTGAACTCCCTTTTGTAGGTTGCTGGAGTGTTTTTGTTGATAATATCTGCAGATGAAGTCTTTCTTGGAATAACCAAATGGCAGAATAAACAGTTTGAGTTTCCTTCATGTGTGCGCTCCACGGTTCATGGCCTCAAACCATGTGGATTTTTGTTTAAGCCACCTTAGTTCAGTGAATATAATATTTTGTTGTCTTTGCAAAAGATGTCCTATTTATGTTCTTGGCTATTGCCTTGCAGAAGCTGAAAGACTTTTTTAGGTCAGTTTCTAGTCAGGAACAATTAGGCATTGTTTAGCAGACATCTGTCTTTCATATGCTAAGTAAGCAACACAGTACAGAGCATAGCTTTGGTACTGTAAAGGGGCTGACACTCTTAATGAAGTCTTTGTCAGTACAGATAAACCTTGTCAAAAATACACCCATCTCAAACAGTGGAAGCAACCACGAACTTAAATTTTCACTTTTATCATACCTAACCACTTCCATATTTGAATTGTATATTATAATGTTTTAAGTTCATTGGATTTATCAGTCTTTGCATTACTCTGTAAAATACAAGGCTGCCTTCCTTCCAGAATGTTTCTTTTCAGTATGTGCAGTGGCAGTAAGTATCCTTTCAGGAGGGCATTTTGGTACCCTTCACTTTCCTGAAGTGCCAGCATACAGTGCCAGAGAACAAGGTTAAATCCTAAAACAGCTTTTTTATTTTGCAAATACTATTGATTTTACCAAATGCTGTTGGTACAAATACATTTTTTCCTATGTAGGTTGTTAAATATTTAGTATTGATACATATAGTAACAAAAATCAGTTAATCTAGGTGATGTTTAGAGAAGGAGTGATAGAAAAAATTCAAAAAGGGGGAGAATGGAACCTATCTCTGATTAACAGTAGTGCAGTGGATTTTCTTTGGTTTAAAACAGGTAAACTAGTATTTTCAAGGCAGAAGGTGATAAGTATAAACTGAAAAGTAATCAAGAAGGTATGATCATTTTTAACAAATCAGTTCCTTTACTCCACCTACAGTACATACAGTTTAATCATGATTTTGCCATAGCATCTTAACAGTCTGTAGTAAGCATTATCAGTTCTGTGAAATGTAGATAAACAGCAGTGACCTTTCTGTCATTTAGGATAATGGGTAATAGAGTTGTGGATTTTACTATCTGCACCTGAGATGATTTTTCTTAGCCTTCCCTTGCACATCTACCTCATCAAGTGTTGTTAGGTTAGAGGTGGCATGCAGTGAAATGGTTAACTTTCAGCTCAGCTTCAGTCAGAAGCATGCTAGCTATGTTTCTGTGACAAAGCTGGTAAGTCCTGCCCTTCCTGAAGCTGGGTATGGTACAGATATAGAAAACCCTACCTACCTACTCTGAGAACATAGCTTGCAGACATATTAGTTTGGCTCCACATTAAGTAAAACGACTGTAGTGAATGTACATGCTTGAGTTAGAGAATCCTTCTTGGCTGAAGAAGCATAAACTATCAGTATTTTTCTTTCACTCACAGCAATCCATGTGCTTTCTCAGCATTATTCAATTTACTCTCTGAATAATTGGATATTGGACTACAATTTATTTGATCAGAGATGAATGAAAAGTGAGATCGTACATCCTCTTAAGGATTTTGAAATATTACACGGACTTCTGTAACTGTAAAATCCATCAAAAATATTTTGAATGTCTCAAAACTTTTTTTCATTGAATCTGAAAAGCCTATGTGAGTTCTGTCCATGTTTCACCATTCTTTTTGTTGTTTTTTTCAGGCGAAATTACTATGGTGGAAACTGGGCCAGCTTTAGTTTTTCGGGATTATTGTCCTGGATTAAAGAAAATCAGGTAAAAATTTCTCAAATGAATTTTAATGTTCTTTAATGTTAAATCCAAGTTGTTGGCATAATTTATTAGAAGGCATTATCACGACATCCTTTCTCTTTGTGGAATTTTACAAATAAAATAGGTTCCTATCTAACAACTTCACTGCTTAAAAGTAATTTATTTGGTCTAGCATACTAAGACTCTGGTATGCTTGTTTTATTGATGTTATTATGTGGGACCAAGCAGTCTAGTAATCAGTCATACTTCTTGATTCCGAATTTATGCTGAAGCAACTATGTTATTGTTTTGATTCCTTTCTGAGCATCTTCCACAAATGATATTCTTGCCTTCTCAATTTTTTGCATATTTTTCATTCTTAGCATTTAACCCCTTTCATTTTGCCTTGTGTCCTTTCAGCTAATTCTTCTTAACTGTAAGAAGGATAGTTATTGGACCCTTCAGTTGAAATGCTGTTTAATCAGGGCAAAAAGATAAATTTCGATAGTGTATTTTTCAGTTACCAAAGTTTGTGCCAAGCTTGTTAATTAATTATTAATTAATACAGTCCACTAGATATCTTCTGAAGAGGCTATTTATTTAGAAGTGTGAGCATTTGGACTTTATTAGTAAGTGACTGATCATGTTATTTACTGAAGCATTTTGGGCTTCTTATTATTTAGAAAATGGAACCAGTTCAGTTCAGTCTCATAACTGTTTATTATGAAATGCTAACTTCCGGCATAATCAGTGGAGTTGCTCAGTCTCCAAACTGAAATTTCTCAACATTCTATTATGTGGTTTAGAGATTGCTGTGTAGACAGGTTGAATAATACCCAGATCACAGTATTTTCTAGCACGGTCTCCATTCACAGACTTCTGTCTCAAAATTTGGACATTACCCAGTATTGACAAACTTGTCTTACAGTACACTGTATTCAAATTCTTACCAAATCTTTAGTAATACTTTCACTTAATATTATTTTCTGATCCCTAGAGCTAGATTTAGTGTAAATACTATCCTGCTATAGTAACTAGCTCTAACTTGCTTAACTCCAAAAATCTGTATGGAAAAGGTAATAAAACGTTAAAAACAATTCTTTTATTCTTTTTTTTTTTTTTAAATATACAGAGGTACAACAGATTATTTGGGAATAGATTTATATAGATCAAGAACAGCCAGCAAGGTACAAAATGTAATTTCATAATTGTTCTTTGTAAGCAAAATACGGCTATCAAGGATGAATGTGAAGACTGGAGAAAACTGATCCTTGAAAATGAAGAAGTTATTTCTCTTAACAAGAAGGATAAAACTATTCAACATGTAGAAGCCTTCTGTTTTGGCGAGTAAGTATAAATACAGAAATATATAAATAATTTCATATGCTCACCGGTAAATTATTATATTGTGCTTCTGTCTTCAGGTCCTTTACCACCCTGCCACATTTCCTGTTGGTCTCAGAAAGTAGCTGTGAACTCTGAAGCATTCATAATCTGCTTGTACTTTTGTAGAAATCACATACACTTCGTTGAAACCAACTGAGCCTTCTTAAACTGCCTTGTCTGAATACAATATAATTTGTTGGGCAACTTTGAGCTAGTAATTTACATCTGAGTAAAAGAAAATACTGTATGTGTAGTTCCTCATTTGTTATCAGCTACTATCTATTGATTCTTTTTTCATTCTTAAATTGGTTAATAAGTGTTAATCTACTACTAAATATAAAACTCCTATATATGAGAAAAAATAGAGATTAGTAAGAACAGGAAATGCACATAGACCATAGTTCTGTAAATATAAAATACTTGACTATGCTGAAATAGCATAGTAATATTTGTCCTTTTTCATTTTTTAGATTCATTATTTTTAATACATTAAACTGTACTTACCCCTGATATTTTGTCAATGAACAATGATCAGAGGCTTCTGGAAATACAACAAAAGTTAACTTTTTGGGCTGTCATCTTTTTTTGTATTTGAAATAAGGTAGCTTATCCCTTAATTTACATATGACATGCAAAAAGTACATGCTCAGTTGGAAATACACGTGTTTACCTTTGTGATTACTTGTTGCAGAAGTACACTGTGAGTAGTACACCATTGTAGAACTGAGGATGTGGTAAATATCTTTTAGCTAGGTGTTTGTGGAGGTACATCTGCATTAGCGGAAGTATGTAAAGTTCAGTTTTAGTTTAGGTTTTTAAGTGGTTATGTGGTATTTTGTTACATATACCCCATGTAGTCTATCACAATGTTGTATTATGTCATTTGAAAACCTAGGAGAACCAGAAAGTAACCTTGTGAAGCAGAAATGTTGATTGGTGCATAACCGTAGTAATAACGAATGGAAATTGTGAGGGACCTCAACTGAATCTGAACTGAATACTATTCTGGACTCCTGGAAGGTTCTTTGGCTGAATTATGCGAGTTTAACCTTGTATCTTCTACTTAACATCTTAGGTAGCTGAAGGAAGCACTGCCAAATAGATACTCTAATAGAAAACATATGTTTATTTATTTAAATGTTGCAAATAGTTTAACAGCATCAACAAAATAACAACAAAATAAATAAATGCAGTTTCTGTACTCTGAAGGTCACAGGCTCAGAACATTCCAAATTTTTCTATTGCACATTAATGGTTGCTTGACCTTTTCTGCAGGTAAAATGTTATGCTTGTTTTAAAGCAGGTAGCAATTGAGTATTGGAATTATAATCCTGTTGCCATAATAAATATTGTTCAGAACCAATATTAAATCATATTTAAAGTTTTATAGTTTCTTAATTTTGCAAGTGAACTTCCTAGGAAGGTATTCCTTTGCCTGGAGGCTTGCTCAAAAAATAAGTTCCCTAGCATTAAGATTTCACAGTTTATCAAAGTGAGCATTATACTTGAGTCTAGTCTACTTTAAGCATTTATGTTAGTCTGAAAGTACCATGTTGTCTGTATCATCAGACAAAAACAAACACACACACATAAAAAAACCAACTCCATACAGGGAGGAGCCATATAATAAAGATAGCAAAGAGAAAGTTTTCAAAATAACTTCAAACTTTCTGAGAGTCAATTATTGTGTTTCCGACAACTTAAACATTCTGCCTAGATTCTCTTGTTTTTGCTTAACTCCTATGAAGTAACCATTAAACATTTATTTTGAAAGAATAAACAGCTGGGTAGCAGTATAATATACACAGTGCAAATCTGAAATGAATGGCCTTAGAACAAAGTGCATCCATCAAAGGAAAAGAATGCTGTGTCTACAGCAAGCGGTATTGAAAAAAGGCAAATGGCTGAAAAATAAATAGTGAACACCTGTGCTGAATAAATTAACCAGCTGGTTAGCAATTTTTCATTTGACCTATCTGAAGGGGTTGCTGTTACAAGGCATTAATAAGACACATTCATTTTAAGATATCCCTTTGTTAGTACCATTAATTGATGAATGGTGGAAGATAATATTCTAAATTTACACAACAATTTGTCTGCAGATGTATTATTTTTTTCTCAATTAGAAGAAGAATTGTCAGTACAAAAGTTCAGTCTGAGGGATTTTTATAGACAGCTCTTATATTATTCAGGGATATTTGTTCCTATAGGAAAGATGTTATGAATTTAGATTATGTACAGGTTTTCGTTATAAAATACATAGAGATGCAAATCGTGTAGGTTTATATATCCATTTAATGGGAACTGAATAGAGAGTTAAAATACATAAATACAACATTTCTGCTGTACTGCTTTTCAGTGACATTTGAAAAGAGAATGCATTGCAAATACAGATTTTTATTTTGATCTTCTAAAAGCAATAAGAGTATGTTTAAAATGAGAATTGTTTGGACTTCACATTAAGCTTGGGATAAAACAGAGGGACCAGTTTTCTCTGATTATTTTTTTTTTCTGTTATATACAACTTGATGTTGGATTAAATAGAAACAGTCACAGTTAGTCATTGCTTTAGCATATCTTTGCAAACATCATGTTCAGAGTTACTGAAAATAAAGTAAATAAGCACAAAGAGAACCCTGCAATTCAATTGGTCTTCATTTGTAGTTTTAGTAGAGAGTACTCTTTAAAGAACACTTGACAGCATATTTGTCTTTTACATTTTATAGTTATTTAATGTTTGCAGTATAAAGTAAAACCAGATAAAAATGAATGTGCAGAAGCAGACTTATTTAATTTGTGCTTCCTTACGCCCGTTCCCTTATTTCCCAGGGCAGCATTTTACCCCACTCAGGAATAAGTGCTTCCTGGTGGCTGTGCACACGCTGCGGCACCAAACTCGTACTTTCATCAGCCCGTACAAGGTGCCTGAGTTCATGTGAGATGAGCAAATAACAGTATAAAGGAGAGAATTTGTCTTCCTTTTTTACTTGAACAGAAATTTTTGCCTCCTCCTTCCGTCTTTAAGTCTACAGTTATGTGAAGGAGCATTTTTATATGTGCTGAATAGTTCCTTGCTGTTTGGTGAATGTTAAGCATCCTGATAGTTACTGAAATTTCATACTGCACGTCTGCAGGTCACCTTTAAAATCATAGTTTGTTAGTTTCATCTAAGATTAAATTGTTATTTCAGTACACTAATGGCTTGTGGTGTAAAGATAAAAAGATAGTGTGAAATTACTGCTGAATTCTTTTCACTTACAGTGATACTTACTTCATTCATCTCAGCTGGTAGTATAAACTGAAATTCTTAGTTCAAAAGGACCACTTTCTAAGGTAGATGTCATTGAAGTTCAAGATAAAAAGGGTAGATGTGATTAAAAGTACAGGTCTGCTTTATACAGGGAATTCTAAAGAACTGTGTTGCATAAAGGAAATGGACTAGATAGAGTACTTGTGTGGTCTTGTCCCTCTTTTTGACTGACTGCCTGCATCCTACATGTGTTAGAAATTAATCAGAACTACATGCAAACTTGTAACGCACAGAATAATAACATTGCTTCATGAGGGAACTTTGTTCTTTGTGACTGCTAACTTCTACAGCTAAGCAGATTGCAAGAGAGCTGATGAAGTAACCAGAAATTTTTAGCTTCTCCTTCAGTTCAAAATTCCATATTTCTCTTTAGGACCTACTACAGTAATGCACAGGAAGTAGTCTCAGTTGTAAAAGAACTGCTGTTTTCTTCTGCAAGCTTGTTCGATGTGGTGGTGTGGTTCTATGTTTTTGTTTTTGTTTTAATTAGGAAAACCCAGTCAGTGTTGTATTAGTGTTTATTTTGTTTACATAGAATGGGTACTGTGTACCACTTCGAGAGTTTTGATTTTCATGTTAAGCTCATTCTGCATTTTGATTTTGTTAAGAACACTATAAAGTGTACTATTTTGTTTTTCCTCAGTGAATGTACTCCTCTTGAATCAGTCAAAGAACCAGATTTCTTCAGTGGGTAATACACCTGATATGGCCAGGATAAAGAAATTCTAATGCTTTTTAAGGAGGAGTTGAGGTTTCCATTCCTGGCACAGTCTCAGAACTTTAAACGAGATTTAAAGACTCTTAAAGATGGTTTTTTTCTCTTTTTCCCCTTGTGTTTTTTATCAGTCAGGATTCAGCTGAAGATGTTGAAGAAGCAGGTGCACTGGCAAGGCTGCCTGTCTTCGGAGCCTCTGTTGCTGAGGAGGTTGCTGAAGAACCAGAAAAAAAATGCCCACCACTGGAGAGCACCGTACCAGGGACTGAGAACTGGGAATCAGAGAAGGCTACAAGCACGGATCCAGAAAGTGCAGCGGAAGGGAGTGCTACAGAAATAAACTCTGAGAAGGAAAGTTCTCATAATGCAGCTTCAGGCGAATCCACTCTGCAATTGGGAAAAACTGAAGCTGCACTCTCAGAAATTTCTGCCCAGGAACCAAAGAAAATCACATATTCCCAAATTGTTAGAGAAGGCAGAAGATTTAATATTGATTTAGTTTCCAAGGTAGGAACTTAATAACTCTTTTCATGCAGCTGCATTTACTTTGATTAATATGCTGAAATTTAAATATATATATATACACATTTCATTTTTAAGAAGGCTGATACAGTACTTCGAGGTAAAAACATTCTCTTAACAAGTAAGAAAGTATTAGTACTAGTAACGCTAAGAGGAGTGTTTTTTTCTGTGTGTTTATGATAAAAAACCATAAAGCATAGCTCAGAAATCTGTCTGTAAAATTTTCTGAAATTTTTCATTCAAGTAATATCCTACTATTTAAAGACATGGATTAAAAAAAAATAAACAAAATAAAAGGAAGAAAAGAAACAGAAGAGTCTCATCTAAATGAAGAGCCTTTTTTTAAAAATGAAGATAGATTTTCTGTCTGGGGGATGTCTGCTAGTTTTTAGTGATAGAAAAGTATCATACTCCCATATTCTGTCTCTCTCTCATTGTCTAGTTTGGTTTTCTGGCATTTGAACCACCGAATTGCAATTAATTTTATTGGAAAGAGAAAATTAGCTAATCAGTAACATGAAACCTGAATAAAATTAGTTATTACTGTGTTTAATTTCTGCTACTGTGCTTTTACTTAAAGAAGTTGCCATTAGTCTGACATTTGTCATATTCTTTAATCTCTAAAAACTGCCTTTTGGCTACTCTCCAGTATAAGTCCCTGTAAATTCAAGGTAAATGGGATTTTTTTGTAACTTCTATGTTATTTATGTGCTATTTAGTGGGAAGGTTTTCTCTTTAATTGTTCACTATTATTTTGCAGCTTGAAATTCTTTTATGCAACTTTATTGTGTGTACTTCAAAATAGTTACAGAAAATATCTTACATATGAGTACTCTTGGTGTCACTATTTCTTTTTCTTTGGTGTAAGCATTTTCTCTTTACTTAATATATTATTTTTTATTCACTATGCAGCTGCTTTACTCCCGAGGTCTATTAATTGAACTTCTGATTAAATCCAACGTTAGCAGATATGCAGAGTTCAAAAATGCAACACGAATTCTTGCCTTTCGAGAAGGAAAAGTAGAACAGGTATCTTAGAATTATATACTGCGTGTGTTTAATCTCATCTTTTTAAAATAAAAAAAGTTGGTTCTGTGAGAATTTTGTAACAATAGCCTAGTATTTTCCCTCAATAAAAGGAAAGAGTTTGTATTTCTTCCTGAGAATAAGATGTACAAGAAGTAGATGATGTGGAATACCAATAACAAAGATCATAAAGCCATGACAGTATCCAAATATTAAAGCACAAAACGAAAAACTAAACTAAGAATGGATAAGAATGTGCATTCCAATAAGTTAATGTAACAAGTCTTTGCCTAGTCAAATATTAGACCATGGTTGACTCAGCAGTTAATTTTGAAATATTCACAAGTCTTCCCTTTTCAGCTCCTGACATAGACTTCAGGAGAAATCATTGATGTGATAATGGTAACAGGAGATGTTTGGCACCATTAATTAATGTAAGCTCTTTCCATTAACTCTGCAGTCAGAGGAGCAAGTTAAATTAAAGAGAGATAAAGGGAAAAGACAGAAAAAAAGATTTTAGTATATTTTTGTGAAAAATAGGTAACTTTTCTTGTAGTGACGTTTAGAAATAATTGAAATAAATATATAAGAAAATAAGTGTAATAGAAGATTGCTGGTTATCCAGCAAATATTTTCAATTCCTCTGGTATAGTTCCGTGCTTTTCGTACCTAAGTAGTGAAACTATCTGAAATTATTTAAAAATACACATATATATTTTTCAGGTACCTTGTTCTAGAGCAGATGTCTTCAACAGCAGGCAGCTTGCCATGGTGGAAAAACGAATGTTAATGAAATTTCTGACGTTTTGTTTGGAGTATGAACAACACCCTGACGAATACCAAGGTAGTGTTTCGATCAGTAGCGCACACCCATGTCTTGTGAGTTCATTCAGTTTTGATAGCTCTCCTGTGTTTTCACCCTACTTATTTTTATGGGCTCGTTTTCAGAGTATACTTCGACCTTTTCACTTCGGTGTTAAATTCTTCTACTTAGATATTTGTTCTTCTGTTTCTCTCAACATCATTTATTATTTACATTTTTCTTTAACAGCTTGTGTATTGCAGCAAGTTTTCAAGATATTTTAGATGGTTTTTACTACTTTTTTTTTCTCTCATGGGTTTTTTTTCAATATGGTGTGACAGATCTGATTTTTTTTCTCAGCTTCTTTGGATAAGATACAAGTCTTATTTCACAGTATGTAGCCACAATATCAGAAATGGAGTTTTTAACTTAGAACATAAATGTAATTTAATACCTGACAGAGGGCAAGATGGAAGTGCTTCTATTAATTTTTTACTTTTTTGGGGAGAGAATATATTTGAGTCATGTTGCAGATAGCATAATGAGCATGAGGTCAAAGAGGAAAATGACTAACAGAAGGAGGGTGATGGGCACCTACACTCTGCTTTAGTTTTATACGCTTAATGATACCAAGAATTAAATGATGATGTTCTCAGTCCTTGGAGTCAGAAAATAAACTCAGGCAAGAAAAAAAAAAGGAGGACACAGGACTAGTTAAAATGTTAATGTAAGTTTCAGACTGAACCAAGTTAGTGCTTGTGTGTCTTGTAGATACGTTAAGCAATGTTTTGAAAGAAGCTAGTGTTAGAAACAATTCTAAAAATGGCTTGTTAGTCTAGTTGCTTAGAGCTGTATATGACTCTTGGATTAGGTACAAACATCAGAGAAAGTTTGTTCAACTGTACACAAGAGAAAATTGGACAGTATAGAGAATCAGCTGGCAAAATTAGTGAAGCAGTCTGTAATGAACTTTGCAAAACCCTGTAGGGGGAATAGCTCATTAAATTCAAGTGGTCTGTAGGTTACAGGAAACATCAGTTCTGTTGCTGATGGAACAAGTAGAGGTGCATAGAGTAATAATAGAGGTGGTATTTAGAAAATCCGTTAGGTAAAAAATAAATAAATAAAGAAGTCATCCCACATCACTTAAATTAATTCATTGGTTTATGTTCCTAAACTACATAAGATTTATTTTACTTCCAATGTTAAACAGATTTTGCTGCTATACTTTAAAGTAGCCTGAGAAATAACTGGGAGTATTTTGAGTCAGGTTAGTATAATGTAGAGACTTCAGAACTTTAAAGCTGCTCCTCATTAGATGATTACATTCACTGGAAGGCACGCTTTCTATAGGAAGAGTTAATGATGGTTGAGTTTAAAAAAGAATAACAAACCAAAGGAATACTTGTCATTCAGTGACTTGCGTGGCTGTGTGTCAGGCAGTAAGATGCATTCATAGTAAGACGTTGGTTGAATCCTAAGCAGAATATGTAGTTAGGTAATACTAGGCATAGCATTGGTGGAAGTGCTTCTGATTCCTGTGAATTTTCACGTAATTGGAATGAGCTTAAGGACAAATCTGAGTAGTATTGAAATATTTTCCTGAAAAAGTACCAAATTTTACTAAGGTAACTGAATATTTTTAGAGATGTATCATTAACGTGCAATGCTTACTTTAACTATCTCCTAAAAGACTTGTTTTGTTTTTTTTTTTTTTTTTTTTTTAATTAAAAAGTGTGACAGCAGTAGTATTAATTGAAAAGGGAAATTCCTCATCTCTGGCTTCTGCTTATCTTATCTCTGCTTTTTTACTGTAAGTGAACAAAAAAATAAAAACGTGAATGACTTTTTTCTGCATATATGTACGCTCTAATAACTAAATAAATCTGGATATAGCAGTACTCTTTTTGAGTACGTGTCTTTCAGGTGATCTGAGTAATTCAGCATCCTTAGGCACTTAAAAAATCAATGGGTGTATGTGCACAGTTTCTCACATTTCTCACAACTTAGAAACATATTTGGATGAACATAGCATGATAAATGGAAGGAGCCGTATTTAGATGTTGCTCTTTAGAATGTTTGTTTTATGCAATGGGTTTGTGTTATTCTGAAATATTTTAATAGGGTGGTATTTCTCTTTTCTGAGGATTTTTTTATGGAAGTTACATTATCCATTTTGAGCAGTGTTTCTGGAACTATTCATTTGTTTGTAAAATTTTCTTTGTGTATTTAAATATAGTTCAGTGTGAAGAAAAATGTTTCTGTGAGGAAATACAGTTGTTGTGCTCTGCCCTTTACTTGAGTTTGCCTTGTTTTCTCAGACTACAAGAACAGTACATTTGCTCAGTTCTTAAAAACACGAAAACTAACACCAAGCTTGCAGCACTTCATTCTTCATTCTATTGCAATGGTTTCGGAAAATGATTGCAACACTCTTGAAGGTCTTCAGGCAACAAGAAAATTTCTTCAGTGCCTTGGCCGCTACGGCAACACACCATTTTTGTTTCCTCTGTATGGTCAAGGAGAGATCCCCCAGTGCTTTTGCAGGTAAGACTTACCTTTATTTAACATATCAAAACAGGCAATATTTGGTAGCCTTATGCTGATAGAGGTTGTTCAGTAGAAGACATCTTACTAAAAATTCCATGTTGGTTTTGTTGACTTACTATTTTCATTGGTTATGAAAAGTCACAAAGTGACGAATCACAAAAAAAAACACCCAAAAACAATGTATTTTTTGTAAAAAAAAAAAAAAAAGGTAATAATTATAGGGTAGTCAAACACTCTGCTGATGAGATAAGGAAACTACAGTTTGAAGAGTATTTCATTGAGAGAAGCAGAAATGCTGTAAATTATGCCACTTTGATACTTGGAATAAAATGAAAATTACTCCTAAGCTGTAATGGGTGATGTTTGCAGTCAGTGAATGCATGTGGTAATAAGGGCTAGGAAGTGGACAACAGATGGCTTAGGTGTGTTCCTTTTTGAAACTGACAGTTGAGACTTAATAGTGATGTCTGTTCAAGATGACTGTGTGTTTTAGTAGGATTAGAAAATTTACCTGTCAGTCTAACTGTAGTTACAAGGGGATGTCATAAATCTGTGTAACTAGTGCTGAGAATGCATCTGGAGTTTCTTTTGTCCCTTTATAGGTATTTAACAGTGAGAGTGGTTGGTGGTGGTTTTTTGGTTTTTTTTTTTTTTTTTTTGAAAGGAAGAAAGTACTATTGTATATTCAGTTTATTACTAAACAAAGTACTACACACTTCTGTTACTGTTGTGTCACAGAGCTGGGGCAACCAATATGAAATCATATCCTTATTCTCTTGACATAATTTTGTCTGTCTGCACGTATAGAGCACAGCACAAACTTCCTCCTACAACTGCAGCAGCATATAAAGGCATCATAAAGCCCTGTTATTGAGACTTACCAACTGAAGTTTTACCTACTAACATCTTAAACAACAGCCATATGTTCTTTACTGCAAGAGCCTTAGAAAGTAATTAAACAAAAAAAACTATATTGATTTCATAATAAAAAAAATACCCATTTCAACCCTTTCACATGAACTGTGGGTGTGATGTGTGTTCTTCAGTGTGACTCCAGACATGTGCTAGGGATTGTAAATGTTGTAGAGCAATTATTGACTGGTGCTTTGGGTGACCATCAAGAATAGAAATACAGAGAATAACTGGTTTTGATTTTCACTGCTTTCCAACAGTTCTCAGGTGCCTTTTTGTTTTAATTTTGGCTGACTTAACAGCCTTTGCATCTGCTCTGTGTGGGTTTTTAGTGTAGCTAACCTTGTGGGTCTGAAGTAAATATTAGCTTCATTTTTAAAAAGTGGTTTTATGCTATCAGGCCATTTTGTTACTGTGAGTGATATATTCAGATATGATTTGTTTAAGTGCAAAGTCTTACCTACTTAATTTTTTGTTGGACAAATTCTGCTTTTACTGTGTGTACTACAATTAAGAAATTTTGTTTTATAGGTTGCTGTTGATTGTTAACATTCCTTTCTTATCTGCATGATAGATGGCACAGGTTTTACCATCAGTCTTCTTAGACCTTCTTGGGCTTCAAATAACTGGAAAAAAAATTATTGAAATTCAACTTACAATTGGAATTCTGTTTTTGTTTTTTTTTTCTTACAGACTTAAAAGCCCTTTCTCTTCATTTTGCTTAGTAGCACAGGCAATTTTCTGGTATACAGCAGAATTCAGGAGTTAGAAACAGTGGTGTCTAGAAGTTGTGTGAGTTTTCTTATTGGAAAGTTCTTCCACAATCACAGGAAATCCTCAGCTGATTGAACTTCATACCCATTGTTTGCTGCATTTTAGGTTTGGTTTGATTTTGTTGAATTGTAGGTCTTGCCAATATGATAAGAGAGTGTTTCAATTGTTGAGGCAAACTGCTCTCTCAAATCAAGATATAATCATGTTTTTAAAAGATTTGTGTAGGTAAAAAAAATTAGTAAGTTTGAAGTGTCTTTGTTTTTAACTGAACAAACAACTTAGACTGCAGGTACCTTTTTTTGTGTTAATCCTCACTAATATATCTGCTCTGCCTGGGTATTATATCTTTTTAAAATGGAGAAGTATCTGAGGAATACTTTTCAAACTGTACGGTAAAGTAGTAATGCCACAAGCTATACATCATACTCTACAGTTTTTATCACCGGATTACCAGAGTAAGGTGTCACCTGTTCTGTGATTTCTAACCGCTGTTCTATATTCTGTTTTAATGTAAACCTCTTAAGCGTTTCTTGCAGCCAGTTACACTGTGTGTTCTCATCAAGGCTACTGTTATAAATGGCATGCATGCATATTTATGTGAATGAGTCAAAGACATTTGTAAGTCACATCCCTGCATTCCAAATGAATTCTGCATAAACAGTACAACATTTTATAACTACTGATGACACTTGAGTGAGTAAAAGCAGTGTTAGTTCTTTATTGGTTTAAACAGGTATGGTTTAGGAGAGAAAATTAAACTTTTATATCACTGTAATGTACCTCCCAATATGTCGAGGTGCAGATGTGAGATTTCTGTCTCTATAAATTGAATCTGTGGTATAAGTAAGGTCGTTGGAAACCTCGTGCTATTCCAGGCTGACAAGAAGCAAAACTTCTGTGAGCTTGAATGCAAGCTGCCTGTGGTTCAAACTTGTAGATATGAAACCATTATCTTCCTTCTTTTCTAATGACGTAGTAGGCATTACACTTGGTAAAAAATAAATTAATGAAAAAATAACTGATCGTTTGAGGAAAATCAGTTCAACTGTTTGTACACCATCTGTTTGTGTGTCAAAGATTTGGAGGGGTGATACACCCTGCACTTATTTTTCTTTTTAAGTAACAGTCATCCAAAAATTGACAAAACGCAGTCCTGGCAATAGGTGGTCTTCTGCTGCCTTGCCATAGGAGCTAATGATTCACTGATTCATATGGGTAATCAATTAATGTTTTGCATTTCCTCTAGAAAGGTTCTGGACTTTTACACTGTATATTCATTTTGTGAGCGATATAATTTTTTGTTTTAGTAGTTGTTAGATTCTAGCTGAAATTAGTTGTTTTGCGTCAAGAGCCTGTGACAGTGATAATTTTGAGATAAAGATGTGATGAAGGTGGGTTGTCCTTTTTAATCCCTGAAGTCCAGGCTGAGATACATACAGGAACTTTCCAAACCAATTGTATAATCCATTGTATTTCAAAAATGAATGAGTTTTTACCCTTGCCATTATCTGCTACAAATATTGAAGTTTCTAAGGCTGCCTTGGGTGTTTAATATTTCAAATTACGTACGTGTTAAGACATTTAGAAAGCTTTTGGTAGTGTAAAATCAAAGCTGGATCTTAGGTAACCTGAAGGTAATATGCATTTAAAGTTGATATATTAAAAAATTCATCTTAATAACATATATTTCATTTGAATCTGTTAGTATGTATCAAGTCTTCACATGTAAGTGATTTGCATAACTTTTCCGTATTAAAAGACTTGTCTTATTAGTAGATTTAAACAAAGTTTCAAATTAATTTTGACAATCACACGACTGATTTGACTCTTAGGAAGTCTGCAGTCCTGTGCTAGTAGGAAAGAATTACAACTGATTTAAAATACATAGACTGTATTTGAGGGAGTGTTTCTAAATTTCAAAATAAATAATGTATCCATTGTTTCTTAAGGTAATTCCCTTCATACCAGAAAATTTACTTTGGAATTACTGTCCACTTGCCAGTATTACTTGATCTTAATCAAGATACCAACAAGTGAGAGAAGCTGCTGTGCAGCTTTCTTTGTAATTATTTCATTTTTACTTGCAGTTAAGTGAAATAATAAAAATTCTGATGCAATTTGTCTTTTAAAGACTTGATGTATTTCTTTTAAGTTGGTTCACAGATGAATGCAAAATAGGCTAGTGTTTAGCATGACTTTGTAGGATCAGTTGTTTGTTTTCCCCTTAAGGAGAAACTCTTTCTTGGGATAAACATCATGGAAGTGTGATAATCCATCAAGCTGAAACCTGTTCTCTAGTGATGGATGGATAGATTGGTAAAGTAACTCAATAATCTTCATTTTTTTCAGGTTATTCACAGATCAGTGAGCATTGTCGTTAATAAAGCTATGGAATGCTTTTGTGTCCTTGCTCACATTGGTTCTCAGGATTTGACAGGAAAAGACTTTTAATTTGGAAATAACCTTTGTTGGGAAATGCTTTCTAATGCTTTGTATGAAACTTATTTTAAAATACCTTGCAGTTCTAGAACTTATCTTTTTTTCTCAATGAGACATTTGGTTAAAATCATATTTATAAATGAGAGCTTTTCTTGTGCATACTGTTTCACTTACAAGTATAGTCATCTTCAAAAATTTGTGCTTCTTAAGGGCCTTCAGCCAATATTAGGATGTATCACGTGGAATGCTCTGAATCATAAAAATGTTGACAAAATATGTATCTTGCAGAACCCTAAATAGGTTGGGAAAAATTTCAGTTGAGGAATTGTATTACAGGAATTGGAATATGCTCTAACACATTATTTTGGTGTTATTTATCAGGCACCTTTTAACAAGCAAATAATTCTATGTTTATGTGGGTAAGAGGAAATTATGTTGTATGTTAAAGAATAAGGATTCAGACGTATTGATATGTTACAGCATTACGAGCAGATGGATGGAAACAGCCAATGTGAGATGTAAATGCTAATGTAGTTTAGCCAAGTCCATTTTGATGTATATAGAAGGCAGAGAAAACTAGCCTCAGACATTTCTAAATTAGGAAAATGCACGAGTTTCTTTGGTTGAGGTAACATGAATTTGTAAGGGTTTTTTTGTAAGCCAAGAGAACATAGATGCATTTTGTAGATGGTGTAACTCAATGTCTGATTTCTGCAGTTGTTCTTTCTTGTCTGTGCCCTACAGTCTGAATCTCTCAAGTTCTACTTTGAGGGCAGAACTGTTGTATAATTGCAGGTAAAGGACCTTGTTTGAGGAATGGATTTTTCTCTTACAAGGTCTATAGTGCTTACAGCCAGACAGCTCTCGTACTTTTACCTTCCATAGAGATCACTCTTCAGGTGTATTTGTAGTTAACTTCCATCTCAAAGGTAGAGAAACCACTGAACAATTTTTTTTTCTGTCCTGCTTTATGGTAATGTCCTACAATTTCCACATTGCTTTGGACTTAATTAGTAGGACACTTGCTAATTACATAGTTGAATGTATTGTCTGGTGGATATTTACTTTGCTGATGTAGAAATCATTTGTTTGAGTGTAACATCCAAGAGAATGATTATTAATTTGTACTTACTTTTAAGCAATAATCCTGAGAAAATCTTTATGTAATTCTCACATTTAAGAAGCCAGTATTAAGCAACTTTTTTTAAAAATTCTGGTGATTAACAGCTATGTGATGATACTAGCACACTGTGATATGGATAAAATGTGTTATACTTTGCCCAAAACTCTGTCTGGAGTATACAACTTAAGTATAAGTTAATTTTGTAGTAACTTTTTCTCTGAAGTCTGTTCTGAAATAATTTTGCAAAGCAAGATGCACAAGTATGAATTAAATTCACTGAACAGACTATTTTGAGTATAATTGCCATTATTTTAAGACAGAGCACTTGTAACTTTGTGGTTTTTGACCTTTCAAAATCTTGAGCCACTTTATGGCTCTGTAACTACTTGTATTAGACTTAGTCCCATATTCCTTACCTGAAATTTTGAATCTTTGCTCAAAAGATAGTAACCTCATACTTCACCACATTGATCATCGTCTTTGTATAGATTTCCATTACAGTTTCTGAAAGCACGTGAAATTTATTACTGTATAGTATTATATACTCTGTTAGAAATAATTTGTTAATAATATCTGTTTTTGCTTCAATGAGTGACATTACCTTTATGGTTTTATGAGACTTTATTCTGGATATACTATTACTTCAACTGATTGTCATAATTCATTGTAACACACGTCTCTGATAAAATCTTTATCATTTTCACTCTTTCTGAGATTTTCTTGTAGTTATTGTTATTGTATATGTTATTCTGTTAGGTTAGTTTGGTAGACTTTTCTGTAAATGTACCTTTCCTTCTAAGTATGGTATTTAAGAAATGCATTCCTATTTTAATGGTTTAAATTCCAGCCTATTTGTCTAAATAACATTCTTAAACCCATACAGTCAAGAAGAGATAGTGCTTAGTTCTCCATTAGAGGAGTTTGGTGAAACTGTAGGGTACAGAAGTCCTCATTTTACAAAGGCCCCTCACTATTATTTCAGTGTTCCAACAGGGAGCTCTGCCATTACAGCAGCTCTTACCATAGCACTGACAGATCAGAGTTCCAGGATTTCTCTCTTTCTTGCAATGCTAGGACAGAAGCCAAGCTCTAGTAAAAGAAGCTACCATGCTATCCTAAGTACAGGCAAAGTACTAAGTAAATGGTAAGTATGGGGGTGGGGAGCGGGGGCAGGGAGAATAAACCAAAGGCGACAATGCATTAATTCAGGCCTTGGCATGTTTTCCTTTGATCTTCCTCCAAAACTTGCTGTGCTGTTCATGCAGTATTCATCTTTAAGAAAATAGTTGTTGTTTCAGAGAGCTATACAATTGTCAAGAAAAACATTTGCAATTAATCCTTCCATGCAGTTTAGAAAACAGAAGGCAAAATGTATGCTAGAAGTAAAAACTTTGTATGACTGAAACTATACTTTGTGGTATGCTTTTCCACTTCTTTATGTAGATTCAAATTAAGGGTGGGCTGCAAGTTCAGAGTGTTTGTGATATCTCAGTGTTGAAAGTAGAGATGTCAGATGGAGAGATGTTCTATTTTTGTTCAATTAATTTCTCAGAGCATTACATCAAAGTCGTAAACTCCTCATGTAGCAACAGATGCAGCAACCCTGAAGCCTATTTTTCTCTCATACTACATTAGTGTTTAATTAAAGAAAACAACTAGTCAGAGGCAGTTACTTTCTGTGAAATGTAATGAAGATTTATTTTGTAAGTGACCTTCACTGTATTAGCTGAAGTAGTAATCAGAAAAATTAATAGAATAATCCAATTATATACAAACTCATAAATCATCACGAATGTGTTGTCAAAAAAACAGCTTTTAATGTATACAATTGCTTCACAGCTGTATTAACAATTACAGCTACTGATTCCTACCTTGATGGGAACTGAAATGGCTTTTAAAGGCTGTGTATGACGGAGGGCTACCAGGCCAAAAATTTTCAAAACTGTTAATTTAGTTACGATATGCTTTGATGTCAGCAGGGCAAAGTTGAAGTAGAGTGCAGTGTTGTTGTTCTCCTTCAGCAAAACTTAAAATATTGTTGTAGGCAGTAGTTAATTAGAGTAATATCAGTTTAAATGCCTGTCATTTAGGGTTAATGGTATCAAAGAGTTTCCTTGTGCTTGAAGTGGAGTAACATCATCTTGAATGGCCTATTGTATGAAAGTGACATTAGCACAGTGATTTCACTTTTGCTATAGATTATTGGGATACCACTTAGTTAATATTGCAGCTTCTGTATTTAAATAATTATGGCAAGTTCTTCCTAAATGTGTAATGTTTCATGTGGAGCTGTTTTAATAGGTATTTAGGTTCTTCATGGCTGTTTTATACAATACAATCAAAATTCATTCGTATTTTCATTTAAAAAGAAACACTTTCTGATGACCCACTGTGAAAACAGGTCGTGCCCTGCTCTGCTGGATAGCAGACTATTCTTGAAGATAACTAATTCACATTTTTGTGCAGCCAAGCAGCAAAGTTCTTTCAAAACATGCTAGAAAAATAAAGTACATTTATTTATTTTAAAAACAAATAAACCAAAACAGTCTTTACTGTAGTTAAAATTGAAAGGAAAAGTATTAATATAAAGTATTTAACTAGTTCTAGTTGGGAAACAGTACAAATTTTTTATGTTACACCATGTGAAATAAATTTATCAGACTTGGCTTGAAAGATCCTTGTACGTGTTTTATCAGCTTAGAAGTCATTATTTGCAGCATTATGGACAATAATCCAGTATCTCAAGGCACTGTAATAATTCTTCAGTGGATGTTATTTTGACTCATGTTCAACAACCAAGAGCAGGATTCAACTTGATGAATCTTCTCCTTGCTTTTGCATGGACAGAAGTGGTATTTCTCAGTTACTGGGTCTTCTGATTTGGCAAGAAGCAAGTAAGAAATATTGTTTGCATTTCTGTAGACAAAGGCAGAATATGTGCTGGAAGTAAAAACTTTGTATGACTGAAACTATACTTTGTGGTACACATTTCCAGTTCTTTTATGTAGACTCAAATTAAGGGTGGTCTGCAAGTTCAGAGTGTTTATGATATTTCAGTGTTGAAAGTAGAGATGTCAGATGTAGGAGTGCGGTTCGGAAGAGCTGTGGGCTGTTAACACATCTTCGGCCGTTTGCTATGCTGTATTATTCATACTGTTAACAAGGTATCATGGTATTAACTGTTCTTGAACATCTAACATGGTTTTCCAGTGCAAATATGTTTTCCATTTTTGGAAGTAAAGTTTGCAAGATCAGGCTTTTCTTTTCTTATAAGTTTATCATCCATGAGAGCTACACATATGGGGTAGGGTTCGTTCTTATGTGTGGTGTTGGGAGAAAAGGGAATGAATGTTCTACAGTACTGCAGAATATCTTTAGTATGTGATAAAATATTTCTTTCAAGACATAATAATATCAGTGTGAGGTACACAATCTTCTCTGTATCCCTGCAAAGAAATGCAGTGTCTCATTGCGTGGTGATTGAATTGACGAAGAAATGTGGATGAGTTACAGCTTTAATTTCTAAGGAGACTGCTGTCTCCTGGCAGACCCTGTTTTCTGTGAGCTGCTCTTACATGCAAACAGTACATGTAGCAGTATAATAGGGAAGACACAGACAACACTTTTAGTTTTTTAGACTTTCTTGTACTTGTCAATTGGTATCTTTCATTACATAAGATAAGGCACATTTTTAACTGATGAGAATGTCAATTTAGCTTGGGAATCTATTCACTTTAATACTTACTTTTAGTTTCTCACCTGTGGAATAACTGAACTTCATCAGCAAATTAGAACATAAGCATTGGTTGAATGAATAGTTTTATTTCTGCATACGTATTGTGAAGTTTCAGTAGTACTTTGTACACTTGTAATTTAGAACTCAGCAGTAGTTGGAACTCAACAGTAGGGCTTTAAATGGGTTGTGTGGGCTTGTATGGCTAATTCCCTATAAGCATTAGAAATGTGGTAACACTGACTTTCAAATTGCAGTGTAAACTCTACTTAAGAAAAAATAGGATTGCACGTTCCATTATTTTACATGGAACAACTGTACAGACTGTTAATGAGATGATGGATGTAGTTTCTAACTTTTATGCAGAGTTTCGTCTCTGACCGTTCTTCTGTGAGCTGAAAACTAAATAGCTGGATCCCACTAGAATTTAGAGGAATAAAACAGGAGAACTTAAAAGTATCCTTCTCTGTTATGGTAACAAGTTTGTAGCATGTTCAGTGCTGTAACAGACTGTTTTATGTTTTCTTGTATTAATAGTAATATTAATACAATTAATTAATATTAATCAATAACATAAGATGTATTCTTTCTTTTCTGCATACATGAGAAGAGGTCAGTGATAGCTGATTGAAGTGGATTATCTACAGGAGAAAAACGAATAACAAAATAAAGATTCCCAAGATATATCAGACAGTCTGAACAGTGTGAATATGAAATTGTAAGGGATCAGAGGCATCTCCCTCATCTTCCTTCTTTACTTATTTCCACGCTGGCTGGAAATTTTAAAAATAGAGACTGTTTCTGTTTTAACATAATTGGAAAAATATTTCATCAGTGTTACTGCTTTTAAGAGGGTACTTTCCGATTGTTTTCTTTTGGCCTCATGGCCAGTAAAGTGCCTACCCTGCCTAGTGTCACATCATATCAGCTGAATAGTAGTCCCCAGAGATTCATAAGAGTAAATTTTGAATCACACACAGAATTCCAGTAGGAGTGTGGTTTGGTTACTGTGTGTTCCCAACTTCTCATTCTGTATCATCTGCAGTGTAGCATGATCAGTAGTTATTCTGTCTGCCTGCAGTAAATAGGTGCTTTTCTACCCTAATGATTGAGGATGATAACAGAGAATGAGTTCTTAAGCTAACGTAACAGATTAGAAGACTGTGATAAATGTGAATTAAAAAAAAATAATAACAAGTATTTTGCAAAACTGTATGGCAGATATGCCTTATTTTGATTAGGTTTTGATTGCCTGATTTGGAAATGGACTTATTAAGAATGTACTACAGTAACGTGCACAATACTTTGCCTTGCTCACGGTGCTTACAGTTGGTTGTGATAGGAGTGACCTTTATTTTGCATGTTTCTAGGATGTGTGCCGTATTTGGTGGTGTCTATTGTCTTCGCCATTCTGTGCAGTGCCTTGTAGTGGACAAAGAATCTGGACGGTAAGGATAATATAAGTAACCTTCTGTTTATATACAAAATATAGATGAAAAATGTGTCAGGTCAATTTAAAAAGGAAAAAAAAAAAGTTTCTTCAAAGAACCTCCTTAATATTAATAACACATCAACCTTGATTAAAAGTAATTTGTGTATAGGTCCTCCAGAACAAGGAAAGTGGGTCTAGAATATAGAAACTAAATTAATTTCCCTGTGATATTACTACAGCTCCTGATCACCCAAGCTTGGAAGACAAATCATTTCAGCTGCCGGGGGTTGGTGATGAGTGATGTTAGTTTTCCTTGTGGCCTTACCTACTCTAATTGATTTTCATCAGATGACAACAAAGCCCTCTGTTATTGCGTTTTTAAAAATGGAGCTCACCTAAAGACTCATCAGATTAATCTCTGCTGATAATGCATGTCACTCCAAGAGAAAAGACTTTAATGAGTTTTTAGGTAGATTGTTGTCATAAACTATGCTGCCCTCTTACTCTAGGATAAATTCTTTTACAGTATCAGGCCCTGTAGGCAGGCTTAGAGTTAAGCTAAAAAAGTCAACCCATTTTTTTTTTCTATTATGGTTTTTTTGATGCCCCTTTAGATTATTGTGGTGTATGTTACGTATGTTTTATCAGTCATTAGTCTACCTGCAGTCTTCGACTCTTAGAGTCTTTTTTTGTTTCTTTTTCAGCTGTAATTGAAAACTTGAAAACAGTCAGTAGAAAAAGTAAGCTAGAAACTATGTAGGAATATTAGTAGTTTGTCTTCATTACAAAGAAGTTAAAAAAAGACATATAGGTAAATTGTGCAATGTTCATGTCTAGTTTATAAACACCTTTCATAGACTTCAAAGTTTTTTTAAGATCTTAGTCTTTTAGTTTTTTCTGTGTACGTGTAAGGACAATTTATATTTACAGATAAATCCTTGATTTTCATCTCAAACTTTTTATTGTCCATTTAGTCTTTTAATCTAACCCTAAATATCACCAGAGTTCGTTGACTCTTCTCCCAGCATGGCTAAGGTTCTGTCCAGCTCAGAAAACTAGCAAGCAGCTCAGTATTTAGTTGAACTGCTTTTCCACTCCTTTTCACAATCTGTAATTGTATATACAGAGAGCAGTCGATTATAGTTTTGACTTCACGGTTATTTTTAGCATGTTATTCTATCCCTTTTTGGAAGTAAGAGTCAGGGGAGATAGCATCAATGTCTGCAAACTTGTACACAAACTTGTTTTGAAGTTTCATTAATTTAGTTGTAGATTTCTATTTTTTATTTATTATATCAGATTAGGTGCAGTGTTCTACTATACACGTAAAACTTGCTGCACTCTTGATGGAAAATTAATGTGTTGTTAGGAAATTAAAAAAAGAAAAGCCAGCACCATGTTGTTTAATTTGAGGTTGAAGCAAATTCAGTGTATTCATGATGGTTATTTTCTTTTTTGTTATTTTCTCAGTTTTCATTGTAGGTCATTTATTTGGCTTTGTCTGATAAACTTCAGAGTATTTTAGGTTACAATATTAAAATAGATGTTTATTTGATCACTTTTAAAATATGTCTCCAATTATTTAATTACGTCTCGAATAGAAGAGATAAGAGAATTGGAAATTTATACATCTGTAATGAAAAGATATAGCAAACACACAGTAATTTACATATCTGTCTTGAAATACTGCATACCAGCTTTGTCAGTGCTGGTAAGTCCATTTCAAGGATGTCACCCTTAGTCCATTAGTTTGGATAATGAGCCCTATAAAGTACATTTATAACTCGTGGCACTGCAAGGAGATGGATTCTAATTTTCATCCTTTTATCTAGACACATTGAAAGAAGGTCAATGGAGGGTTCTGTATGATTCATTGTCCCAACACATATCAGATGACAGAGACCTGATAATGTCAGTGCATAAGTGTCTTCCATATTTGGAAGCAGTACTTGAAAGAAATTTTCTCCGCATTATCCTTTGAAGTAAAGTGGAGACTGATTTGAAAAGCACTATCTCTTTTCTGTTCAAAAATCTTATCAAACACACAGCCTGATAGCTATTTCTGAACAAAGGAGGGGAAGCAACACTTAGAAGGAAAATAAAAAGCATGTAGCTGCTTTTGCTGCCTTTGAGTGATATAACATGACATTTAATCAACCTTTCCCCTTCGATTACATGCAGGGGGGTGGCAGGAGAAATTGTTTCATAAACAATAAGAAAGGTTATAATTAGATAAGAACTGTAACAACTTGACTTCCTTGTTTATTTGCAATATTCAAATGAGTGCTTGAGAAAGAAATCAGTTAGGTTAACATTAAGAAAAAACTTCTTGAACTTTCAAGTGAAACACACATGTAGTACTTTACATAGTTTCAATCACATTCTGCTCAACATGTTTAAAGTTAAACAATACTTATATCATTTGATTTTTAATTACTGCTTTGCAAGTTATCTGTTATATTTGAGTATGGGTATATATGTAACGTACAGATCCCTATGGAGCAGACATCAGAAGTTAGCATTACAAAAGTGTGCTTGTTATTTACTTCTTACACTTTTAGATAAGTATTGCCTCCACCCTTTTTCACTTCTCATTTCTGACTAGAAGAAGCAATGATGAATTCGTAACCCTGCAAAAGCTAGTGACAGTTCACTGCTGTTACGTATGTAGTTTTGATTCTCATCTTCTCTAGTAGTATGGATGGTCTTGATCACAGAAGTTACAATAATATCATTTATTCATAAGGCACAACGTGCATGTCATGATATTCCCTGATAGGGGAATAATGTAAAATGGGTGAAAAATAACACCATGATGGCAACAACCACAGAATCATTCAGAGTATGATTTTTTCATGTAGTGTAAAGTGTGAAATATATGCCATTTACATGCACAGTCAAATGGCAGTGTTACTAAGTTTGTTTTCCTTATAAATGATGAATTTATTAATATTCTAGCATGTACATAAAAGTTGTATATACCATGTAGAACTTACAAGTACAGGGTTTCTTTATCAATTGTTTTAGGGGTCCATATGATGATAAAAATATGTACAGATAATTCATTTGACTGATATAAATGATGTTCTATATAACTTATTTAAAATATGCACACTTCAGTTACTTTGCCTGATTTTTCTTAGTTTGGTTTCAATTTTTTTAACAGATGCAAAGCAATTGTTGATCATTTTGGACAAAGAATAAATGCCAACTATTTTATTGTGGAAGATAGTTACCTTTCAGAGAGTGTATGCATAAATGTGTGTTATAGGTATGTAGTAAAACAGTAAGTATAGTATATATCTTCAAATAATAATGTATAAAGTACTCTTCAAGCTAAACTTAAGAGTGTTTCCTAATTAATCTTTGTAGCACAACCTAGTTCTGTGCATAATTCTTTTCCTTGTATGTACTTGTTGTTTTTTTCATCTTTCTGAAATGACATGTTTTTATTTAATTACAGGCAGCTCTCCAGAGCAGTGCTCATTACAGATCAATCTGTGCTGAAGACAGATTCAGAGCAGCAGGTACACATCAATTTTGTTTCACTTACCTCTTTATGAACTGCATGTGTTAATGTTTAAACTGTTTAACTGTTATGAATTAGTTTATCCTCTTGTTTCTGCTTGAATTGAGGTTTTTGGTCAGCCCTTACTACTGATATTTGTACTGATAAAATTGTCAGTAATACTTCTATATTTTAGTTCTATACCTTGGGCTTCCCTGACTGTTGGTTCACACAGTATTAATCAACACACTTTCTTGTGTAAGATTTGTTTAAGGATTTTTTTATAACATTCACTTTTATAGCTTGAAATTCCTTTCATATTTGTTCAGATATTTTCAATTTTCTGCTTTGTCAGTCTTTTAAGATCAACAATGTTTGTGTTTTTTCTGTATGCTTCCTGTACTCTCACGTATTAAATATTTCCTACAGGCTAGGAGTACAGATGACAGAGAAACGTATTCTTCCTAACCATTGTTACTAGCACTCTTAACATTAAAGTACTTCTCTCATTGCCACCTAATAGTGCTCTTCCCAACTGTCCCAACTTCCTAGACTGCCATCATTTCGGAAAGGACTGTGATGTGTAGTTTACATTCTGTCTCACAGTTTGAGGATGTTCCAAACAAAGATGACCTTTTTGGCTTCTGTAAAAATTTGCGTATGCACAATCTCTGCAGGGTTGATACCACAGATTATTAATAAGCCAGAAAATAAAGTTGTATAGTAACTTGCAGTTATTTTTCACCTTTACTTATTTCTGTTGGTTACTTCATCTTATCTATTTCTCTGCTTTAATTGAAGTTTTTTCATAATGAAACACTTTGATCACAGGTTATAGAAATGGTAACTGCTCCTCTAGAGCTTTATATATACATTGTGTAAGCACCTATCTACGGGATTGATTAACTTCTGCAAATCAACAAGCAGATAGAGGCTTTTTTTTTTCTATGTACATATTTATTATGAATTTCTTGATAAATATTTATGAGGCTCAGATAATCTCTATTTTTCCAGAAGTATAAAGGTATTAAAACTCTGTATTTTGTAATAGATTTTTCTTTCAGTAACTCCGTAATACATTCTGTGTGGTTGTATTCCTATGCCTGAGTAGCATAAGTTTTTGGGTTTTTTTGTGTTCTAAACTCTTCTACAGGGTACATCTAATAATTGGTTTCTTAATATTGTGTTTTACTTGCAATATGGTGGATACCGAACAACATTTAATTAAATAGTTGGTAAGAGTATTAGTAGTTGCAGTCTGCAACTTAATGTAACTTAATACAGCCTAGATGAAACTACATTTCAAATGAGTTTTATATTCAGAATGTTCTTTTTTTGCTTCGTAGGTTTCTATCTTGACAGTGCCTCCAGCGGATTTAGGACAACCAGTAGTTTGTGTCATTGAGCTGTGTTCCTCAACTATGACATGCATGAAGGACACATGTAAGTATATGCATATGGGTATATGTAATCTTAATTGTTTCTTCTTTTGACTCTGGGACAAAATTTTAAGAAATTTTAACAGAATTTAAAATTTTAATTTTAAAATTTTAACAAAATTTTAATTCCTTTGTTACATAATGGTTAGGTAATTCGTTACTTGAGAAAAGTCTGTACTAAGTTACTGCTATCAGCAGATAAGAGAAATAGTCCACTGTCTGTTTTTTATAGTAGTTCAGTGCTTAGGAAACATAATGAAGGATTCTTGTTGGACTCATTTTTTTGTCTTCATTTAAGTTTATATACAGTAATGATATATTTAAAATGCAATTGTGGTTCTCATAACAATGAGATACATTGGTTTTGTTTCTAATTAAGTCTAAAATTAAGCACTGCCTTTACAATTATGTGGCAAATGAACTGGCAAGTTGCAGTTTTATTAATAATGGGGTACAGTTCTCTTTGCTTTACAGTAGTCATAAATTAGCACAAATTTTTTGTCTGATTGCTGTATATTTTTTACAGTGTACGAAATTTCCAATTGTATGTTTAGTTTATTCTGCAAGATTATTAAGGCCACTAAAGATTTAGCAGAATGGCAGGTTAGTGGAGAGCTCTAGGAGGTGGTTAATCCTGCACTGTAACTGAGATTCTACAGTTAATTCAAAATGTGAGGATTTTTTTTGTTTTTAACTTAAATGTGGTTGGTTTTCTATAAATTTTGTCAATAATTTCTCTTGGCACTGTGATTATAATGCCAAAAAACACCCAAAGTATTTTCTTGTTTCTGAGAAAAAGCTTGTAAGCAAAAAGCTGCGGGTACAGTTATGTAGATACAATTTTTCCTTAAACTCTTTCACAATATATGCTACATTATTTAATGAAACTTACATATTTAAATGAGTTATATTTTAGGAATAGCTCAGTTCTTGCTGTGAGAAATATTTCTATGGTTTTTGTTTTGTTTTTTTTAACAAACTTGCATGTAATTATCTGTAAATAGCTTTTAACCGGACTGACTTCTCTTCTGAACAATTATTTAAGATAAGTTTACAAACACATCTACTCTTTCATCACACTGCATAAATGACAGGCACATAATCTGTATTGCCAGTTGAGTGGAACCAAACTCCTTCACTTGCCCTAAAAATTGAGACTGTAATGATGAAATCATGAACTGAACTCATCATTTTTCTTTCTAGAAGAATTACTTGAAGACAAATGTTGGCAACCACTGTAACTAATGCAGTTATACCTGAGTAAATCAAATATAATCAAAATATATATTGATGACTGTAACTCATAGCCATAACCTTAAAGGTAATAAAAAAAGATTTTGAAGGAAGTAAATCATGAACTTTAGTGATTTAAAGCTGGGTGTTTTGTTTTGTTGGAATTTTTTTTGGAGGAAAGAATAGATTGTGTTATAGTGTTTGTGGTTGTAAACATTTAGTTAATAGTACATTAAGACTTCATTGTCACTGAGTTAAACTGTGAGTAACCTAAGGCAAAGACAAAAGTCCTAATTCCTATTCAGTCCCAATTCAGCCATTATTGAAGGGTGTTGATTAAAGTACTGGTATTTCTGGGTTGAGTATGTTGCTGAACTGTTCAACAGTCAAGGACTATGGAATGTTCTCAAGGATGCTTTTTGGGTTTCTAGGTATCATTAATAGAAAATATGAATTTGTTCTTTCATATTCCCACTTTTCCTGAAATTAGTAGTCACCTTTTCATAGAACAGTATTCTCTCAGTCTGTAGTACTGATGTTAAACTGTAATTTAATCTCCAATTTATATGGGTGAGAGAGTATAATTGGGAGTGAGATTCATGGGTAAAAGGCAGTTACCTGGTACCTGGTGTACTCAAGAACTCAGAAGAACGTGTAGATTCTTGCTTGAATGAGCATAACTCACATGTTGTATGTTCGAGGATGGCATGAAGAATTCAAGTTTTGTGGGGTTTTGTTTGTTTCTAAGTAATTTGATACATATTACTTAGAAATGGAAATTAGTATTTAAGTATGTGTACATGAGCTCATATCTAGTACTTGTTTTAAAATGTTTCATCCTGCAGCTTTGGTTTCTTCTTAGTTTTGTGCAGAGCTTCAGTGGTAAACCTCTTAAGAAAATTGTGTGATGTATGTATAGTGTATTTTAAATAATACAGTCCTAATCTGGGCTAAAAGAAAGTGATTTATATGAAGAGCAGTGAATTCTAACAACCCACTGTGCCTCTTTAAAAATTGTAAATGGTATTTATATATCTGCATACTGGTGATTGTAATTAATTTGTGTTCTCTCTCGCAGATTTAGTCCATTTAACCTGTCCATCAACAAAAACTGCTAGGGAAGATTTAGAGCCTGTTGTACAGAAGTTATTCAATCTAAATGCTAAAACAGAAAAAGGTAAAAATAACTATGTATTATGTGAAAAATAGGACATAGCTATTACTGAACATCTGAATCCATCATCAGAATGAGCATATGTGGTGAGCTGCTACTTAAATGACAGCATTTCAAAGCACAGGAATCTGTGTTGAGTGTGAGATTATGATTAGACGGATGTCGAGTTTCTTGTATTTCATGATATAATGTTCCAAGTGTTCTTCAACTGCAGTGTACCTTGAATATACAAGGATCATAGATGTGTCTAGCACTCTTCCAGTGTTCAGCACTTTTTCTCCCCAGTTGAAAGACATGCTGAACTATCCTGTGATTTCTATCACTTCTCTTTATAAATAAATGAATAAAAAAATGTCATTAAGCCCCATAAGTGATCTTCCTTTTTCTTCCAACTGCCAGGTGTGCTCCAGTGCTTCTTACAATCTTCTTACTTTTCATTTGCCTTCTTCTATCCTAGTGCTGTTACTTACTATTTCCATCTTGAAGCACTTCCTTGTTCATTATTTTTGAAATTCTCTGGATTCTGCTTTAAGCAGTGAAAGCGTAAAGTTTTTATGGACTGTATTGTTACTGAGAAGACAGGATTCCAGTCATTTCCAGTAATTAATTATTTAGTCCTACGTTTGAGAAACTTTGCCAATTCTTCATGAACTTTGACTGTGAGATGGGCAGTTTCTCAGTCCCAGAGTAGATGTTGACAAAGCAATCATCCTTGAGCTAGTGCCACAGAAATACTTGAAATTTAGTCTCATGATCTTGAGTTTAATTGTAATTTTGATAAGTACTCATATAATGTAATATGCATGAAGAGACTGCTGCTATGTTCTAACGCTGACACAGTCTTTTTAAGTAGTCTGCTTATTCTTTGACACAGTCTTTTTAAGTAGTCTGCTTATTCTTAGATACAGCAAACTGTAGTTCTGCTATGATAAACCAATACTCCTCTGTCCATAAAAGTGTTTGATTGTATATACACAAGCTAATAAGATTTGGATATATTTTAAAACACTATCTGTTTGCTTATAATAGTTGCTCTAAAGCTTCACTCATGGTCATTTCATGAGTTCAGTTAGAATGTTCTCATATTGAAAAAATACCCACACCGCATTCTTTTATGTACATAGTCTTTGTTTTTCCTCTCAGATTTCTGTCACCACAGAAATGTTTTCTGAAGAGTTGATTTCTGCTTCTCATAATCTTGCTTTTCTGTGCTGTTTACTTATTTTTTCTCTTTATTGAAAACGCAAGTAGATGATTGTTATTGTACTACAATAGGAAGCAATGTTAAATACAATCCATTTTCCTACTTTTTTGTTTACAGGAAAGGCAAGCTTTATTTTAATGTCCCAAAGATGTAAATTTTATGGTAGATTTGTAGTGTGAGAGCCTATATAAAAGAAATGTTATTTACAGCTAGTGTTTTTGCATTTGTTAATTTAAAGCCTGCTGATTTCAAACTGTTAACTTTTAAAATATATTTTAAATTTTCAACACAGTGCCATGTGTTTTGAGGAATCAATTGGTGAAGAAAAGATTAGCTTGCAGTTTAGCATCTTCTAGTCATTGGGGGAGGGGAGATAATATTAATCTTAGTGTTTAAAGTGATCCAGTTTTGAAATGATGTATTGTTTAGAACCTGACTGAAATTCTTCTGTAGAAACTGTGTGATCGTGGGGTCCTCAGGTGCACTGAGGCACTGAAAAGCTAGTTTTCACTGACACATAGGCCTTTTTATCATCAGGATGAGGTAGTGGTCGTATTTTAATTAAAATGTCAGAACAAATACTGTTGGAGTTATTGAAAATGAATCACCAGATAAAGTGAGCACTGGGCCATGGCAGGTCAGAGGCAAAGTCACCTGGAGAAGAGGACTCCATTCATTTTCCTGCCTAAATGAGGAAGAAGTAACTTTTATGAGCAATGTGAACTTTTAAATATATTAAAGAGCATCTTGCCTTGTATTAAGGCTCAGACTTTCACAGGCTGATGAATTTAATTTATATTTCAAATTGTTCAAGATGTTTAGCACTTTTTTTCTTCTTTGAAGTATTTGACAGTTACAAAAAGATACTAAAGGAGTAGTATAGATTTATCTTTTTTTTTTTCTAATTCAGCTCTTTTAAAATACTGTTTTGAATGTTATCTAGTAGTTTTTTCCTTGGAAAGAAGTAAATCTCACAAGGTCTTTTACAGGCTTCATTTATTTTAGAGGATCTAAAATAGCATCAATGGGACAGCAGATATGCCAAACAAATAGTATCTGTTAAGCCTGGAAACACACTATGTTGTGTTCATTGCATTCTGCGATGTTAAAAAGTGACCTTCATCTTCAAGAGATTTGTTATGTTTTGATTTTGGTAGTGGTGTTGTTTTTTTTTTTGCCAGTGTACAGAGGAATTTTGTGAACATGCAAAGTAACTGCAAGGTATAAATGATGACCAATCAAGATACAGTTTATGATCATTTTGTATTTGCTATGTGTACGAGTATCGTAACACAATACAAGTCCTCAACAAGTATAGATAAATATAAATTAATGAATGATTTTCATTCAGCAATATTTCCAAATTGTAGAGACTTTACGTATTGCATATTTCAAATACAGTGCTTCTGGTTTTAGGTAATTCCTTATCTGCAGTTAATGTGAGGAGTATTCTTTGATTTCTTTGATTTCTTTGATTTGATGTCTTTTGTTTGAACTGTGAATGTTGACGAGTCGCCTCAGATTGGCTTGAAGAAGCCCAACCTTGAAACACACAGAAGTCCATAATGGGAAGAGTTCCCTTACAAAGATAGACTGTTACATGAGTGGAAAAAAGTACTCATGGAAAAATGTCTTCGAATATTCAATGCAGTTGAATAATATGAGCTCTTTGAGCTCATTATATGCTCATGGAATTTGTCCAGAATAAACTAGATACCTTGAAGTGTAAGATGGTTAAATTTTGACAAAGCTTCTCGGTATTTTTCATTCAGGCAATAATGCATTCTTCTGTGGCATACTGAGTACAGGATAGGTTGAGTTTACATGCCTTTGGGAGACAGAAGTAGCTCTGAAAACAATGGGAAGTAAAATTAAATAATTTAAAAATACATGTTTATTCTTACAGTATGGTATGGTAATTTTGTGTTAATAAACTGACTTATGTGCCTGATTATGTATTTCTTTTATTACACATAAACACTGACTGAGAATCGCTATTATTATTAATTAATTGTTATTTATTTATTTTATAGAAACTGAAGGTGAAGAACTGGAAAAACCTAGAGTTCTCTGGGCAGTATATTTTAACATGAGAGATTCTTCAGGAATTGACAAAAATTCATATAGTGGGTTACCCTCAAATGTGTATGTCTGTTCTGGCCCAGACTCAGCTTTAGGAAATGATTGTGCTGTCAAACAGGTTAGTACTACCAGTGTTCTTTTGATTGCAAAATTTCAATTTGAAGTGCAGTGCAGTTTGTTTTTGTTCTGGATTAATCTTCCTTTTGGTATGTAAGCAATGATAATAACATTCATAAGACTTCACAACTGAACAGACAAGCAAACAAAGTGAATGTCAGTGGAACTGAGAATGGAAGAAATTTCAGAAAGTTACAGTTAGTGTACTGCCATTAGGAGTAGCAGATGGTTAATCCAAAAATGTATAGAGAATTTAGAAGGTAGCAGTCCCTGAAGATAGTGTTCCTGATGGGATTGTTACTTGCTTTAAAACTGTCATTTCAGTGGTACAGCTCTCTAAAATGTGTAGTATTTTGCTTGTGATGTTAAAGAAGAAAATTGTAGAAAAGCAGTAAAAATGAAAGGTCAGAAAAGCCTGTCAACAGTTCATACTTGGAATAGATGTCAAAGTAGTTTAATACCTGCAGGATTCAGCCACAAACCCTAAACTTACTGGGGCAAAAAGCCAGCATAATTACTAGTCTGTTATGTTAAGCTGTCTGTCTCAGCTTTTCTTGCCTTTACTTTAGTACCACTGTATAAAAAATTTATAGTGCAGTTGCCTCTCTGAAAGCATTGAGAGGAATTGCACTCTACTTACATCCTTGAGATGGTATTTGACACCAAGTCGCATTCAGTTCTAAGTTTTTATTTCTCAGTTTTTGCTTCTCTGTGTATCTGTTTTCATCTAGCTGGAATCCTGAATTGAGAACCATTTGCAACTTGCCTAGTAGTAGACATAACAGACCAGTACTCAAATAAGAGATAAAATACTAGTTCTTTTAGAAGTGTAAGGTTAAAAATGTAAGCTCTATAGAAAAGAAGGTGGAGAAATTGTGAAGAAGCTGCATTCTGTGTTGGCTGTAGGCAGAGTATTCAGGAGCAGGAGATCATCAAGGGTGTTTACTTAGAAATTTGATAAGTATTACACGTTGAACTTAGCTGTGGGGAAGGCATACAAAGATTATTGAGCAGAAGAAGACAAGATCTTGAGAGTATGCAGATTATGACTCGTTCAACAAAAGAAGTCTGCAGGATTGCTTCTCCTTTGCTCTTCCATTCAAAGAGTGGTTTTGACAAGGAAGGTATGAATTCTTAGGCAAATCTGCCACAGCAGTCACTATGATGTTAGGGTGCTTTCAGACCTGATGCATGAGAACATTTGTACTATTACATTTGTAGCATTAACTGGCACTACTCATTTTTAAAGCTGTTTTTTTAATGGCTCTGTTCAGAGAATGTACATGCTGTCTTCTAAGTAGTTGCAGGATTTTTTTATGACTAAGTCATAAACCTCTTAAGAGTTTAAAATGTAAAGGCTGACATAGTCTGAACTGTAGGGTCAGAACAGTGTAATTAAGAGCTAATAGTACCCTTCATTTTGCTTTACAAGGCAATAATTTGCCTCCTGATAGGATAAGGGATTGTAAAGACAAAATATAATGCAAGACAATTATTATGGTAGCAGTTTTAAATTGTAGATGAATCCTTTTAGAAACGCGGTTTTTTCCAAGGTAACTTGAAACACTGCAAGTTAAAAGCTGTTTAAAATCTTGTTCTTTATATTTGTTAAACAGCCTATTTGCAACTCAACCACCTTTTCTAGCATTCAACTTTGTTCTATCTTAAGTGCTTCTGTTCTGACTAATGAGTAGATCAAGTTTGTAAATAGCATAATTCCTGTAGTTTGCCTTCATCTCACTGATGGTCAACAGATTTCATATAGAACTGAATACATCTCAGAGGAGAAACAGTCAAAAGGAGCCTGACATGCTGGCTTTCAGAAAGAGTAGAAGTTAGGGGGTTTTGAACCTGTTCTACATTTTGAAACAGACTGTCACAAATCTGAGTGAAAAATGATAACATAAACATGTTTGTAATTAAAAGTCATGATTGGGGGAGAAGGAGGGGAGTGCAAGGTCTGTTATGTTAAGACCGAATGAAGATGAGGCTGAATGGAAGGCAGAACGTGCAGTTAGAACATATTCTTCCCATCTACTGTGCAGGTACCATTGAGACAAGTGGAGTAAGGAGATAGACATGAAATCTGAAATCACTTTCATTTTCCTAGCAGCTAGTGGATATCTATAAATATGCATTAGTTACAGATTCACGGATCAGAAAGCTATTAATAGTTATGTTTTTTTTAAAAGCGTGTATGTTAGTTTTGGAGATAAATTATATGCAATTTTCCAAGCTATCTAACAAATTCTGTTATTTTTTTATTCATTACTGCTGTTAGTTATTACTAATTTCTATCTGTTAGGTTCTTTGAATGCATTGATAGATTATTTGTGAGGTCAGGCAGCACAACGTACAATTATCCATGTGCAGTTCAGTACCCAGATTGCTTAATTCTTGCTTCATTTTAACTTAGTGATATGTTTTTAGTGTAATGTTAGCTTGATAATATTGATTAGTCTGCATGCCATCAAAGGGAGTAGATAGGATGAAGTAAAACAAAACATACTTTTATTCAACTTTAAGCAGCTTGACAGTTGTAAATTAGAGTATCAGTGCAAGTGCATCACATGCTTACATCTTAGTGGGTAGTCAAATGTGCAATTCAACCTGTGGTACACTTAACTATGAAGGAGCTATGTGCTAACTTAATTACTTAGAGTAAATATCAGTATACTATTATAAAGAATATGTCAAGATATTATTGGTTATTCTGCATGACTTTATCTGGGTAAGGTTAACTTAAAAAACTGTTAGACCTGAAAGCACTCTATACCATTAAATTGTTCAATTATAGTCAGTGTTACAGTGTCCTACGTGGCATGCTGAGAATTTCTTTCCATGTTCAGCCTCATAATTATTTGACCATTTTTGTTCACTAACTAATTGGAAGCTAAAAAATTGTTCAGAAATGCATCAGGAAATGTTTATATGGTGTAGTTTTTCATATGTCTAGTGCAAAACATGACATTTTTCATCGATATTCTATTAAGTTTAGTCATATAAGTATATTTTTGAAGTTTCAAGGACAAGTGCAGACTTGAAATATTTCTTTTACATTCAGAAATGTACATTTGTAAGCCTTTTGTTGGACATTTGCTCTCCTTTATCCTCTAGATTTATTAGGCAGAGTTTTTAAATTGCAAAACCATGTTTTTGAAGTAAATTTTTGTGTATTTATCCACATGGTAATATAAATGGTTTTAAAACACTTATGAATGGTTACGGGAAAGTGAAATTTAGGGAGCAGTGTGAAAAATGAAGTTGAACTGGGAGTAGACAGGGTCATTGAGGCAGTTAATAATGGACCCTACATTCATTCACTAGTGATACAAATCCACTACTGGTGGGCAGTCAGGTTTATCACAGAAAGCTGTTTGGTACATGCTCAACGCTGTATTAATCTGAAAACAATTCCCTCTTGTCCAGGAATCCGCATTGTGTAATCAGCCTTAGCAGTTGGCAGTAACTGACCCTACTGACAGCTTTTTCAGTGCAGTGTCTGTTAATAATATCAATATAAAAATGTCATGGTTTTATGATTTTTTGTATTGGTATTCCACATCATAACAAAAAATCATACCAAAAATCATAAAACCATGACAGAAAATTACCTGTATTGTTGCCTGTGTGGGAGCTCTCATCGTGGGTTATTTTTAGGGATTAGTTCACTAAACAGACTAAAGTGAGAGACAGTGTTCCTTTTCCTTGGAAGAAACGCAAGACATAACTGGTGTTTGTATCAATTGTCTCCATTTGCCATGAAATCCAAGGGAATTGGAAAAGAAAACCTTGGTGGGCATTGTGGTGGTCTTAATTTCAGAAGGGAGCAGATCTCAGCAGCACTCTCCCTCCTCAGAAGGACAGGGAGAGAAAATACTGTGGAAAAAAGTTTATGGGTTGAGATGAGGACAGGAAGATCACTCTATAGTTACTGTGATAGGCAAAACAGACTCTGTGTAAAAGTAACAATTAAAAAAATTACAAAAAATTAACTAACTAAAAATTAATTAACAAAAAATTACAACTCATGTAATTTATTGCCTATTAATAACAGATTAGAGAAGTGAGAAATAAAATTGCCTTTAGCCTATCCAGCCTCTTCTGCCTTCTCCGCCTGAGCAGTGCAGGGGAATGGGGTCTGCAGTCAGTCCGTAACGTTTTGCCTCTGCATTCCTTCATGATCACTCTCTGCCTGTACTTCAGGGGCTCCCTCCCATGGGATGCTGTCCTTCCCTAACAGATTCTGCATGGGCTTCCCATGCAGCTGTAGCTCTTCAGGCACTGCTCCAACATGGCTCTGTACCATGGCACCCATCCTCCAGAAATTGCTCTAACACCAGTCCTCACGAGTGGCACCTCCTGCCCCACCACAGGCATAGGTAACAGCCTGGGGTCTGTTCCTGTAGGGGAACTCTCCATGAGCTGCAGCTTCCTTCAGGCCACATCCACTGCTGTGCCGTGAGCTTCTCTATGGCTGTGTTTGGAGATCTGCTCTGTATGGTGCCCATGGGCTGCAAGAGGAACTCTTGCCTGCTCTGATATGGGCCTCTTCTGGGCTGCAGAGGAACTTCTACTCCAGTGATAACAATTTCCCAGTTTTGCTGGATCCTTCTCACTGGAAAGAAACAAAGTCTTTCCCATCCTTTTGAGCTGAACTAGAGTTAGAGATATTTTTGTAGTAGAAAAGGATTTTTAAGAGAACTTCAGGATATGTTTACAAAACTACCAAAATATTTAGTCAGTATTGATATGAAAGAACAGGTCATTTAAATTTCTACACAATACCTACATAAGATATTACATTTAAGAGTAAAGTTGGTTTATTGTGTTTATTTTCCTTAATAGGCTGAGACTATTTTCCAGGAAATGTTTCCAACAGAGGAATTTTGTCCAGCACCGCCAAATCCAGAAGATATTATTTATGATGAAGATGAGATTGCATCAGAAGAGACAGGATTCAATAATTCACCAGAGGCAAAACCTGAATCCTCACCTCAGGAAAGCAGTTCCAGAGGTAGTACTGCTGTTAAAGAGCATACGGAGGAATGAATTAGCTCTGTTCTCTTAGCAGAAGAGGCAGTTGGCAGAAGTTAAAGGGAGGAAGGAGGAAAAAAAAAAAGAGGTTAAAAAACACGTTGTGATAGTATTTGTGATTGCCTTACTTTCCTTAGCTTGAATAATCTTTCTTATTCAAATAGCTTCATTAGTAACTATTTCTCAGTAAAGTCATAAGTCCAGGGGTGTTCATAGCTAAAGTAAAATAAAAATTCATAAAACGAAGCATTTGAGTTTAAAATGTTAAAATATAATTCATTATTTGTTGAGATAATTTGGTTTTCGTTAACATCTTGGAAAGACTCCTCCGTCTTCTAGACGGTCACATCAGAGCTAATTGAAAGACCATGAAAGGTTGCTTACCACTAAGAGGATCATATTCTCTTACAGTGTTGGAGTTCTATTAAAAGTCGTTGTGCCTGTGCTAGTTCAGTGTAAGCTTCATTATCTGTACTTCAGATTGCTTTTTAGGAAAGAAACTTAAAGGCGATAATGTTGACGGTTCTCGGATGGCTTCAGAATGCATAAGATGTCATGTTTAATTTGAATAGTGAAAAAAAAATTATTGACTTTGAAACTGAAGCCATGAATTAGAAATAAGTATGGTACAATGGGTGTTCCTCACAGAGAACAGTTTTACACTCAGAATGTTTTTCTTAAGAAGATTGCATAATCACACATTTTTACCAGTCAATTATCTGTAGATGGGAAAATAGCACAATTTAAACTTAATGCTAGACTTCCCAACAAAATTCCAACTCATGTACTGAGCTTAACTGCTAACCTTCCCCAAATTTGTTGCAGTGTTTGGACCTCTCCTAAGACAGTAATTAGTTTTTTGCAAGTATGATATCTGAGAAATTTAGCGATGAACTGAGGTTTTCCTGAGGAGGAGGTAAACCTGCTGAGGAGAACATTCAGCTGCTAACTCTGAAGGTTTGTATTGATCCCAGTTAATAGGATTGAAATTAGTGTGATAGCTGTACACGATGCATTTTGTAATAATAATCATAAAACATTTACACAGTAAAATTTATGAACCTATTTATAAAGGTAGTTTATATGAAGAGTTACAGAATGAGAAAGCTGTTGTAAATGACCAGGATTGACTTGCACTTCTTTTGAATGTTTGAAATTAGATATTCAGATTATGAGAAGCATTTAGCATTTATTTTAAGATTTACCTTAAAACATACACCAGATTACAGTGTTTCTAAGTATAGAGATCAGTGAATTATGATGAGCCAGTTTAAGCTGGTACCTGAATTTAGATATAGTTCTAGCAGTGCTTAAATAGTGTGTGTAAATAAAATTGCCATTGAGTGATGAATATTCAGCAATGTCTGAACTCGACACAACCAAATTTTTGTATAGTTTTACAGTGCATGTGCCTGCCTTTAAAGTGGCTTCATGCCATAAAGGTTAATTTATTTATTTTTTTACAGCATGACTGATATCGTTAAGTTTGTCTTGCATCATAATACATTGTCCAATTTGCATTTCAAAAACTAGTTTTTTAGTGCTTACCTTCTTTGCATATTGGATAGGCACTGTTGTGCATATAATCCCAAAGACCCCAGAAATATGTCATTAAAATGTTTCCAGTGTTAAACAACAGTTATCTTTGAATGCTTGTGTTTGAGCAGTTATAAATATAATATTATTAAGCAGACTTACTCTTTGTTTAACTGTAATTACTTTGTGTGTATTGGAAAGCACGAGTACCTGGTAATTGTATTTAGCATCTAAAAATCTGTAAAAGTGGAAGACCTGTTTGCCTTTTAGTAGTGGGGATCATAGTTGAACTTTCATTTTCTATGTTTACAAGGATATTGTCTGAAAAAATTAAAGGTTTGCTTGCAAGTGCATTTTTGTGTGTTTTCTTTCAACTGAACAAGAAAAGCAGTTTGTTAACAGAAACTTTCTGATTATTTTGTTGTTTACATATTGTCAGCTGTAATATGATTGAAGCTTAACACGTGTGGCAGTATGTTTACATGAAATAGCACGTTTTTAAAAAGTAATATCTTAGTACTTTATATCCATGGGAAGCAAAGTTTGGTAATCCTGCAAATGTGATTTTTAGATGAGACAGAATAATCTGCAAGTTATAGGTTATGACTTCACACTACATTGGTTGCTTAAAAATGTTTTCATGCTTTATTCTTGTGGTGAATAGTAACATGAAGTGCTTTTCTTATGCTACTTGAGTACCCAATTGCAAGCTTACTTGCAGTAGCAGTAGATAACACTGATCTTTTTATTTTACAGAACTGCATTTTGTTCTTGCTTTAAATGATTGAAGCATACAAAGTGAGGGTTAAGCTTGTTTGAAGTAGTTTTTAAGGCTTGTCATACAGGATGTATTCAAAAGATAACATGACTTTTTAAAAACTGGCAATTTATCTGTAGGATTATTAATAAATCAAGTTAAAGAAAGATAAGGTTAATTGAATTTTTAAACAAGTAGCTGTATTATCCTTCAAGCACCTTGGAGCTCATACAATATTCACACTTTTTTTTTTTTTTTTTTGAGGAGTGCTTTGATATGTTTGAATTCCTTTTTTAATGAGTACTTTCTTTTTCACTTGGTTAATTGGATTAACCCTTAATATTCGAACAGTCAATTTTATGCCATTTTCTCTTCTGCTGTTGCCTTATGTGTGTGATGGCAATTAGTTACACTTCCTTTGAAAGTATTTTCAGCTATGAAGCTGCTACGTCTGCTTTTTCTGGTGATGATGATGCTTAGGGCCATTTGACAGGTAATCATTAGAACTTGGATCCTTGCAGGCTGTGGGGTCTTTTATCCTATCATTGCTGGGGGATTTATGTAGGTAATTCCTATTAATGTTAATGGGGCTTGCATGTGTAAATCCTCCTTGCATCAATGGGAAAATTGACCCCTGGAAAAAGAAAATCTTCGTGTTAGACTTGCTGATTCAGAAAGTCCAAGCACTCTCAGCTCCTGTGTTGGAAATGCAAAGGGTGGGTACATGCTAGCTAGCCAGATCTTTGTACATCAGCCACGTGAGTTGCAGTAACTTAATTTTAAGTGCAATTTGCTTGTAATGTATTGATTAATGACACGCAGGAAGTATTATGTTTTCAATGCAGTAAGAGACTAGTTTGCTTACTGTTTATGTTCTCAGCTGTTGAAAAGATAAAAAAATCACTGTCTCAACACTTTTCCACCTGGCCTTGGGAAAACATCAACTACCCACTTTCCACGTGTGGTGGAAAGAAGAGAGCATCAAACATATGGAAATTGATAAAAAAAGGATTGTTATAGTGGGAGGGGAATGATAATATGAGGGCACTGTAACCTCCATGCTCTGAGATCAGCTGTCTTGCACTTTTATTTTACCTTGCTGCCATGTGAGAGGGAGTGGTATAAACATGTGCTTTAGGAAATTGAGGCAATAACAATTAGCAAATAACCTTATAAATGGAGCAATATCTAACACATGCATTGAAGAGTTTACAGTACAACTGGAAGTATTTTTTTGTGAGTGTATCTGTGCATATATTTGTCCATCCTTCATTGTTCGTTGCATTGCTCAGTCAGTTACTACTGTAGGTTTTTTTATAATCCTCTGCAGTACATTTTAGGTTTTCACATTAACAGTTTACTATCAGCAGCAAGCTTCTCCATTCCTTTTCTTAAAATCATTTCTGAACATATTGAACAAGTTAGATTTGAGGCAATTCCTGTTGTATTTTCTTGCTGTCATTATTAGATTTGGTGTTTTTCAGGAGTTTCTGAGGGATTGTACTGGAAGTTTCAGGGAAGGCTAACATCACTGTGTCCTGGCTGTTCTGTAACCATCAAATTAGACTCCTCAAAAACTTCTGTATATTTTTGAAGCACAGCTTTTATTTGTGAAAGACTTGTTAAGACTTTACCAATATGATTGTTCATATCTTGTGCTTTTGCTGCAATGGTTTCTGTCAATATGTATGTCATGGAAATAGTGGTAACTGTAAAGCCAAGTACTTTGAAAAAAATAAAATAAAAAACACCTCTCCCTTAAGAAAAAGAGAAGTTCCAAGTCATCTCCTTAAACAGGAAAAAGTCTGATATCAAAGCAGCTGTTCCATTGCTCTGAATGTAAATTCAGATGTTTCTCCTGACTTTTATGCCATAATGAATATTCTGTTTGCTTACTGTCAGTAAGATCTGTAGGTTCTCATGGTCTGTCTGCTGATGATGTTCCATTTATTTATTTATTTTACCCCCTTAGGTTTCTGTGGCTTTTTGTTTGATTTCACTAATGCTGTTCTGACAGCCCAAGTTCCTAAAACGTTTTGCATTTATGAATGTAATTCCTTCATGATCAATGCAGTTACTAAATTTCTAAATTAAGAGATCGAGTTACTGAAGTCACATTGTAAAACGTGACTTTTTTTGTGTGTGTTGAGTTCTTAAAACATTTTTCAGAAACAGTACTTTTAACTGTGTGTGTATTTATACATATATAAATAGTTACTATGACAAAATGAATAACTCATAAAAGTTTATCATTTAAACCTTTGCAGAAATCAACCACTATACAAAGTCTAAAAGTTAGAATTACTTGCTATTACCAAAGCTGTCTAAAATATGTGAAGAGTGGTAATGTTGATGGAGGGAGTTGCTTGCATTCCTTTGGTAAGTAGTGAAGTCAAGTATCTTGGTAAGATTTGAAAGCAATTGTAACACTGGAAGTTTGAGACACCAAATCTTAAATGCTCATTTTCTGCAACCCACTTCAGTAGGAAGATGACTTCAGTAATCAGATAGAAAGTTTACCTTAGCTGTGTATGATTTAAAGTATAATTTTTTTAAATGGGACAAAAATTATTGTAGGTGGACACTTTCAGCTGCAGATGTAACTGGTAGGAAATGATCAGCCATGTGGAATTCCTGATGTCAGCCTCATAACAAGCCCCAGAACTTCTTTGGTTTTAAATGAAGCTTATTAGCAATTTGACTGGTATGTTTATTTACAGGCTGCCAGTTACTGTTTGTATCAGTGACTGGTTCTTCCAAGTCTGGATGGGGAGCCAGGCAGAGATGTTGTAAATCTCAATGGCATTTGAGATTTAGCAAGTTGACAGTGAAGTATCAGGAAGATGCAGTTGTTGACTGCATGGAGTTCTGATCAGAGGAGACTTTAATAGAAAATCGTCCTCTTGTCACAATTTTAACAAACAGTCTATTTTACACTACTTGCATACATTGACACAAATATGGAAGGTATCAACCTGAATGTATATCAAGGCCAGATATATTTGAGTAAACAACGGCTGAGTAGACAGTGGCTGACTTCCAGTGTATTAAATGCTGTTCAAGTGGCAGTTTTATGTACGTCAGGTGTAATCTTTGTAAAGAAATCTGGGTGTTGTTTTTAGTTTTTTGTTTTTTTAATCTGACCAGTGTACTGAATTCAGTAGTATATTATCTTCACATGGTTTTAGTTTTTTCCTATTAACTGTGTCAGGTTTTTTTATTATAGGTTTAAGCATCAAGTAGATTTAAAACACTTTCTTAGTGACAGTCTAATCTTTTATTACCACCAGAGGCATGGTGCATAGAAATAGTACTTTTAATTACGGATATTGCTGATTTTTTTAGGAAAACTCAGAACATCCACATTTTTAGATAGAGCTTTTCAGGATCTCATACTTCCTTCTCAGATGTTATTCTAGCTGTTAATATATATGTGGGTCTCTGAAGGAAGGCTTTAGTGCTGTTCCTCCATTTCCTGCAGTTAATACTTCAGTAAGTAGGGCATGCCAAAGGCTGTGGACGTTCCATCCGTCTTCTCAGACAGAGGAGCTTCTTCTCTGAGATGTTACTGCATGACAGCAATCACCATTTGTGGCTAACAAATGTGGCTTCAGCTTTTATAGCTGCTTTTCAGCTACTCCAGCTTCAGAAAGCTATTTCTATAGTTCAATACTGATAGCTTTATCTTATTCCTTTTCATTTGCCCTAAGCGCAGAGTTGGACCAAGAAATGATTCTCTATTGAAAGTAGTTGTTTTCCTGATTCTGAAACTGTTGGATTAGCAATACTTAAGTAGCACAATGATGAAACATCAGGATAATAGCATCCTTGAAATTAGATGCTTCAAGGCCTAGTTCACAAGCCATAAGACCAGGAAGCTGCTATTCTGTACCCAAGTTGAATGGCCAGGCTGAGGAACAAATGTTTCATTGCTGGCTAACACCATCCTAGAAACTCGAGATCTGGAGAAGGGTAGCTTGAAAGATTCATCTCTTAATAAATATAAATGCTCCTGTGCTATGTTTTAGTTTGAGTTGGTGAGAAACTTTATAATAGCCAGTGTGGACCATTGAATCTACTCTTAATTCAAACCTAAGCATATTTCTGGAGCTCACCGAAGGCAAATCCGTTTAATCATGATGAGAGACCAGCTGTCAGATCAGTGTAACAGAACATTTTTCTGGGGACTTTTCAGTAGCATAAAAGTTATTGCTAGTCATGGTTGAGTCTTTTTGATTTGAACTTTTGGTTTGAGCCTTTTTTCCTATTCAGACATTTGTGTAAGCCCTAGCTAAGTGCCTTCAGTGAATAATTTTAAACTTGTAGATTATTCAAAGATAATCCACTATATAATTCTTACCATAACTTTTTTTCCCATAAATCACATGGTGTTTTTCATGTTCTGTAGTTGGATTCTGAAATTATACACAAAACTTAATTTTCAAAATAGCTTACTCATTTCTATCTCATGTACTTTTAAGACAAAAATAAATACTTTTATGAAGAACAAAAGATGCAATCTGCAATCTCAACAAGGCAGCCTTTGTAAAAAGAAGTTACTCTTGTGACAGTTCTACTTTTATGCCTGCATTTTTCTTCCATACAAGTTATAAGCCAGGAGACTTACATTATTTTCCAGACTCTTGGTCTAAAAGGAAAATAAAAGAATTGTAAAAGCTAATAACCCTCTCAGTTACATTTGCAGGACATACTCAGCTTTTCCAAGAAACCACTTGAAATGCACGCTGCATAGAATATACATTTTAAAAGTTGATTGACATCGGACCTCTTCAGATCGTCTATTCTGGCATCATCTCTGAAGTGATGTCAGGAAAATGCACTTGGGCAGGTTTAACAAAGGGACAAAGTAGTGCACAAATGAAGTGTAGCAGGAAGAAGTGGATAATGTATCAACTTTGGATTCAAGAAAAATGGGCTCATTTCTTGAATGAACTTGGTTGAGTAACTTCCCTTTTAATATCATTGTAAAAAGATGTAAAATAGTGGCATATTTTTTTAAGCCTTTTGAGAGGTCAGTAAAGTAAAAAAATAATATGAGTTCGAGAAGGAAAAGGAACTGTGTTAATGGTAACTGTAAAAATGGGGAGTAGTTATGCTGAGAAAAGGTGCAAATGATTTAGAGAAAAATATAACATGGTGGTGTAGCAGATTTTTTTTTATCTCTCAGTGTAACATTATCTGTGTTTCACAGGTAAGCTTTCATCAATTAGCACAAACTTTATTTACTGCTTTATACTTGCTGAATTTTGTACTCCATACCATCTCTTTAGGATGGACAATGAATTCTATGGATTTCTTTTTGCACAGCCTATTTCTGAGCATTTATAATGTCTTGTTTGCATAAATGGTCTCCTATTCTGGGAAGATTTTTAAATAAAAGCAGTGGGGTACTACTAACAAAAGTCAGTATGAACTGTCCCAGTTTAAACTGTTCACTGTATGCTCTACCGTCTTTAGCCTTTGAGTCAAACAGATGATCAAGAAGATTGTTTTATGGCACCCAAGCCAATAAATAATACTTGAGTAATAAATGGGAAGCAACAGAATTTAAGGGAGTTACATTTAAGTTCTGCCAGTTCCCTACCTCCATTCTGTACACAAATGTTTTGCACACACATTTTGTTGTGTCTCATGGGCTTGGAGGACTTGTGTGTAGGCTGTGGTGTTCCCATTGTTGATAATGGATGCTCACCAGACAGAGGTGAAACAATCCTCCTCCTTCCTGCATGATTACACTTCACTACGTTGCTTCCTTCTTGAGAGAACATAGCATAAACAAGTAAGCAAAACTTCTGATGCAGTGCAACGCAGGGTGGCAAAAGAGAAGGTCTGTTTTCTGTGTGGCTCCTCTGAATCTTGTAAATACTCTGCTGTTGGCAAATAGTGACTTCCCTGGCCAAGGGTAGTTGCTGCTGAGTGGAATATGGTGTTATGATACCTCAACATTCAGCTTGTGCTTGCTCTTCTTAGCTCCTCAGGAACTGAAGTGTTGAACCATCACTGACAAGCTCTTCTAGAGTCTGGATGTAAGTTTAGTCATGGCATAAGTTCAGTCATTTTGTGAAGTTATGTAGGAATTTGAGGTGAGTTTTGAGTTTCGTCTAGGCTTTTCTGTGGCTGTCATCCTTGGTGATCTTCAAAAGATGACTGAAAGATAAATAAGATGAGAAAAGTTCTTCTCTAAACATTATTAATTTTCCCCAAAGCTGAGCTATTCCTCCAGCAAAGCCCATACTGCATGGTTCTCTGAAGGAGTTTTCTGGTTGCTGTTACAGAAGCTACATAGCTTCTCATTGGAGAACATAAATTTGTTGAAATCAATAGATATTTTTCTTATAAAACCACACTGAAAGGTTTCTAAAGGCTTACTGGAATTTTTGGATTACTGCAGATGAACTCATTATTTTTCACTGAACTGAATTACAGCATCGTATCTGTTGCTAGCATATTAATAAAATGTATGAAGCTAGTTCCTTTGTGAAGTGACTCTTAAAAATAAGCAGGAAGGATTTTTCAAAGATGTGTATTTTTCTCAGAGTAATGTTGCATACAGACTGGAGATTGCTTCTTCTCTTGAATTGCATAATGAAAAATCCATCAGTTTAATGGTTGACAAACTTTGACATTCAAATAAAAATGTTGCTGGTATTTTCATAAAGACCTGTAGGCAGAACTAGATTCAGTGACTTTAATTTATGCAATAGTAAATGTCTGCCAAAACATCATACAAATGATTGTATAATGAGGCAGTAATAACTATGAGGAACGAAAGGAAAGCAAAACAGGCTGAATTTCTCAGTTTTTGCTGATTATACGATTTTGCAAAGCCTTTCAATGTAAAGCATGTTTCTACAGCATATTTTTCAACAGCACATTCTGTTTTGAAGGAAATAGCTCAAAATCATCAGAACACATTTGTCTGAAACTGATGCATAGTACTGCATTAAAATGTTTTCTAATTGTTCAAGTCTTCTGACCAGATTGTGTTTGCTTCTTGACCACTTCACACCACCCTACTGTGTACTCAGCAAAACCTAGCTAAATAATGAGGTCTTATGCATAGTAGTTCTAATAGATTTTTCAGATGCCTGTGAGCAAAAAGATGGGATAGCAGTCCTTTGGTGAAGGAGGAGGAAAAAAAGCAACAAAAGGTTTGACAAGCTGCTGTTTTCATGTATGTTGGTTGTTACTATTGATGTTTGGTTGCTTTTTCCTTTGATTCAGAGAGGGAAGAAATCCCATTAAGGGCAGAGGATACGTTAGTTTCCTATAATTTTATGATTTAAATGTATATTTGAACTCACAATTCAGAACAAGAATAAAACGAGTGCTGAACCATGCTACTACTTTCAGCCTTCAGGCATTCCTGTCCAGATTCCCATAAAAGAGGTAACATACTGGAATAATAAATCCTATTATCCTCTGTTCACACAGTGATGCTCTTTCACATGCTTCTGTCTTCACCTCTTAACTGTTCAAAGTAAAAACAAACAAACAAACAAACAAAAAACAACAACAAAAGGAACAAACTGGAAACCTGAAAACCACCACCATAGTGATTATAATTGATACTGAATTCTCCCTAGTGAGTAAGCAGCCCTGTGTACTAAATAGGTTACTAACATAAGTTACTAACATAGGTCTTCTCTCTCTTGGTGTGGAACTGCAACACATGCAGTTCCTACCAGCACACTGTAGTACATAGTTTACACTATCACATTAAGCAAACGTCAGCCTGTTCATTCTGTACATTGCTTATTCTTCTGACCAACACTGTAGGTGGTACAAGTTTAGCTGAGGTTATTACGTAAAAAAAAAAAAAAAAAAAAAATAATAAAAAAATACTTGTTTTATCCATAATGATAAAGAAAGCAGTATTTGAATGCTAATCAAAAAGATCTGCTAAATCAAATAGAAGTCATATCAAGCAGAGTTTTCAAAGTTCTCAGCTAGTTGTGCATTGGTTATTGTATCACTTGATTGTTGTGAGAAAAGCAGATCTTGCCTGCTAAGAGTTGTTTAATTTTTATTTCAGTTGTATTTCAGCTAAAATTATTATTTCATTTAAACATACTTTAAAACCAGAAAATTTGTAGACTTGTACAGGAAGGAATCTGTATTAAAAACATTCCTGAAACTGAAAGAAGTATTTATCCCTTTGTGTCCGGGTCAAAGTGAGCAGCTTCAAAACTAATGTGTTTTTCTAAACAGTTCATCTGTGTTGGCAGGCCATCCTAGGTTCCTCTGTTGGTCACACTGAAGTCGGAGTTTAATAGCTAGATAACTCTCAGAATACTAGGATGTGGATATGTCTCAAGTAATTAAAAATGATGCAAGAAAACTTTATCTCACTTCTTCATGAAAGCATGCTTTCTCAACAATAGAACTAAAACAGTTTGCTAACCTCCAGCACTTGTCAGCAGCAAAATTGAAAGTATTTTTTGTCACCTCCATTGCTGTCAGCAGGGAAAAAAAATAGAAAGTAGAGGAACATAATTTCAGCACTAACATAAGTATCAGAATGATTTACCTGTCTGTTCTGCTTCACTTTCATCTCAGCTTTCAGGGCTTCATTCATCAATCTTTTATTTACACACGCATATCTCATTTTTACACAATTTCTTTCTCCCTGACCAGATGGCTGCATTGTCTGCTTGGTGTTCATCAAAGGGAATGAGAAAATACATGGATGCATAGTGTCATCTGGGTAGAATTTGGCTAACTCTGTTTTCAACAACTTTGTAAGTACTCTGATGAAAAAGAACACTTAGATGATTCAGAGAAGTACCACAAAATCCTCACACTTAAGTGCATCACTGATTTTTCTATGTATGAAATCATTATTGCTTAGCCTGTGCGCCAGGTTTGTTTCATTGCATTCAGCCATGTAAGTGATAGTAGTTCAGAAGGATTAATATAAAGAGGAAAGCTGTCCAGAAGAAGAAAGTTATAAGTATTTTTCACTTTAATTAACATGTAATATTAAAAAAAATAAAAATTCAGATTTGAATAACATACACAAATGCTGCAGTAGTTCTATTTGTATTTCATCTGTAGTACATATTTTGCCTATATTTGGTTCTGAATTTAGAACAAGTTAATTAAGTTTGTTTTCGCTGAGATTTTTTTATTTTTTTGTTTTTTGAAAGGACTTTTCTTTGGAAAGTAGCTTGTTCTGCTCTTAAAATGTTCACAGATCTTACTCTGCTAGTATTTTGCAAATTTTTTTTTCATTAATTTTGCATAAGCTGTCCTGCCTGCAGTATTTGTAACAAGTTCAAGTTTTTTAATTGTTGTATTCTTAGGATCTTATATATATATTACCAGCTCATGGAATTTAGCCTCAGGATGACACATTCATTATTGCATCTTGCTTAAAATTCTACATATACACATTATAGATAAATATTAGTCATTTTATTTCAAGTTTTCATCAGTCCTATTTGTTGTATAGATATATTAGGTATTTTTCAAGAGTTTGTTGGATCTTCTCTAAGACACAAATTCTATTTTTTATTTTTTTTCTGAAAGTAGAGTCTATGACTGATTTTGGAGTTACTTAGAAGTTGATTAACTTGAGTAATCCCAAGAAAGAAATGGAAAATCAGAAGTTTGTATGGGATTTCATTCCTTTTGACAGTTAACCCTGTTTTATACGTGACAAGTATCGCTAGACTAAAATTTATATAATTGTTTGGGATTTATGTTGAAAAGGTATTTGTACAGATGTAATACCAACTTCAGATTGAAATTGTCTTTGCTAGAATGCAACAAGTTATCAGAGTATTTTGAGTAGTGCACGTGTAAAATATATATTGATACAGCTAAGGGACCTCAAAAAGAAGCTAACAATGTGAAATAGTCTTTGAAAGGGAGCATTTCGGGCAGGGTCAAGAGTATTATGTTCTTCAGAATGCTTATCAGTAAAGTAATATAAATATTATACTACCACTCCGGGCATCTGCCACTGACAAGATGGTTATGGCTTAATAAGCATTGACAAGGACAGAGCCATTATGCATAGTAATAACCTTGTAATGGCAAGTGTTGACCATTATAATAAACTATGTGTTAATGCTGCTGTAGTTAGGTGTGTTCTTGTAGACCAGAGAAGATAGGTTGTAACTACAAAATGGACACTGTGTCCAGGAAAGAAGTGACTTTGAGAAGGGTTTAAAGATAACAGCGGTAAATGACGCAGTAGAAATTCCCAGCAAAGTCAATGTAAAATAGCATATACCAAATGTCAACTAACTGTATGTTAAATGACTGTGCGTAGTTGAGGGTACTATGTGTTTCATTTTTAATTCTGCAGTAAGTTCTCATTAATTCTAGTATATAAATTGTAGGTTAAAGAGTTTCAAACGTGACTCAGGCTAGAGAAGCACCTGCATATTAGAATGAGACTGGCTTGCTGAGCTATTCAAAAAGGACTTAATAGGATAAAAGTAACTTAATTGCATAAAGATTTGTTTACTACAGTCTCTTTAACTCAGATATAGCAAGGACTAGAACCTAAAGCAAAGTGAAATACGTGGTAATTTGTTTATTATTCTCCTGGTCACAGAAACGTGTTTTAGTTTATCAGTGAATTTATTCAAAAGTATCCTGGAAAATGGGTGGACAAAAACTGCTCTTCAAAATAGCAGTCACTCAGGAGAAATTTGAGGAGTTGAAGCTCAAATGACAAGACTTTTTGCTGTGGTGATTTAACTTTTTTACAACAACCCACAAAACCAGTTTTACTTAGTGGTAAATAGCTGATGAACATAAAAGAGCACAAGAAACAGCAGAATTGAAAGATTTTCTGTTAAATGAGAAACAGCGGTCACTGAAGTGCAACTAAACTGAAATACAGCCCTATTCTTTCTTTTTTTATTTGTTCCACTGATACCGCCTGAAGTAAGAAGATGTGCTTAAGCTGGAATATAAGAAAAATACACATTTGGATTACTTTGGTTTGGTATTTTCTAGTAAGTTTTGTATCTAATGCTGAAGATGACTTTTGGCTCTAATGGCTGCTTTGTCATTTTATACCACTTAATATAGTATTTCCAGAGGGGAAGAAATTCAAATACTAGAATTTAGTCAGACTTAAAGCTGAATACATACAAAATTATGGCTTTAGGCTGAAACAGATAAATAATTACAAAGTTCTCTGAATGTGGAACAACAGGGTATAGAGACTGCTGTTGTCTGGTGTCACAGTCCATTTTGTTTTTAAATTCTCCATGCTCTTTTGTTCTGTTGTCTTTGTGAAACCTTTTCATAGTTCAGAATTCAGGAAGGTTATTGGCTGCAGCTCTAGATGTAAATATCACAGTTCTTGTGATTATTTTAACTACCTATATTGTTTTATGCTATTTCCATGGAAGGAATTCTAAAATTAAATCTGTTTAAAAATATATATATAACAGGGAAAAAAACAACTGATGATCAACATCTAGTTTTCTTAATCATACTTCTCCTGAAACTGGATAGTAGTTGTAATACATACATTTTCAAGTGCAGATAGAAGAATGTTAAACATTTAAAAAGACTCTTTTTACAACTAGAAATGTCACAGACTATTTTAAGAATCTGTTCTCCACTGTATGTAGAGAACACTGCCATCTGGAGAAAAAAGGAAGGGAATTGTCTCACACCTGAGGGCAGCAAACAACTGAAAATTCAGAGTTCAGGAGCACTAAGTGACATGGGATGGATATGTTTTCTCAGAACAACCTAACAGGCTGTGGAGACAGCAAGGCATCACATAGGCAGGAGCAGGACAACTGTGATTTTGTTGATGGACTGTCCTCAGCAGGGCATCTCAGGTTTCAGGAATGGTCCAGGCTAACAATAACTATCTTTCTGAAACTGTGAACTGCTCTGAAAATGAATACAAATCCTTGCAGCATAGAAATGAGGAACTTCAATTTCTGCTAAATCATTTTTCTGTGTCCTAGCAGGGAATAGCCATGACAGATGCAATGCAGTGAAAGAACAGGCGCTTCTTGAGTTCATGCATATCAGCAAGTTCCAAAACTGCAATCCCTCCATTTTTATTATGATATGAAAGCTATCCAAATCCAAAAACCTCCTTTCCCACTTCCTTTCAATGTTATGGAATTTAATACATAATATAGTCATTTGTTTGATAGTAATTATATAATACTATTGTTAGTGTGCATCTCTGGTTTGATTCACACTTGAAAACCACAGAAATAGGGCTGATGTAATCCCCATTTCACAGGCTAGAAAACTTGAGAAGATGGTTGTGACCTGCACAGATCTTAGATATCCTAAGAGGGTAGCATAGTTCAGAGACTTTAAGGGTCTGCTGAGGAGGGTGCAAGTAAGTACTCAGTCAGTTTTAAACTCTTCCTAGTTCTTTCATTCAGTCTTGAAATTAACAGTAAAATTTAAAGATGTGTAGCAGCTTAGATGCATTTTTCCCTTCATCAGTGAGTGCTAATAATATTAATACTTTGAACCTTGATCATACATCCAGGTACTATATTTCTTTAAGAGTTTTTTTGGTTATGTTTTTACTTTTAGATGTTTTCACTTAGTTTCCAGTTGGCATTTGCTTAACGTTTCATGTTAGATCTAGGTTCTTAAGAGGTGGCATACATTTAGTGTAAGAATGATAGCTCACTTATCATTATGTTTTCTTATATTATCAAATCATCTTTAACAGCTATAGTATCCTTAACTAGTCCTTCAGGGAAAGCGATAAAATCAAGCCACAATAATATATAATTGCAGGAAATATCTGCTAACTATTAATCTCTACTAGTATACAGTAATGTAATAGATTTTGTGTGGATATGCTGATTATAACCATATGATTAGTGGACAAATTGCTTGTGATCAGTGTTTTTCCAGTGGATTCAAACACACTGTTACTGTATTTAATGAAGCAATGGAAGGATTCATTCTGAATTTCAGCCGTTGGGTGACAGAGAAGTCACTTTTTTTATCTCACGTAAAAAGCTAATATGCCTCTTACAAGCAAAATCTCAGTGTGTTCTTGGAATTCTTAAGCTCTTTAGTTGCTATAGGATTAGAGTGATTTTTTTTTCAGTGTTTCTAGGTTTAACAGCATCTTTACAGAAAATGTAAACTGTTTTGGTTCAGATCTCTATCCTTTTTAAAGTAAATGTGAGTGAATGAAGGAATGCTGAAAGCTGTGGTGTATAAAAAGATGGAGTATGTCAGCTCACAATCTGTGTCTTGAAACTGCCATGTATCAGGCATAAGGACTGTTGACAGGTCTTGATGGAAATGTGTTATATCAGGTTATAAACTAGCCTAGCTGACTCTTAACTTCATCGACCTTAAAGGTAACTCCAAAAGAGTGTTTTCTGATGAACTTAAAGGTTAAATAAATAATCTTGTATTAAGCAGAGCATTATCAGCAAAAAATGGGAAAAAATGAAGAGAATTTAAAACTAGTGAGAGTGGAATATGCAAAAAAACAACTTTCTGGAAGCTCGTAATTGTCATTCTTCACTATAATAATCAAGTAGTATCCTGTTCTTAGTTGCAGCTAGTATTAGATGCTCTGGTGGATGTGTAAGAAACTTCTAAATGGATGTTCAGAGGAAAACTTGTTTCTAGGAACTATTTTGGCATAACACTCAGCTGTAACTCTATCATCGAATCACAATTTGCTCATGTTACGATAAGATTGCAAAGATTAATGAAAATCTTGTTTTAGGATAGTTATGTATAAGGGCTAATCAAAGACAGGATCCTCTTATGCTTAGTTTTTCACAAGAGCAGTGTTCTATATAACCATTGTCTCCAAAAGGTAAGACATACAGGGGATGCTGAACCGGAGAAGTAGTATAGTACTCCCAGAAATATTATATGCAAATGACCTGATGGAGGAGGAAAAAAAGGGAACAATTTTTGATTATAAACTGTGGCCAGTTAAGAATGCAAGAGTGCATCTAATTTATGCATGCAGTTGCCATGACTATGTATGCATACTAGATAATTGCTAGCACAAATGACTACTGGCATTTGCACACACATTTATCCAATTAGTATGTGCAATCAAAGTAATTTCATGCACAAATTAGCTGCACAATTGTGCATGTCCTCTGCACATGTAATTGTATGCCTAATTGGTCTGAAAGTCTTGTTCACAATGTGTGTCTTGATTTTATTGCAATAAAACATAAAAAAAGTGAATTTTATACGCAGAAATGCAAATTTTACATAATATTTGCATTTAGCAATAAGTCCAAACTCTTTTTATTAGAATTCACAAAGCAAACGTTTCTGTGTATGATAACTGTAGGCAGTCCAAGCTCTCATTCCATAAATTAACTGACAGTTGAAAACTTAACTTGCCTTGAGTAGAAATAAAGTCCCAAAGTTTCCCCATTTTCATTCCTACATATAACGTTAGAAGGTAGTGCCTTGTTATAGTTGGTTGCATATGAAGGATGTTCAAAGTACTGCCCCAATTTCGTATTTAAAGAAAATGTATTAAATACTATGTTTAGGTAATATAAGCATAAAAATTCTATACTGGAATCAGTAAAGTCATAATTTTGTTTAATGTAATTTTTCCCCCATTTGATCATATGCCTCAACTAGGGCTTCTTTAAAAGTGAATTTGTTTTGTAGGAATATTTACTGATAATAGTTTTTTAGGTTTTGATTTTCAGAGACAGAAGAGCTTAAGAAGTAAGCTATATTACTGTGGCTTGAAAAATGTTAAAAAGTGAGAGATTGTCTAACATTGAATTTCCCTTTTTGTTTTTGAATTGTTTTACTTGGTAAAGCAGTTCTGAAAATAGATTGCCAAAGTTAACCAGGATAGGATAGAAATGTAAAATAAAGGAAGAGTGAATGTACTTGTTTATCAGCAAAGAAGAGCTTTTAGTTATGTATCCAGTATCAAAGAGAAGTAATAGATAATCAGGCATTTACTGACAGATAAAAGAAGCTGATAGCAATCTTCAGGGGTTTTCAATGTGAAAGAGCTTTTCTTTATCTACCTTTATGTCCTAACCTGACGGCCATTTTGGTGATAAAATTGTATGGAGATATATCTTGTTTTTTTGTTAGGACACTGTTTGTGTCCATCTCAAATTGTTCAGAGTAATGCTGAAAGCAAATCAAAATTCCTCAGCCATTCTCTGGATAGTTGGTCTATCAAGAGAGCATTGACAGCATGCAGTAAATGACATTCTTGGAGAAAGAGAGAGTCCAGTTGTTGCTAAACCTCAGTAACTGTGAAAGAGAGCAGAGCAGCAGGGCTGGCCACTAGACTCCTCCCTGGCTTTGAAAGTACTGCATGGATCTGTGCTGTCCTGTTGGGTGCTATCTGCATTTCTCAAGAGTAAGATTAAAACACCTAAAGCAGGTTATTAGGTGATTGTTAATCAGTGCCTCACATCCATTGCATGAAGTTGGTTAATATTTAAGAGGATGGAGCATGGAGAACACACTGTGTATAACTGAGAACGTCATATTTAGTTTTTTTGCTAAGCTTTAATGTTAGGCTGTTGAGACATTCCCCTTTAGCATTTGATCAAACACACTGAAGTTATCTTTTGCTGCTTCCAGTGTAGCAGATCTAGCAATATGTGTTGTTGTGGCTATCAAACTGATATTTCAGATTCTAGTTAGTATACTTAATTTGATGGAATTTAATTGTCCTTTAAAAAAATACTGAATTAGAAGAATAATGAAAATTTAAAAAGGGAATTATGGTAACTTTCTACAAAATGAAGAAGGAATTGAAAGTCAGTTCAGAATGATTATTCACTGTTTCACTTAAACGCTCAAAAAAGTTGTTAAATGTCAGTGTGATGCTTTAAAACAAGTGAAAGGAAGTACTTTTTGACAAACTGTACAACTTTTAGCGCAGAATGATTAAGGTCAGAAGGATATGAAGAATCAAAAGAGATTGAGAAAATTAATGAAGCCAGAACTTATCAATTGCTACTAAACAGAGCGACATAGATGAAAACCTGATCGCAAACTCCTATCAGAAGCTAGGGCATGGTATCTGAGCAAGGATCACGCTTTTTAACCTGTTTCTTATACTATTTCCCTAAGGATTTGCTACCAGACTTGATAAAGACAGGATACTCAGATGCAGTGTGGCAGTTCTTATGTCCTTATCTGAATAATTGCACTAGTTTCTGGAGCTTAACTCTTGGAACTTGGGATACAGTTTTCCCGGGCTTGGGATACAGATGAATAGCTGACCACTGTGATCTAAAGGCTAAACATAAGCAATGGCAGAAAAGATTTTTTTTATTTTTTTTTTTACAAGAAAGGAACAGTAGAGGGAGGTGTTCTCTAACTTTCTTACTATCAACTGTTCTAAAGTACGTAATGATAATCTATTTTGCCATGTGATTTCAATGATATATGAAAAAAAAGTATTATGCTGCATTTTATGTATTTTGTGTCTGAAAATAGCAATTGAAAGCCTGTTGAAAGTGTCCAAGATGCTTGGCATATGCTTTGTGTCTGAAATTGAATGTGTTTCTTCAGACATTGGGAAGGCTATATAATACATTTGAAGGGTGACAATTCTGGTTCCATAAATTGAAAAATCACACCAAGATTATTCTTCAGACATACATTTTAATGAAATACATTTGGGCCTGCTTTTTGAGTCTCTGGAAAAATGTGATCTCTTCAATTATTTCTTTTGATTTATTCAATTATTTCTTTTGATTTAAAAAGATTTACTTCTTTTTTTCAAACATATTTCCAAAATTTTGCTTCCTTATGGCTTCTTAGGAGCACATTCTTTATACTCATCAGACATCTCAGGATATACTGAGCTGCACCCCTTTTCTGCTTCCTTTCTTTTTTATTGTCCCAGCAATCCAGTCCAGCCTTTTCCCTCATCTTGCCCATTCTCTGCTTCATCCTACAGCCTCCCTGCATTCATCTGCACATTTTCTCTTTTCACAGAAACATGGAATCATTAAGTTTGTAAAAGATCACTAAGATCATCAAGTCCAACCGTCAACCCATCTCCACCATGCCCACTTAATCTGCCTCACTCAGTGCCATATCTGCCCTTCTGCTGAACACCTTCAGGAGTAGTGACTCCATAGCCTTCCTGGGCAACCTGTTCCAGCGCCTGACCACTCTTTCTGAGAAGAAATTTTTCCTAATATCCAACCTGAACCTCTCCTGGTGCAACTTGAGCCCATTACCTCTCATTCTATCACTGTCACCTGGAAGAAGATACTGACCCCCACCTTGCCACAACTTCCTCTCCCTACAACTACCTGAAAGGAAGTTTCCCAAGTCCCCTTTTCTCCAGGCTAGACAATTGCAGTTCCCTCAGCACTTCCCCATAAGATTTGTACTCCAAACCCTTCACAGCTTTGTTGATGTTCTCTAGATGTGCTCCAGGGCCTCTGCCTTTCTTGTAGTGAGGGGTGCAAACTGAAACAGCACTCAAGGTGCAGCCTCACCAGTGCCTAGCACAGAGAGACAATCACCTCCTGCTGGCTGCACTATTGCTGATACAAACCAGGATGCCATTGGCCTTCTTGGCCACCTGGACGTGCAGCTGGCTTATGCTTAGCTGGCTAGCAGCTAATGCTCTCAGATCCTTTTCTTCCATGCAGCTTGCCAACCACTCTACCCCAAACCTGTAGTGATGCATGGGCTTTTGGACACTCCTAATTTCAAAGCTCACTGTTTTCTCTCTTACCTTGTACTGTCTGTATCTTTTTTTTTTTTTTTTGCCTTTGTGTTTATTTGCTCTGTCCTCTGCTGTGCTCAATTTCCCACAGACAAGTACCTCATCCTCAGTCCCTTATCCTTATCAACCACGTTCATGTTCAGATTCTTGTTTGCCTCTCTACCATCTTGTTGCTTTATGTTCTAACAGCAGGCTTGCTTTTATTGAACCTTGAGGGAAATAGCATCATGTTGTTGAAAGGTGTGTGGTCTCAGTCCCAAAGAAGGTATGAGGAAAGCGAACCATGCCAAGTGGAATGTTCACAGAAATCCTGTAATAGTTTGTGATAAGCTAAATATTTACACTGAGGCTGGTGATAAGTATGTCTTCCTGCCTTGCAAAGCCAGAAACATACATTTGGATTAGACTTCTCTGAGTGTCGGTTAAATGGATGAAAATAAGTTTTGACATAATAGACATATGGATTCCTTCCCAGCTATTTCCAGAAGGATTCTTGTGCAACCTCATGCTAGCCTTATTTGTAAAATGGGGGAACAATACCTGCTTTCTTCGTATGGTTTTGCTTAATAATTGGGTCTCTGAAGCACGGTCTTTTGGCTTCCATCCCAGTGCACCTGTCTCTTGGTGAAAAAGTATTTGATGGGGCTGTTTTTCTCTGTCTCTCAAATTGCAGATACGTTGGTCAGACACTTTGCCAGCTGGGGAGCCATATGTTACAATTGCTTATGTTCAGTGGCTTTGATTAGGCATTTTTCTTTCAATTAAATGAAAATGATCAGATTTTAACCAGAAGTGTTAAGTCTGTCCATTTGTAGATTAAAGGTGAAGCTTGTGGGAGCAGTGACGTAACTAAACAGGACAAGGTTAGTTTTATAAAATGGGTACAGAATTTGAGGCCCAGCTGTCCTCTATGGTATATAACTATTAATAATAGCATGCAATGGGTACTACGTTGGAATTTTGTAGTTTTGGCATGCTTTTATGATTTATTTTATCAGTATTCCACATCATAAGATCATGTCGTACACTGGGAGTTAAAGAGTTAATGCTCCAGTTCTGTGGACTACTGATTTTTCCGGGTACCTGGTTCTCAGAAGAGAAGAAGAAATCCATACCCCAGAGGACTTTGTGTTCCCATTTTCAGTTCAGAGGGGAAGATAAAACTGCTCACGGGTCCTGAGACTGCCTCTTTTTTTGCTGTTCATCTCAGCAGTGAGTGCTCCCTAGCCACCTCACCTTCAGCTTTATAGTAAGGCCTTTGGTTTTGGATACTCTCTTATTCTATTTGATTTACTAACCTCAGTTCCAATTATATTATATTGTGTTATCTTCCATTCCAATATCATATTCAATAAATTACCTTTCCCTTTTCCTCCCTCAGGTCATTGTGGCTGTTTTGTTTTCAGGCCCATCTGCCATTTCCCTATTTTTTTTTCTTTCCTTTTCTCTTTTCCCAGTGTGTGGGTCTGTAGGTCCCCCTACCCCATTATTCACAGAACCAGGCCGAATGGTCCATAAACTGCTCCCCCAATTTTTTATTTTTATTTTTTTGTTGTGGGCCTACAGGCCTGGCCTGCTGTCCCCCTGTCACGAACACAGATCTAAAGATAACTCTGTGACAAGTTTAGTCAATCAGTCACTTCTCCTTTTTCAGGAGGAAGAAACAAACTCAAATTATGAGTTGTTTTAATTATAAAGTGACATTTATTTACAAATTCAGTTATTTCCTGTAAGGATGTTTTGACACAAAAATCTTCAGAATGTGTTCTACTGATATAAAGGCATGAAAATATGAAAACTGTTGGTACATGGCTGCCTTTTTTATCTGTATATTTTTCTCAAAGAAAGTAAAATTAGCATTTTTCTTTCAGTCATCAGTCACATCCTTAAATTATTTCTGCTGCGTTGTTCTGCTGGTATCAATGTTCAGCTGCTGGTATCAGTAAGTGCAACTTCCTGAAGCAAACTGCCATCACTTTTTGCAAGGGAAAAATATTTTGAGGAATGCATTTTGCAGTATTTCAAGGAATTGTCAAGTGCATCTGTCTAGTTAAGGTTTGTACTTATATCCTTGATAAATGTAATGTAACTGCATTTTACAGATACACCTGTGTAAGCCTTCTACAGATACAACTTTATTTGCGACCAGTAAATGTCATGATAAAAAACATTTCAGATCAGCTACTTCTCCAATTCTTCCTCACACCTAAGTGGGATTTCACTTATGTGGAAAATCCAATAGTAAACATAGAAACATCAAAGTTTGAATTCAAAGCCCTCTCTCATTAGAAAGAGTAGCATGGCATAAATGATGGAAACTAAACTGCTGGTTTTTGTCTTCTATGTAGTATACAGTAAATTCCTTCTTCATTTCTGTGGTATTTCTGTGGAATTGAACTGTTATTATGTTTCCTGTAAGAAGTGAAATAACAGTTCCTGATTTTTAGCTGTGTCTTTCCCTGTTCCTTGATCAATTGGATTTTTTGTTGCATTCAGTATACTTTAGAAGATTTAGCATGGGCCTTCACAATAGTGTCAGAGGGAACTTGGGAATGAATGCTTCCTGACTAGCTGGTAAGTGAACTCTTAGTGTCAAAATTTGTATAAGGAGGAAAAAGATCTTGGATTTGAGTGTGACATACAGTATAGTACTGTTTGGACCCTAAGGCCATAAAATGTGCATGAAAGAAGCAGCTTTATTGATTCAGCTTGAAGCATCAGTTGCTGCTTACCCTGTACTGTTGACTATATATGGTGAACATATAGTGAATATTATTATTAAGGCTTACTCCATAAAGGCAAATTCTTAATGTAACAATGACCTTCTGGACTAAAAAATCCACAATTTAAGACAGTGAAGATTTATTAAAAATATACTAAACATCAGATGGGTAGGATCTCTGGAACCACAGGCTCTATAATGTGTTTATTCCACATCTCTGACAGATCTGAATTTTTTTTATGACATGTCAGTAGAACATGCCAATGAAGTGCTAGTTCTTGGGGAATAAACATTTGAAAGTGAACAGGATTAGCACCTGCTGAAGTGAGATTGAATGACAGGTGTTCTATTTTAAAGCTAGCTTGAAGTTCTCAGGTGTTAAATCTATCAACTTTGTGATGCAACAATTCTGTAATTCTGAAAGGCTGGTGAACCAAACCAAGAACTGAGAAAGCAAGGTAAATACATACTCAACAGAGGGACCAAACTAGAACCTATCCTGCATGTTGAACTTGACATCAGTTTATTATTCTTATATAGGTGACGGTAATTCTCATCATTGTCAAAACTCTCCATATCTGGTGCATGGCTGTAAATGAGTAATGCTTTGGCTATCATATCTTTCTGCAACTGCTGCTAATGAAATTCTCCATGTGCAGATTTTATTTAAATTCCATTTTTCTTTTGATCTCGTTAGTATTTGAAGTTGACTGATACTTATCAGTGCTCTCTCTACCTGCCCTATTTTCCCTGGTGCATACCCCATGGCCCTCTTGCTTAATGCTAAACTGGCAGAGGTGCTGGCAAGCTCATGATGTCAGACTAATGACTCAGACTGGGTTCTGAACGTAAAGCTTTTACCATTTCAGTTGAGGTACTTTTTTTTGTTTGTTTCAGTGTTCTCTGGGAGTGTTGAGGGGTGTTACACCCAACAAAGAGTCTTAGTATGGACACAGCTACTAAGCTAGGAAAGCTAGTCTAGCAAACTTAACTTAATATTTGGTGAGCGTTCAAGGATACATTATGGAGGCCTTGGGCAAGTCAGGTGAGTATTTTAATTTAGCTTTCAGTGTCTTTCTCCTACGGTTAGGTTACATGTTTTAAAAGTAGCCATGTTTTACTGCCAGGATCATGTTAAAAACAAAAGCAAAACAAAAAAAAAAAAGAAAAACAAACAAAAAAACCCAACCACACTCATTTTAGTACAAATGTAAGGGAAGTGTTAACAGAAAACAAATTTGTGTTGACTGTTCTTCTGTTGGTACAGATGGCGTCTGTGTATTTTTATCACTATAAATCACTCACAGTTGGAATCATACTTACTCCAATATCTTGCCTTGTGTTTATTCAAATAATCACAGTTTTAGATGTTAGATTAATTACTCAGTTTGTCTGAAACTTCTACACTGGTAGATGAAAAAACTCTTATTTTGAGAAAATGAATGATACAATTATTTTTCAACATATTTGTAAATGTACAAATGATATGCAATTTTGAAAAGAGGTGAATTAGTAAGCTGAAATGTTGTCTGCAAGTTACAATTTTCTGATATAACATATTGGAACTGTATGATTTGATATATAAAGATTTAAAATAGTACCACTAAATATGCTTGGAGGTCACTACTTATGTTTAAATTTGAACAACATTTATATATTTTTTTAACCTGAAAGTTCCAGTCTACTGATAGGATACAATAACACTTGATTTTTGCTTTTTATAATGGGGTGGCTACAGTTGTATTTCAGCTCTGAATTAGTAATAGTCAACAGTAGTGCTAGCTTGAAGGGAAGGATGCTAAGAACTTAAAGACTGTTTTCAACTAGAAGATGACAATTTGTATCTCATAGGTTTAGATAAACCAATAACATTTTTTTCTGTTTCTGGAGATTGCTGATTTGTTGGGCTGTTAGCATAACCAAAGCAGTTTACTGGCTCTCTTGCATTATATAGTTTATGTACATTCCAGAGATGTCCATTTTCAGTTTGAGTGCCCTGCCTAGTCGTCCAGTGACTGAGGCAAACCTTCACAACACGGAAAGGGAGAGAGTAATGTTGTAAGTCCCTACATGCTGCTCTTTTCTGTTTTGTGAGTTTGTCTAACTTTTACTACAATTTCTGCATAACGAGGACTGTGAATCCCTGCAAGTTATGCAGAAAACATTCCACATAGCAATAGAAATGAGCTGTAGGCTGTTCTTCCTTTATCTCTTTGCAGTGGTAAACAGGGTGTAAATTTGCTCCAAGCTCTTCAAACTACGAGCTAGAACCTGAAGCAAAACAAAAGGAATAACTTCTTAGACCTCTCAGATGGAAACCAATTGCCTTCTGTTTTTCATCAGATATATGAAGGAAGTGGGCCTGCATGCACAAAAGATGTTGTAAATGGATGCCAACTGATTATATAACCTACGTAACCTGATCAAGATAGACAACTTCTTTCTTACAGTTACTAATTTTTTTTTTTAAGAATGACTGCGGTTTTCTGCTCTGAACTTTGACTATTGCTCAGTTGAATTAACTTTTAAAGAGTGGTATTCAAACTATTGAAGACTCAAATTCAACTAAATAGCAGCCAAATAATTTTTCAACAGTAACAATTATTGAAAACTATGAGAAAATATATGTTTTCATTGACAGACACACCCGACCTAACCAGTTTCAAATTTGTACACACTTGCATTAGCAAATTGCAGTTTGCTTTGCTCAACTGAACTATGAGTCATAAAGATATCAAAGAAAATAACATCCAGAAATTCACTTTACGACTAACAGGTAATTATAAAATTGGTTGACTCAAATGAAGTCTTGTTCGTAATTCAAATTATCTTGAATGACCTCCTATTTAAATGTGCCTTTATAGAAAGGCCCTACACTTGCTGTCCCTTTTCATGTAAACCCTCTGCACGCATCAGCGGCATTACTCAAAGGGCAGGGTTTCAGAGTCAGGCTACCTGTAGCACTGCTGAATTACTTGAATGCAGGAATGCAAGATGTTTGTTTTTCTTATAGTGCATATAACACATGCACTTTACTGCTAAATACTTTAAATGTAGCAGAACACATCATTTCCATTCATGGTATAAAACATAATAGGAAAGAATACTCTGTCTCGATTGGTAAAATTCAGTTGTTCCTGTCACAGAGAAAGGACAGATTTCTTGCTTATTTCTGGCTGGAGGAATTTCAGGGCAGTCACTCAGTGTTTACAACCACATAACTGAGTTTGGAATTTGCCCCTCAGATCTAAAAATACTCAGGAAACAGTTGTGAGAAGATCATGCTGTCAAAAAAAAGTAGTAGAGAGAAAGGAATATTTCAGAAAATAATTTGCTTAATCTATTTTATTAATTCATATTTTCATATACATACAGTTGTAATTATGCATCATAGAGAAAGGGACATCAAAAGTTATCTAATTCAATCCACTGCGACAAGCTAGGATTAGTTTTGCCTACAGCATGTTTTATAAGAAATGATAGCTTTATTATTAGGGTTTCTTGAAATGGAATTCTGCACTTTGTGATGAAGAGCACTTCAAATAACCTTAAATTTGTAACAGAACTTGAGAGAAAAAAGGATGTTCCCATGTAGATGCTTTTTCCTATCAGCTAAGAATCTACACTGTCTTACCATTATTTATGATAGATCTACTGTACTTAGCAGCGGGCATACTTAGAAACTGCTTATAACGTTTATATATGACTTATAATATTTATATATTAGAAGAAACCTAGTTTTATTAAATATACAGTATTATTCATGTTAGCATTATACTTCCTATATTGATTCCAATATCATTCATATAAAAATGCAGTGCACTTTAAAAGAGCATCATGCAACTGTGCAAACCTTTTACTTTTAGAAATGAATTAAAAGATGTGGCTATTTTCATGACTAAAACACTACATAGCTTTGAGTTTTATAACAACCTGTGTAGAATCTGGAAGGAAGAAATGAGCTGTAAGACTGCTGGATTGAGGTACTACTATGACATTCTTTGGAATTTCTCCATGGAAGAATAAATTTTAAACGTGCTGCGATGCCCTTGTATCAGTGGTTACCTCAGTAAGGTGGTATTTTGGTGTATTTCTTTACTTCCACTTCATCAGATTCAGTGCAAGATACTGGCTTGAATTAACTTACAGTATTATTTTTATAAGGTGTCATGATGTAATAATATTATATGCCCCAGAACACTGTGAAAATTCAATATAAAAATACTGCATAATTATTTCTTACATTTGATTGTAATTGTGGAACGAGTCTAAATTAAAGAAGAAAAGCCAACACATCTCATACACAGTAAATATTACTGGAGTAGCAAGTTGGAAATTAGAGCAGAAGTTGTTTTCCCCACATCCATAGGAATGCACACACAGTGAATGATTAGACAGACAATAGAGTTTTTCTACCAAATTTTGTAAGATGGCTTTTGCAAGATTTCTGCTATCTGCAACTCATTTTCATGAGACCAGCTGTTCTTGTGTTATTTTGACCACATCCATTTCATAATTGCAAAACACATTTCTTCTAGGTTTGGATTTCATCCAAAATAAAGTGACAAACTGCAATACCAGATCCTTTACTGCTTGTCCCTCTCCACTTGTTCTTCTTCCTCTTGATTCAGTGGCACTAACTCTTGGCATTCTGGTTTAGCTCATTTGTGAGTGTGAATTCAATACAAACGAATACTGTTGGAGCTGCTTTTAAGCTGTGTTGTTATAGTGTATGCATAGCAACAGGTCATACAATAACATATTAAAAAATCTCACCAGATACTACTGAAGAAAAGTTGTACAAATCTGTCCTAGACACCACTTAAGATAGTATGGAATAAAAAGTATTTGTAAGTATTACTGTGATTTTAAAATGACTTTTCTTGGTTTTTGGAATTAATGGGTTGGGAGGGGAGGGGGAGGAGGATGCACAAAGAGAAAATTAGAGCCATGTTTTTACAGGTTTTCTCAAGAAAATTGAAAACATAACATTTGAGTAAGAAATGATACTAAGGTCTGTGAAGTATATCAAAATCAATTCCCTTGATAATTAAGCTTTCACAAACTCTGCTATTCTGTTTAATGAAAATGTTGTTTCTATAAAAATATCTTCCTGATTATCTTGAGAGAGATTAAAAGCTATTCTAGATTAAAAACCTGTAATAAAAGGCCTTATATTGAAGTGATAATCTGTTGCTTGCTAGGATTGTAACCAAATTTTAGAATTTATATTTGAGTACTTAGGCTCATCTGTTTTAATACCTTGACTTGGTAGCTGAGTAACATCTTCCCTCCTCTAAATTCTTCGTGATTTTGGCAGGAATTTTCAAATGCAAATGCCTGATGATAAGTGGCCTCATCTTGAGACTTAGTGGCTTGAAATTCATATTGCACTGAGTGTTCAGTAGTTTTGAGAATGTCTGGAATATTGTGTAGTTGCTGTCTTTTCTACTGAAGCCCAAAAATGTAACCTGTGGTCATTTAACATTAGAATCATAGAATTGGAAAAAACCTACAAGATCATCCAGTCCAACCATCCACCTATCACAAATAGTTCTCCATAAACCATGTCCCCCAACACAGTGTCCAAATGTTCCTTGAATGCCTCCAGGGTCGGTGATCCACCACCTCCCTGGGCAGACCATTCCAGCACCTGACCCCTCTTTCAGGGAAGTATTTTCTAGCGTCCAGTCTGAATTTCCCCTGGCAATTTCAAGCCTTTTCTTCTTGTCCTGTCACTAGTTACATGAGAGAAGAGGCCAATCACCAGCTCACTACAACCTTCCTTCAAGTAGTTATAGAGAGCAGTAAGGTCTCCCCTGAGCCTCGTCTGCTGCTCCACACTGAACAATCCCAGCTCCCTCAGATGGTCCTCGTAAGGCCTGTGCTCCAGACCCCTCACCAACCTCATTAGCTACTGAAGAATATATCAGATTGAATAGTTAATCCAGGGATGGGTTTATGTTTTTGATAATGTAACTTGTTCTGCAGTGGCTGTAGACAGGTTATAGCATGCCTGTAATTATATATAATATAAACACATTACTGCAGTAGTTTCTATAGGCACAGTTCCAGGAACAATCTGGGTTTGTTCTAAATAACAAATATAGTGTCACTGCAAAGTGTGGGAAAGAGTGTATAACATCCAGTGAAAAAGCTCATGCTCTCAGGACTATCATTTGGTTGTTAAGAACATAATAATACAAGAAAAAAATAATTAGAGATTGTTAGGAAGGGGTTAGAGATAACTGCTTTGTCAAATTAGTGCTCTGAAGATAAAACCCAGCTCAGTAGAAAATTCCTTACTGTTGCTATCTGACAGGAATAAGGGAGAAGCGTGTTACCAGCTGTTCTGTAAAATAATTGAAAAACATAGGTGTTTTGTTGTTGTTTTTTTTTTCTGAGAAAAGTGAGGAAGAGGAGCTGTTAGGGTGGAGCTGATAATTGCCAGCTGCAGTTCTAGTTGATGATTCAAGTGTATCAAAGGGAGTGATGGACAAGTATGCAGAATATGCAGAAGCTCTGATGGTTATGTGGAACACGCTCAGTGGTACTTGCAGCTCTTTGTGACAGTGTTCTTTGTTTTTTATTCTAAGAATGAATTTTCTCTACTGCAAGGTGGTTGTTGAAATTAAGACATGAGCTTCTTTTGCGTCTGTGTATTCAAAAACAGAAGATGTATGGTGGTTTCTTCTAATGATTCCCCTCTATTACTATTTCTATCCACTTGTGAAATCAGGCTGGAACACAACAGATATTTTTCCAAGAATAGGCAAAGGAGGATTCCCTGAGCAGTAACAAGGCTATCACTGATGGGTTTTGAGTTTGTTCACAGTGGCTCACTGAAAAACAAATTCACAAAACCTTGCAAAAGAAATCCATTTTGAATACCCAGCTGAGATGTGCTGTAGGGAACTGAAAATGCACAAGGATGAGAATGTATCATTCTGTCAGCTTTGTCATAACCAAAACAGCATTTGTCACTTGTGGCTATAGTTTTAGTGTAGCTCCAGTGGACTATGCTGACCCTTTTCTACAAGCCATGCAGCTCAAGAAAAGCTTGAAAGGTTTCGGTACGGTGCCAGTGCTTGATTGCCCATAAAAGCCACTTAAAGCAGATACAAAACCTGCAGTGGGAGCTGTGAGGTCAGTAGAGCCATCTCTTCTTTTCCACCCCAAATATTTCAGGACTAGTATCTTTTTTTTTTTTTCCTCCTCCTTTTTTGGAACACGGATTATGGCAAAACTGATCTAATGTATTACTTTACATTCCTGACATTTTTTTATAGTTTCAGTGTTCTACTCAGTCTGGGATATAAAGATTAAAACACCCATTTATTAGAAAAGGGGTTTTCTTAGAATTACTCTACTGCAGAAGAAAGGAAGTGTGCATCTAATTCAGGAAAACTGTAAACTTAAAGAACGTGGAACCATCATTCTTATTCTGGGTGTGCAGCTACAGCACTGTGCTTCATGGTGAATGCCACTTGTCTTAGTCTGCCCCCTGTAGTATGGTAAAAAATGCCAATTTGTCATGAATGCGTGCACTCTGAAATGAAAAAAAAATCACATCTTTATGTGGATATGTAGATGTCATGCCATGACAGAGTGTAGTTGTTTTGTTTAATGAGTAATACATGTGGAATTTGTTGCAAATTTTCCCTTTGAAGACAGAAGCTTATCTGGATCCATTCCAAGACAATATTTTGGGCAGTACTTATGGTATGAAACACTTCACTTTTAACAGCTTTTAGAAATGCTGGACATGTGATCTCAGTTTGCTCTCATAACAACTTTGGTTAATGATGCTTATCATTCTTATTACTATTATTATTTTTATACAGCTGATTAAATGTCATAACACTTCGAAATGAATGTTCTATTTAATTACAATTGAAGGACAGCTGTTAGGTGTAGTGATGACTCTTCTTTATTTCAACTGTCTTTGAAGTTTAACTCCACCCTACAAAGCACCTACTTCCTGCTGTATAACCATAATTCTCACTGTAAAATGCTTGCACAAGATTCGTGTGTATTGACACCCATTCAAAAACAATTCCAAGATTACAAATCAAAACTGCTTGAATGAGATGCTGCAAAATCACCTAGTCACTTATCTTTACCAAAACTTTGTGCTGACAGATCTGCAATGCTTAGTTCTGCTCTAGTCAACACTGCAAATTACACAGCATGATCCCTGCTGTTCTGCCAGCATTATCTGAACTATAAATGTGAACTGTAAAATAAAATTACATACAAATATTTTGCTAGCAAGTTATCTATGCATCAAATTGTTTTATTTTGTATTTTTTCTATTATTTTCTGTATCAGTTCCTTTAAGGTAATTTCTTGTCAGCTCAGTTACTTTCCTTTTGAGCTGTATTTCGCTCAGTCTTTAGCCCAATCAGCAGTGACAAAACCTTTTAAAATTAATGATTCGTTATTCAAATTTTGATCATATTGAATCCCCAAACTAGGTAACTTTTAAAAATCGTAATGCAGAATTTATTTCAGTGAGATAAATATGATGCAGAACATATGTATTAGAGGAAATGAAAAGGCTGAAGTTTCTTAACTTCATATTTTATTGTTTGTCTTCAGGAATTCTGGCACCATGCTGACCTTTATTTTGTATATAAATTATTGATTCTTAAATCTGAAATTAAATATCATTCTCAGTTCCCTTCTGAATGCAGCTAGGTGGAATAAAGCCCTGTGCTTTAATTTTGTGATGGAGCTCTGACTGTTTTTGGTGTGGTGTTTTGTTTTGTTTTGTTTAAATAATGACAGACTCGTTTCCTGGTTTAGCAGTCACTCTAGACTTCCTGGAAGGAAGGTAAGCAGGTGACCTCTCCCAGTGCAGTCAGCTCTGTAACGTGCTATCTGTCATGGGAGTGATTCGCACCCTCCTCAGCAAACCCAAACAGCTTCTAGGCTAAGAATAGAGATTTCTGGATTCTCTTGGGTTTTGCAACTCCTGACTAGTTCTAAACAAGTGTGTCTGGTTTGCACAAAGAGTGATCACTTAGAAGTTTGTTGTATTCTCTTTTTGTTACTTTTTCAGGTATTTTTAAATGGTTTCTGTTTTGTTTAGATTTTTTTTTAACTGGATGCTTCTTTGAAAGGAATAACTATTAATAGGCTTACATTCTTGAACCTGTAAAAGGAAAAGGAATAGGCCTTTTCCTCTATCCACTACAAGTGGTTCTGTAAATAGTGGCTTTAAGTGGCAGCAAGGAAAAATTGAGATAAAATTGAAGAAAATTCTAATGAAAATAGTTCAGCACTGGAATCAGTTTTCTACAGAGGTAATGCTGTTACTGGAATGAGACTGACAAACCTTAAGAAACTTTTAGGTATAGCTGATCCTGCTTTGGCATGAGAGAAACGACCTCCCTCCTCCTCTATTAGCCAAGGGAAAAAAAAAAAAAAAAAAAAGAAAATGTGTCTCATTCCTCTCTAGATTCAGCAGACACTAACTTAGATTTTTCCTTTTCCCATCAAGGCAGAAATTATGACACTGTTACACTTTTTTTTTTTCTGTGGAGTTTATTGCCTGTTCTGTTTGCGTGACCTGGAGAAGTAGGTTTTGCAGTTGTATAGAACAAAGATAATCATGGTGCTTTGAAGTCCTCTTTAACTTTTATTCTAAGACTAACGAAGGATCTTTAAAAAATAAATGATAAATGTCATTGTTACATGCTTGAATTGCCACCCTGTAACCATACATAACTGCACAGAAATGTAAAAGTAACAGGGAACAGTTTGGCCTCCACAAAATCCTGTTCCTGAAAAATCTGATTAGTAGATGGGGAAAAAAAAACAAAGCCACACAAAGAAATCAACCGTTGTTTCTAGGAAGGTGTCCTATGTTATCCTTTAAAGTATATGCTGTAGGGAAATTCTGAATTTGTCATTTGGAACTCTGAAATTGTTATCTGTCAAGCCAGGATGCTTTTTCTAAGTGGAAAGATGTTTAACTCACTGAGCCAGGGGAAGGGTAGTTAAGCTTATTTGACAAAGATAGCTCTCTCCTGTCTGAAATCTTGGAATGAAATTCTCTGCATGTGTTTATGCATTCCGTGATACCAGAGGTCTTCATACTGTATTTACTGAACAGCTTTTATGAGATATAAATACCAGCACGTTCTGGTAAGTTTCTAACAAACAGAATGGTCTACTCAGTCTCAATATGGTCCTCTGTTGTAGCAGATTGGATACTATACTTCAATAATGGGAAATACGATTAAATTTTATCCAATGGTGTGTATATTTTATAAATTTAGATACCTTGTGGGTGTATAGAAGCTGATTGCACACCATTATTCATTATGTGCCTTATTCCAAGTTTTGGTTCCTAGTCTTTTTTACAGTTGCACATTAGCACTCTTGAAGCTTCCTGCAGTACTGGTTTAAACTAGTCCCTCCTGCCTAAAGAATATTCCATTTCGTCTACTCCTGTCATAATAAAAAGTTATTATTGATAGCTGGTGATTTTCCAGTACTCTTCTTGATTCATAAAACTGCAGACTGGGTACTCACAGATTAGCCGTGTCTCTACGAAATTGTGACAGGTGGATAGATGGGTAACTGATGGGTCATTTATGAAAGGCTCATGATTATTACCTCCTATAATTGATCAGTTGCATTATCAGCCATCTTGCAATTAAGATAATAAGGCAGTTATTAAGTTAAGAACTCTGGAGGTGATAGTTTAAATTGCACTGACCACAGAATTAGTGTTTTGTGTATTTCATTCTTAGTATGTGCAATCACATCTCTCTCTGCTACACTGAGCTTTTAGCCATGCTCTTTGCTGTGACATACTTTCTACTTTGTGGATTATCTTCCTCACAGAGTGGTTGGGATGCTGGGAACGGAAGAAACATCTTTTCTGATAAAATGGTTATGATTTATTGAGGTGGGAATTTTACTTGTACCTTTGGTGTCTGATAAAAATAGCTGATAAATTGATGAAACCAGGTATGAGATAGGCCACATACTCAGACAGAGAACTCGGTCAAAGATATTTACCACATCTTTCTGTTTTCAGTTGAGAAAACTTTCCTAATATGCTTATCTTAAAACAATAAATCTTGTTTCTCAGGTAATGTAAATTAGCATGGATGACCAATATCTCCCTTGCAAAGGAAGCAGAAATTTCTCAAGTTGATTGCCCTCAGTAGCTTCTCAGGTAAGGACATCTCTGCACAAATAAAATTGGCTGTAAAAGAACAATTACATTTGAGCCAAACAACAGAAAGTCAAGAAGGAAAGCTGAAGTATTACCTACATGTGAACAGATTATAATAGAGAACATCTAGAACAGAATCTAGTAATACTTAAGTGTAATGGAAAAATATTTGAGAGGAAAGTGTAGAATCTGATGTAACCATAAAAACCACAGCTAATATAGATTTAAATAACAGCATGAACTTTTGTTATTGTGCACATGTAAACCTACATACCTATGTAAATCTTGAGTGTTCCCACAGTGGGGTACCTTTAGAGTGCTACTTGCACAGAGGAACCATCACCCAGGGATGACAGGATGACTGTTAAGCTTCTTTAAGTGGGGAGCCAGGAGGCAGTTAGTGAAAGCTGAGGTTCTTTAATTACTCCACTGCTCAATGAACTTTGTTCTTATTCTGTCATCTTATATGGGATAAGTATGAAAAAACCTCCCTTGGAGGAAGGTGCAAAGTTTCGCATTATTCACAGGAAAAGAATAAACCTTGATATCACAAAAGGTTGTTTGAGAACATCATTTACAACCTGAATGAATGTGGATGTCTACAGAAGGCATATGGGAAAGGTTGCACCTGTAGAATCAAAATATTATTTTGAATGATAATTTTGAATCTCTGATCCAGAAGGAAATATACAGAAGATGTAAAAAGGGTAATCACAGTGAGAGACTAACATTAGAAAATATTTTCTGGGTCAGAATTACAGTCCTTACCTGAATGGTGAGTTGCACGCTACTATTCTGTGTGCATACGTGGTTCCTGAAATGTTAAAGCTAAAGAAGTTTGGTAGCTCGGTGTGATGTTCAGATTCTAAAGCTAGTACTCTTCTCAGGGAATTAGAATTGAAAAGAAGTCTGCTAGCTGACAAAACTGGATGGTAGAACGTCTGCTTTCTCCATCAAAAATGCTCTGTTATTTTTCTCATGCACCATTCATTGATCATTCACTTTCAACTTCCATTTTCTGAATTACACTGTACATAATGAAGGGTGAGATACTGAAGTAAAAAACGAGTTGCGGGATTAATGCTTTTGCTTCCCAAAACCTACTTCTAACACTAGATAAAGAATATTTGCTTGGGACAGAGAGTGAGTGACTGTTCTGGCTGTTTTTAATAGCAGCATGGCATAAGCTTAGCTCTACTTTAGCCCAGTTAATTATTGTTTTGTGGTTTGAGTAGAGGGGCAAAACAGACTGGCCAGCTGCTGTGTTTCCCGTTGGCATGAGTGAGACAAGTCTTCAAACAGAAAGTTAGTGGAACTTGGTCAAAATGAAAATGCCTTCCTCAAGAATCCCCAACAGTTGTGGCTTAGAAATATAGCCCTTCAAATTATGAAATTAAAATATACATTTTACTCTTTTTTTTTTCTTCTCCAGTTTGAAATAGAATTAAAAAGTAGTTATAAAGCTAAATGTAGTAGCACATTCAGTCTTTATCAGCAAAATAATCTTTGGAGTTTTTTTTTAAGAACAAAATTAAAATTTCAATTTTATTTATTTATTTATTTATTTAAGTCATCTTCATTGTATTCCAGTACACATCACAGCACAATCAGAAAACCAAATATTCATTGTTCTATACAAGGTTCCTATCTGAAATCTTTGAAATCTTTCTTCATTTAGATTAAGAGTCTGTATTGCAAAAAGGTTTTAAATGAAGCAAAAACATTTATGCTTGAATGAGTTATAGAAGCTATGGAGCCTTCAATTAAATCAAAGCTCTCAAAAACAAAATATCAAGTCCTACTTAAAAGAACTGTTTCATGTTTATGCTGCCAACTTGCTGATCTTGCATAAAGTTGTTCCCTTACTAAGGAGTTGGTTTGAGTAACGCCCATCATCCAAAAATGTGTTACCTTGTATGAGATCTGCATTTTAATCAGCTGATGAAACAGATGTGGGAGGACTGTCATGAGCTCTGCTTCTGAAATCTAAGAGATGTAACTACAGATCTGTGGAAAAAAAAAGAAATGCCATCAAGTTTCTTATTTTCTGCCTGACCAGTAAGAGACAGATTAGAAATTTAAGATTCCTCGTATATAATCATAATATCTTGAATTGAATAACTTCACTTAGTGAAGTTCTGCAGAATGTTTTGCTTTTAAATAAAAATGTTTTAAAAAGCAAAACCAAAGGATTTGCAACTTTTCCATACTGCATACAGAGAAAAGAGTATAAATTCAGTTCTCACAAGGAATAGTTAAAATTTCAGGTGTGATATAGGAATATAGCAAAGTTTGTAGATTACTCCAAGGGAGAGAAAATGAAATGTCATAATAAAAGCATATATGCTGATAACTCATAATTTAAAAAAAAATATTTAGCCAAACAATATGGTGTAAAGGAAAGGATGTATAGGTCACGACTTGGAGACCAATCACATGTATTTCCGTTAGGTTGTTTCAATACTGGAACAGTGTGGACGTGGTAACATGAAGCAGGAGGAGCTGTCCCCCTTCCAGTTCCTGTGAGCACATTGCCAGAGCTATTTAGATAGTGTTCTAATCTCTGTATTGCAGTGACATGCATTGTCCTTAGAACTTTCTGTTAATTACACTTGTGGTTTCAAATTCCCATCCTCCTTCATAACTGGCCACAGAAATTATGTAGCGTTGGAATAACATGGATATGTTACTCAAATACGTTAAGTGCAACTTTAACCATAATTTTTTTTTCATAGGTTACTGGGTGGGAAGACAGACTTTTTAAAAATACATCCTATAATAAGAAGGTATAAAATACATATAAATATATATATAAAGTATAAAACTACTAAAAACAAGGGAATACAAACTTCAAACTTAGACAAATTCCTGGTGTTCTTCTGTTATTTGCTTATTGATTTCAGAGTTTCTAAAGACAGACTAGCTTTTCTTACAACATATTTTTGGTCAGGTCTATGTAATAACGAAGATAAATAAATATCCAGACCCCAGTCTTGTTCTCCCTAGAATCCAGGGCAATAATATTTCTTTTAAAGTATGTCACAATCTCAACTCCTTTATCTCCTTTATTAATGAGGATTGTTCCTTAGGCAGTCCATCCAGGAGAGGGAAATGCAAATTATTGTTTTGGAATTAAACTCATTTCCTGCTCTTTGGTCATAATGAATGCAACATCTTTCCTTTAATGTATCCAGCTCCACAGATCAACTGTTACCTTACTATATTCCACATGACTGCAGGCCTTTTTCCATTATCAGTTTTCTATAGAGCATCACAGAGCTATAAATTGAAAGTGGGAGTGTAATATAGATATCAGAGGGCTTTTGCAGCATCCTGATGTACACTTACTGTCGTCTTTTGCTAGTTATTGTGTGTGAAGGCTTAAAGGATACAGTTCTGTACTCAGCAAACCCTGTTGTATTCCTAAGTTCGTACTGCAGTCAGATGTGGTAAATGATGACTGATAGTGTTTCGTTAAAATGAGGCAGTCACTCTTCAGCATGCTGAATAAGATCTTTAATGGATAGGAGAAATGTTGCTCAGCGTGTTTTTTTGGTTTGATCACCAATCTCATGCATAGCATTAATTATCTGAAACAAAGCAAATTGACTATTAAATAACCTCAACAATTTAAACAGGAAAATGGTTGGAACAAAAGAGTAACTTCTGCTTACTGGTAAGTACAGTACTACATTATTTCACTTCATGGAATGAAATACTATCTCTTCAGCTTTTGAGTTGTTAAACATACTGACAGCCGTCACTAAAAAGTTTTATTTATGAAATAAAGTGTTTCTGAGCTGAATTTTAGTTTGTTGTTCCGCTGTTGGTACAGCAGAAATAGAAGGGGTGTATTTGCATGCTTATGAGTATTTTGGATGATAAATTATCCTAGTTATTAATGATTAGATTAAATTTTTAAGTCTGTTTTTGTTTACATATTCAAATGATTTCATGATCTTTTTGAAATATATAAACTTGAAGCTGTAATGGATACCACAATTTTTTTTACAAGAAATATTAATGAGTTTTCCCTCAGCCTTGCAACAGTTTGTTTTATGGTGTGATCATTAGTTACTGCCAGCACAGTTGACAGTCTTTAAAACACAGCCTAAGCTCTGTTTAACCTTCTTGCTGAGCTTTCTTGCCACTGAAGCACCATAACGTGTGAAGAGAAGTAAAACTCTGGAGTCCTGTTAGAACCACTCCAGATCCAGTTTTGCTATCTATGCATTACAATGTCCCTTGTTAAAATACAGTGTTTCTAAATAAAATAGTACGGTGGATGCAGATATTGTGGATTAATTTACAGGGATGCTTACATGGAACATCTAAAGTAATGGACCCCAAAGAACTCCTGTTACTGCTCTAGTGCAAGACTTTGGTTGTGGCAGATAACTGCTTAGTGGTAGTCAAAAAAAGCAAATGAAACATTAGAAGCAAGTAATGGAGAACAAAAGAGTAAACATTGCTGCACCGTTTTTTAAAACCACAATTTTTCCACTTTTGGAATACTATGGAAGGGTCATGAAAAGAGCACTGATCATCCAAGATATGGAATAACTCCCATATGAAGAAGAGTGAATAGCTTTCTATTGCTATTTTTTCCTAGCCTGGAAGGAGAGGGCTTAAGGTCGAAGCGATGAAGTTATATGGAAGAACTAGAAGCTGTGGAACTAGGAGTCAGATTCAGAAGGAGGTTCTTAATGCAAGAAAGAAGATCTGCTGAAAGTTCTTTCCATAGGACTTAGTGAGTGCAAGGAGTTTACCTGAATTCGAGGTGGGTATCAAACAAGTCCTTGTCAACATGAGTTTGGGGCCCATCACTACAAGATATCGAGGCCCTTGAGTGTGTTGGAGAAGGGCAGTGAAGCTGGTGAGGGGTCTGGAGGTCTTGTGAGGAGCAGCTGAGGGAATGGGGATTGTTTAGCCTGGAGAAGAGGAGGTTCAGGAGAGACCTTATAGTTCTTTATAGCTCTCTGAAGGGATGTTGTGATGAAATGGGGGTCAGCCTCTCTTCCTGTGTAATAAGCAATAGGACTAGAAGGGATGGCCTCAAGTTGTGCTGGGGAGGTTCAGGTTGGATATTGGGAAAGATTTTTTTCTCAGAGTGTTTCAGACGCTGCAGTGGGCTGCCCAGGGAGGTGCTTGAGTCACCATTCCTGGAAGTGTTCAAGAAATATGTTGTGCTAAGGAACATCATTTATTGGAGAGATATTGGTGGTGGGACTAGATGATCTTGAAGGTGTTTTCCAACCTTGGTGATTTTATGATTCTGTACTGTGCTAATGAAATACTCAAAGTTGAAAATAACTAATGAGCGTCAAGTTTTAAGAAGGAAGTGTTACACTGCACCATCTGGATCAGTGTCTGCAGACATGCATCTTCCACCAAACCTCCAGTGCATTATTGGTCTTCCTTCAAAGGGAAGATCAGAAAACTAAAGCCTCTACTTAGTAGCTGGCTGTAACTTCCTCTTCAGTCTCTAAAGCTTTCCCTTACACTTGAAAGCAGATTTTTATCTCTAGCCTCATCGAGTTAAGGCTGTGGAGCTCCCTGCCATTTTGCTGGCTTCTTAACCCTCTCTTTCCAAGCCCTTCAGTTTCCTGATCCCATGTTGTTTAGGTATCTGTTCCCCTACAAAAAAACATTATTTATGTGTAGACAACGAGATACTACCTATATTTCTGCAGGCCTCTTCCCAACCAGGTATTTTTCTCTCCTATTAGAACACAGTTTTATTCCTCCTAGCCACAGTTATCAGTGGGAGCTCATTGTAACTATGATACAGAATGGAACATCATTTTTTGCTTTAGATGTCTATAAAACTTTTGTCAGATTAAAATTCATCTACTTTGTTTGAGGCTCTCATTAACTGGTGCAGATCACCTTGCATATATTACTGTTATGATTTATGTCTGCAATAATCCTTGCCACATCTACCAACTTTTCCGGAAGTTACTTTTTATTTCCATTACAATGGGATGACTTAGGCTTTCTGCTGATCCTTGTAAGAAATTTCCAAGGCACACTTTATTAAACAGGGCAGTATGCTACGAGCTGGTAATGTTTTGTGAGCTGGCTAACTAATTGTTTTCTGCGTAATACATTACAGCTCTTGTTTTTTCCCTGAGGAGTATTACTGTAGTTTCTGTGGTTTCCTACTGAAGCATAAAGCAATTTCTAATGGCTTGTGTAAAAACAGAGACCAGGCTGTTGTAGCTGTATGTTACTGCTTTCCATGAGATTTTTTTAACTGTTACGTCAGAAGCCATTGGTAGCTTTTCCAAACTGGTGAACCAAGAACAAGGTTTTAGGAGAAAGTGCGTATTTCTCTGATGTCTGGGTTCATCATTTGGTCTGGCATACGGCACCACTAACACTGGTGGGATAGAACTTACTCCAAATGCATTTGGTTTTAAATACTCTCCTAGATGAACTGGATGTCTGCTTGGGTTTAATGACCCAAGCTAAGGGAAACTTTATTATTTGATGAATATTTTTCCAGATGTCACTGCCATGCCACACGGAGTAATGCAGCCAGTACTGCTCTGTTGTCAAGGATCTTCTGCCATTGTGTGGCTGTGCTGCATGACCTGAGAGCACAGCAGGCATGAAGGGGAAACTGACAAAATTAAGAACCTAAGGTTTATTATTAAGGATTACATTTATTACACAATATTATATAACTATGTTATTACAATGCTACCACGCTGAACAAAGTTACATTCTTGGTTAGGGCTTGCCTGACTCAGGTAATGCAATACAGGAGCCCAAAACAAAAGCTGCTGCACTGAGAAACTAACCCGAGTTCATGCTTTTCTCTACAGAGTGACAGTTTGGATAAGTTTCCAACCTTGTGTATGGACGAGTGTCGTGTTAGTCTCCGAGTAAGCTTAATAACTGGCCTCGGCCAAAGCAAGCAGCCCCCTCCTTTCCTGCACTCCATGTTTCTGTACGAGGGAGGTCCCGGCCCGGCTCTGTCCGTGCAGCAGCAGCTCAGCCCCGCGCCCGCCCCGCGAGGAGGAGGCAGCCGCGGGCTGCAGGTGCGTCCCGCCCTAGGCGCGGCCGTCCCGCAGGTACTAATCGCAGCCCTGCCCCGCCGCCCGCCCGCAGTCGCCGTCCCGCCGCGCCTCGAGATGCTGGGGGGGCAGCAGCAGCTGCAGCCCATCGCGCTGCCCCCGCACCTCCAGCAGCAGCA